>JACVEX010000249.1:28996-91402 GCA_017948575.1 Williopsis subsufficiens
GCGCCCAAGTTTCTAGACCTTTAAATCATGTGTGGTCATTTGAACTGGGTCACCTGTTTATGGTGGTGGGAACAACGCTCAAGGCGTCGCTAAAACGCCTTTTTCTGTCGTCTCTCCTGAGAAGACTTTCTGCGATAGGGTCTGGACTCTGCAGTCGGGACTTGATCCCAAGGCTTTAATGGGTACACATGGGACTTATTCGTAAACTATATGATAACTTAGAGCTCAAATTCATACATATAGTATTACGACTCAATTTGAAGAAAATATTTAGCAGAAGCATTTAAACTCAGCTGTTGTCAAGAGGGGCCCGGAAGTTCTCTATGGGATTAGTCTCGAAGATTTGAGATCATATATCATATATCATATAATTGAGTGCGAAGTATCACCTACTGGTCGCTGGCGAAAATCGCTTCGCGTAACAGGTAGTTGATACTACATTGGTGCTGGCGCACATCTACAAGGATTGAAAATTGATCTTCATACCTAAAATTGGAATGGTGAAAATAAGGCGTGAAACTTAATACTCTTTCCATAAAAACCTTCAACCGTAGTGAAAGGAGCTTACCAACCTCTGAGGTATTTCGCATGTTATACTGGTGGCAGAATAGTCACTCAACAGGTGATCATACCAGGATAATTTGGTTGTCTTATTTATGTTAGATACTGTGTATGCTGCAATTTCAGTAAATAGGATGATAGAAGACTTTTTTCAAGATATTGTTCATTATATCAACCTTGATAGAAATAGCCTGAAGTTCAAGACCAATAATATTTCTTACCATATTTCTCTTCCTTCAAAAAGTATTCTTTATATATGTCGATGACCACAATATTGCTGCACAATTTTTTATGTCCACAAGAGGCCAGAGCTAGAAACATCCAATCTGAGTTAAGCTTTCCCACTCTTTGGCCAAAAAAAAAGGCCAGAGATAATGTTGAAGCCATGGGTAAGTTATCAAAACTCGACGTAAACCAGTAACCTTGTAAAGTACTTTATTTTGTCATTCCTGCGATTGAATTTGTTCGCATATACGAATAGATCATTATATGCGTCTTCTTGGCCCCATACTGTGGACTTTTCATGATAGATACTCCTATTCCAAACTAGGGTGCTGCTGTTCAACACTTATAGATCAGGGAGAACAATTCGCCCAAGAAGTTCTTTTCACCTTTGGAGCCCTTACTGTTCTATGATATTTCTCTACGCTGCTTCTAACACCTGGTTAATTCTGTTTTAAGGAATCACCAAAGCTTCATGGAGGCAAACGCTGAAATTCCACGCGTTACGCGACTCGAAGACGGCCAACAATAAATACAGAAGTCAAAGTTTGATAGCAGATCACATTTTTATCAATGGTGTAACCGCATTAAGCTTCTGTCATTAAACCAAATCACTCCACACTTCGACTACTGAATATATATCGTGAGCATCAAAGATAATGGACTGCAGGACTTTATGGACTGGGACTAGGCATGGGCGACGCGTCTACTTTATTCCCGATTAGGCAATTTTCAAGATTTCAGACTTTTCTCCCGGCGAGTAACGAGCACAACTTCTATGGGGAGGGGTGTGAGAATTTCCCATGATATTGTTGTGATAAATGCCTATAAACGCCAGGAATCATCATACAAAGACACCAAGGTTATAATAAAGATGAAAGGCGAGATATTAATATGAGAGTGATTACCTTTGTCAAGTATCAAAGCACCAATGAGGTTCCTTAGAAGAGCAAGATGAATGTGTTGTCCATCGCACGGTCTGGTATAGATACTATCTAGAAGTTCGATAGATAGGAAGGGGACACTTCATTTTCTTCCGTGTGGCCGGGTGGTGGTCAATATTTGGCTTATTGAGGCTTTGTAACTTTATTTTTCTCCTACTTAGATAACAGATAACTCTGGATTGTCGAGGCTCGCTTTCCACGCTGGCCAACTTCTAAGGCCACGAGGGTCAAAAGAGCAAAAAAAGTAAGTTGGTCACAAGCTGATACCATTCTAAAATTTAGAGAGAGAATAATCACTGACTTGGCAACCCAGGGAGAGGGGGACTTGGTGAAGCGATTCAGCTCCGTTATCAAGCAGACTGCAATGAGTTTTAAAACCATCCTCAACATTCAACGGCTTAACCTATCTTTCTATCATTTCATTAGCCCTAAGAAGTGATATGTGTAACCATTCTAGCTGTGTTTTAGCATCAGCAAACAGTGTGAGTTTTCCTTGCATTTCCAATGGACATAGCAAAGCTCGTAGACTTCATAACAAAGCTTTTGTTTTACGACCAGTCTCTATAGTATATTTAGAACTGAATATTGTTCACAATAAAGTTGAATCAAAAAGATCAACTGCACAGAAAAAATTATTGCTATTGTGGTCGTAGCTCAAATAGAGTTTAGGTATATGTGCATCGAATTGTTCAAAAGAAATCTGATTGGAACTGCAACTAGGAAGACATCTGCGTGAAAGTCTAGGTCAGATCAGTACCTGTGGTGAATCACAAAGTTCAAGTCTAAACCTTAGATCAAAGAGCTTCCTTAACTGCTTTATGTCCTTTTGGTGATTGTGACATTTCAAAACCTTGAAGGTTGAAGACTAGATCACAGGGAGAAATTATATCAGTGGATCTGTCACGGATCCTCAACGTGAGCGTACACAACAGGACTTGCTTCAGCGTACTCTATAATAAGCCTTTTTCATCTTCTATGTTCTGAGGCGGCAGTAAACTAGAACTTCTGATTCTCCCACTGAGCCTTGGGGCTCGCTTTTCGAAGGACAGCTATTACATAACATATATCAGTTATGTTCAATAGAGGTGCTTATGTATCCCCCTTAACTTTCCTCCGATTAGCAAGGCCATCACTTCAAAGGATGGACAAAAATTAGACAGCAACTTTGATGCAGAAAGGCAGTGATACTTTCTAGTAGATACCCTTCAACATGAAATCAACATCAAATTTCCCTAGTAGTGTAGAATGTTAAAGAGAAGAGCAACTTTTCGACTTCCACCTTCATGACGGAGCGTCGCGGGCAGATCCCGTACCACACAAATAGTCAGCGCGCATGGATACGAATGTTTTTTTTAAAAAATTTCAAACCGCATAAGGACAGAAGACACTTACGAATAATCAAGTTAGCTGATATACAGTTACTCCACTATCTTTATCATAGGTAACATACCTCTAACGGTTTAAACATATCTTTGCCCAAAAGAGGGAATCAGATAGATTCCGGGGAGCGGCTTCATGTGAAAGAAGTCTGGACACTGCGCTGACCCGCAGTTGCTTGCAGCATGGCTGTCCATCAGACAAGACTGAGGGCCTGCATAGATCTGCGTTCAACTGGATAAACATTCGCAATCCCTAGGTTTATATTATATAATTAATATTATGCACATGTAACATGAGGTACCACAACCCATCGTGTCATGGCCAATACTCTGGTGATTTGATTACAGACTCATAGTGATATACTGCTCTCACAAACTTTTTGTTTGCAGTAACGTTTCACAAAAAGTTCTGGAAATTGTCTGGCTAGATAGGTATATCATTTGACCCTCGAAGTTATTCGTAAGTCTATGAAGCCCCATCTATGGAAAGGGCAGATACATTAAGCTAGTGTGAAATGGCGTTACTTGTCACCACCAATCCAGGGGATAGAGACTGGAGTACAATCAATACAGTAAGCCTCAAGTCATTGAACAGCTCTGCAGTTAAAATACAATACATTGATAAATTCAAAATCATCTGGCAAGTAAATAGCTGTCTACAATCTATCATTTGGTATCATGGTAGAACCCCCAGAATGGAAGACCCACCTGCGCTTTCTACAATTAAAAGCTACCTTTGCCATGAATTGATCCTAACTTTCTAGGTAAAAATCTGCGGTAAATCCTTATGTAATCAATTCCACAGATATGATCTTCTACAATTGAATCTGTGCTCACCACCTTTTTAACCAGTGATGAAGAAATCATGAACCCTACGAATGACTTTGTGAATTATCTGTGATTACTATAAAGGAGTTCAACATCATTTTATAAACGATAATGAAAAGAAAGTTACCAAATTCTGTGTTTGCTTTGGTTAAATTACTGTAGAGACTTGCACCCATTCGATTTCTCTTAATATATAGATATATAGATCATAACAGCTAAAAACCCTGTGTGGTATCTGAAGTTACCTAATAAAAAGCAAGCTAACCTCACCAATAGAGATCAGCGCTATTCTAGGTAAGTGATTTCAACACATTCATTTAAACTTGAATAGAATAATTATATGCGTTATGATCATTCGAAATTTCTATCTCAGTAAGATTGTCAAGAAAAAACCGTTACGAAAATAACCTCACTGTTTTCATGGTAACCATCTATCAATCAAGTTTCAAACCAAGGATAAGTTATTCGAGAGGAAGAGCCTTAAATTTTCATTAAAATCGTTTGTTAGGACTATTCCTCTACGTCCATCATCATCACAGTAGGCAATCTTACACTAACTTTTCAGAGCGAGCCTATAATCTAGTATAGAAACTTGCAATTGAAGATATATACTAATGGAGATAGGGATTCTCAAGTGCTCTATTCATTTCGGGGTTTTTATCCCTTTAACCAGAAGAGGACATTGATACTGAAATTCCTTTTTTAGCCCTAAGGCCCATAGCCCTAAAGCATGATAACCATAGCAACGACCTAGCATCATGTTACCTTGTAAGTCTTCAAGAGTGATGACGTTCTATTCATAAGAATAACCGTTATTAAAGGGACAGACGAGATATCGCGTATTCATCTCGGTCCCTCTCATCTCATAGTTCAACCTTTTTACTGTTAACAATTAAACGGTTTAACTATCTACCGGATATTGCGTGTGTGGAACAATAAAACTCGTTCTATATATGCATGCCCCTCGCTTTCACAGCAACAGTACCTAGGATTCTTCATGAGAAGAGCGACGTAAATAAGTGCAGTTTACTCTAAGCTGAGGTTTTAAAGTTTCGAGTTTGTTAGCTGATACCAACGTCTAGGGTTTTTGGTTTCTTGGTTGTCGGCCCACAGTTCTAGTAAAGGATGGTGGACAGTGGTGCGCATCACTTCTGCATGCACAACTTGCAGTGTGCGCCTCTTGAAGACGCACGTTATTAACGTGCAGTTGCTGATTGGGCATTATCAGGGATTTAGCTCAAAGCTCTCAGGAAAATTACCAAACACAACAAAAAAATCCGACGGATTAGAGACTCAATGGATAGTCATCAAGTATTATTTTTGTATCAGCTTTCATAAGGGCTGGTATTACAAATGGACGACGATCTGTTCAAGTTGGACGAATATTACATGCCAGCATTCCTGGAGAATGGGAACCTCATAGTCTTTTTATATACTGGTGGCCGAGTGGCTATCAACGAGAGCATCAGTAACTTAGAGTTACGGTCGAATCGCACTAGTATGTCTCTTTCAGAATAACTGGAGTCTTACTCAAAACTGATCAAACTCGTTGTCATTATTTGAACTCTTTCGGTAGCAGTAATTTGCCCGTGGTTGTGCTGAAATTCATTTTTGCCAGACCAAGTATGATAAGTATATGAACTATACTAGTTTCATTATACATGGCTCTGGAAGGTTAAATGATTAGATTCAGTTTGATAGTGTAAGGTGTTGTGAGATACTCCGATTAGAAGACCTCTATATAGAACTCAATGACCTAATCCAACATGATTAGTTTGGCGATGTTTCCTGAGAGCCGCCCAGAGTCTACCGAATCTGGATTGACATAATTCTGTATCAAATCAGGCCAAGAAGCTGAAGGTGAACAGATGAGGTTCAATTAGCTAATGTAGCTACCTGGTTATCTCTTACGTTTCCAAAGAGTCGTGATCTTTATACTGGTGCAATAGTAATTGTCATATGACCATAGCTAGTTGATGGGCATCTCTTAACCTTCCATCATGCATTTCAAGTCTTCGTGTCATCCGTCCCTCTCGATAATGAACAAATTCTGGAGCTTTCGTTTGAGGATTTCATAAGTGACTGCTTCAATTTAAACTGAGGAGAGTTGTGGAATCCAGTGGTCACTCTTATCTGGTAACTGTAACTGTATAGTTAACATGACCTATGCTTCTGTCGTGTCCAGCTAAGCACGTTAGAAACTGATCAATATTCTATGAACTGTGAGGGGTCGGCTGAATCAATTTCGCCAGTTCACACCTCCGCAGAGTTTCTTCGAAGCTCACTGCACCCCAAGAATCAATTGCTATCAATGGAGACAGAAGATGATACCTCCGATTTCAGAGTAGCACTCTGGAGAGTGGATGGCAGTTAGCGAAACGTGTAGGAGGTGTACAATTGAGCAAGATCTTTGGCGTTTACGATGATTTCGAAAGTTTATCTCATGGATTAGATGATAATGAGTGCACTGTGATGTGGTTTTTTTTGTTTTGACCACTTTTGATAGGAACTTGGAACGCTTGAAATAGCAACTGGACAACAAAAAAGCTGAGCCGAGATTCAGTTCACATGCGACGTACAGGGATAAATTCCAGGAATAAAGGATTGTGTCACTTACCGTTTTCATACTCTGGGAACCTGTCATCAAGATATTAGTGCTGAACCTAAAAGTTTACATGGATCCTTAGGCAATGTCTCAGGATCGCAGCAGTAGACATTTGATATCCTCGTGAGTCAAAAATTTTCGTCTTAAATGTGGGGCCCGGCAGTATGTTAGATGACTAAAATATAGGGAGGACACAAACACTGGATGAATTCATTCAGGGATCACTGATTTCTGATAGTGTTTTATCACCTTCCGTATTGCGAGTGTTCCACACTGAAGATAGATGTTCCTGAACAAGCCACCAACTCCTTAGACATTGCTCTCTATCACAATATCCAGGTGTGGCGGTTGGTCTGTGGAGATTAGCGAATATTTCCTAAGAACTGGGTATGTAGATTCCATCCATGGACAAAAGAACTTAGAACTGTAAGCCTTCTCCTTCTAGAACTCTAACTATGTATTGGTGTGACCCGGTTATCGTAAGTTGTAACCACCATTTTAGGCTTGTTATGCCCACAACATGGCCGCTGGAGAGAACATATCCTAGACTAGTCCCTTAACAGATACATGCATCTAGGTCATTTATGTGCAGTATGGTGCAGCACGCGCTTGGCCGACTTTGGGTGTGGGTTTTTTTCCCTTCTTGTAGTTTATATATAAACGTTGCACTTTCCTCGTTCTTCGCACCTTATTCAGCCCCTTTCCTTTAAGCTTCTCTGTGACCTTCTCTTTATTAACAATAAAAAGGACCTTAGAGACCCTTATCACACACCATCCCTCCACTTCAACCACCTTTTCTCTTCCTCCATCACCTGGTCTCTACCTTTTTTTTTCAACTACCCTAATCGTCCAACGTTAGATAGGGCTACTATTCACTTATTAGTCCACTTAGACACCTCAGCATTATTGCATTCATTCCATCATGATCCAAGACAAGAAGAACATGCATACCCCATTTTCTCACCAACGTAGGCTTCAGGCCCACTTATTGGCACAAGATCCACACGTTGTGGCCATGGAAACAAGGGCACATCAAGAGTGTCTTGAAGAGTACAGTCTAGACGTCTTCCACCACCTGAACGAGCTCGAGCAACAGAGTCAGATGGCCCCTCAACTGATTTATACTCAACCAGAGATCACTGTCACCATGAGGCCGATTCTCTTTGACTTTTTGCTGGATGTTCACACTAGGCTCAAGCTCACTGCTGGATCTTTCTATCTGACTATTAGCATCATCGATCGCTATTCATCACTACGCGTTGTGAGAAAAGATCATTTCCAGCTGCTGGGCCTCACTTGCTTGTGGATCGCTGCTAAATTCACGGACAGTAAGCCAAAAGTGCCAACTTTGGCGTTTTTGAGGGCTACATGTTGCAATTGCTACCCACAAGCTCTTTTCCTAGAGATGGAATGCCATATTCTCAAGTCCTTGGAATGGGAAGTGGATGCACCAACACATGATTCGTACATTGACTTGATTCTCTTGGAGAAAAAAGAGAACAATCAGCTCACAGAGCAATCAGTCAATAGTGTAAAGCAGATGGCCAACTACATCTGTCAATTAATGCAATTTCACAATCGTTGCACTTTTTCAAGCACTGTTTCTCAGATTGCACTGGCTGCTATCATTATCTCAACTCACTCTTTGACCTTCCAAGAGGATAAGTTGTTTGTGGCACACGAGAGCACTCAGACACCAAATATGGAGCGATTGATCGATACCATGCTTGTCATCTTGCGTGATCCTTCTATCCCTGCTGCAATCAGGGCCAAGTTCTACAACAAGACTATTGCGTCGCCTTTGGTTAAATCTATCCATTCGTACGCACATGAACAATATCGTCGTCAACAAATGTTTGTACCAAAGACGCCATTCTACTATTATCAGACCCCACCTGTCTCCCGCCAGGGCTCTAACAGTGACTCCGACTCTGTTTTCAGTTCTCGTGGCTCTATTTCTTCTTATGGGACACCTCAATCAAGTGGCACCGCTAGTCCCGTTGAGATGATGAAGCCTACTGAATTGAGGATCCTCACTCCAAGGGCACCAAGACAAACATACAAGGCTACTAACGATACGTCACTCCATCGTAAGAGATCGCTTGATGATTGATTCTTCTACTGCTTTGTTGACCACAGTGGCCGGTGTCTCCTCGTATGTCACGTTTTTTATGACGCTGTTTTCTCACTTCTATATTCCCCATTCTCCTGGGTAAACTTACAGCTGGCTGTATGTTGGAGAGATGTTCTTGTTTTTACCTCTTTTACGTACTTTAACGACGTTTTGTTAGACCATTCGTTGTAGCGCCTCGTCATGAGTTATTTCATCAGCTCACTTTTCAGAAATTCTTGTCTTGACACTATCGAGACAAAATGAAACACAAGTGAAACAGCATTGAAAGATGGTTAAACGCGCTAAAAACCTGCAGAATGAGTATGATGGATACTATCCAGATACCGATAAGATCCCTGTCATATGCTTAGCCAAATATGACAGTGAAAGTTTCTATGAGGACTTTGTGAGACCTCGTAAGCCGGCAGTGATCCAAGGTTCTCTGAAAGAGATTGATCTTGAACAATTCCAGCCAGATACCATTATAGACTCGTTGAAGAGCGATGATCTTCTTCTTGTGGAGAGGAAGGATAATGGTGGCTATGGGTCTGGCACTGAGAGATTGAAAATGACTTTTGAGACCTTCATGAACACCTTAAGAGCAGGCGTCGATGATTATTACTTGACTACGCAGTATAATGAAGATGATCCTGAGGAGGTCAAGAAGGTTCTAGAAAATAAGTCAGAGATGGATGATGGCGTTAACTATGAGGAGAAGTGGGGGAATGATATTACCTGTACCGGTATCGCAGATGAGAGTGAGGACGACTATGCAGATAAGGACGATGGGGAAAATCAAGGACCAATCCATCCAGACACATTATCAGAAGCTGACTCCATAGATTTTAACAATCTGCATGATGACTTTGATGAAATATCAGAAACATCTGCTAATGAGAACGATGGCGAATTGATCACATCAGATATCCCAGGTGAACCATTATACCTTTCAGAAGCGCAGGCCCGAGTAGAAGAATGCATACAGAAGCCATTGACCAAGCTTGTGGGTACTCTAGCTCTACAGCCATCCATATTGGATAAACTGGTGACACAACAGATCAATTTATGGGTTGGTAAATCCAATGAATCCAAGGATGAATTTACACCAGATCCCAAGGCATCAGACTATGGTCTTGGACGTCGAGTCTTTGGGGGCGGTGTCTCCTCCGGGTTACACCATGACCATGCTGACAATATTTATATTCCAACTTGTGGTTATAAGAGGTTTACGATTTTTGCCCCAATGGATGCAGAAAGGATGGACACTGTGGGTAGTATTAACCATATCTATTCCTCCGGTGTGATTGACTATAAAAACAATGAGAATGCTCCAGGTTGGAGACACTTAAGAGGTGATAGTGCTATTCTGACCGAAGTTGCTAAATGGAGATTGCGCAATGAAGATCTATCGGAGCAAGAAAGGAGAGCGTTGATCGAAAGCATTGAAGCCGAGGACTATATCCTACAGGACTTTGAGACAAGAGTGATTGACTCTAAGGGCGTAAAGAAGGACCCACCTTCATTCTCACGTATTCCAGCTGCATTACTTCATCTAGATAAAGTGGAGTCAGAGGAGCTACGAATGAAGTTACAATCGTTTGCAGAGTCCCGTTGGCCTGAGTTCTTCAAGGCTAAGAGGATGACAGTACATTTGGAGCCAGGGCAGATGCTCTATTTGCCAGCAGGGTGGTTCCATGAAGTCACATCATTTGGGTCTAATGAGAGTGATAACTTTCATATTGCATTAAACTATTGGTTTTCTCCACCAGATTGTAAAGGAGGTGTGTACAAGGACCAATACTGGACTGATGATTTCAAAAGAACTGTTGCTTCTTGTGAGCACTTGAAATCGAGTCAACATGTGAAACGATCAGAAGTCTAGTTCTTAGATATTATTTTTAATAACTAACCAGTAGACTCCCGAGTTCTCTATTCGCTGTATTACTCAATCGTAATGATAGAACAGATTTATGCATCCCACATCTACAGTATGACCGAAGTCCGGTACTCCAATCGCTTGCTCTGTTGCGGTAACGGCTCTCGGGCCTCAGGCTTCACCTCCACTGCGCGTCACAAAAGAGCACATTACATAAGCGCCGGTCACAGATTTGTGGTTAGTGACACATATAGCAGTAAAGTTGAGAACGGAAGTGGTTTCAAGAAGTAAATTTCAGAACTTTGCGTTATCGAGATGTGACTGACACATTCGCACAGGACTCGGCGCTTTGTGTCATAGATAAAGACAGAATTGGGTGATAATTTCGCAAAAATGGCAGAGATATTCGAGAAGTGAGGCATCCTATGGTTTCTATGTGGTGTGAAACGTTACGGAGACTTCAAAAACCTCTTATAGTATTACGGCTGGCACGATAGCACGCCCATAGAAGGAGTTTCATACAGCCATTCACTTGGTTACCGTGCCAACCATCACGGACTATGCGATCTTGCTGTGTTAATACCGAATTGGGATAGTTTGCGAAAAAATTCGCGAGATTTGGAGTTAAACCATTAGAGTGATATTTGAATGGTGATGACTAGCAGTGATATGATATCACTTGCTATAAAACCCATGATACAAGATATATAAGGACATTCGATTCTTTGATCATCTTATCTGCTAACATACTTCTGTACTGTCCGCTCCTATATCATCCCCATGTGTGCCAATGCGCCCCAACCTCCCATGTGGTACGGGTTTTCTGCCCACGCTATCGCCAAATTGGCGCAATTGCCGCCAAACCCGATTATGAGTTTTTCACTCTTTTTTCACTTTCTAAGATCCTTCTTCTCAACCCCTTTTATTTCCTTTCAGCTAAAGAGCTTCTTCCTTTTACCGTTTAATCCCGGGAAAAGAAAACCACCTGACGTTGCCTTAGACAAAGTTGATTAAGATGTGAGTTATTTGGCTTATCCCTGTGCCCTTTGCCCTGTTCCGTTGTGCTCTTTTCTTGTTCTTATTTGCATGGATCTGTTGTGTTTTTCCCCGGTCTGATCTGCGCATTGACACAATCTATACACAGCAAAAGCATAACGAAATGATAGTAGACTAACAGACTAAGCGAGCGAAAAGTTTACTCTTTTTGATCTCTTGATTCACACTCTTTGGCATTCTTGTCCTCCCACAACCAAAGAACTCCCCACTTGTGCTGTGTGTGACGCTTTAAGGCTACTTGTTGTTGACAGTTCCAACTACAATAGGAGTCTTCTTTCTTTACACTGAGATTTTAACTAATTCTTGTGTTCAATACAAGAAGACCCAGGACCCTGAACTCCCCTTATCGAACATTCACATCCAAGTGCTATTGCACAAATTGCTGAAGATTTTAACTAATCCTTTGGCTTTGGTTTCCATTTCATTTCCCGTTTCCTATTTTGTTCATTTGTTCCCGCCTGCTTTATTTTGATATCCAAGATGGCTTTGGCAAATAGAAGACCTGTGGCATTTCCTGTCAGCGAGTCAGCTTCTTCATCGCCTTCTTTTAAACCAAGTCGTCTAAGCTTGAGCGATGAATATACCATTGCCAAGGCTACTAAGACTCCTGCGACTCTGAAAGAGTTGACTCCAGAAGGATCTACAAGTTCAGGATCTGAGGACTTAGAGGCTTCCCCAACAAGTTCAGTCCTAACTAATGCTACTTCTGTATCTTCAGGTTCTATGAAACCTACGAAAGAGAAGAAGTCCGAGAAAAAGGAGAAGACTAAAGGCCTGCCAAGGCAACCGATTGCAACTGGTATCTCCACCACAATCCCTGTTACTGGAGAAAGACCAAGACCGCAAGAGCATAAGTCGCTTGATGACAATGTCCTTTTCGCTATCTTTGAGATCTTGTTCGAGAAGGATCCCGAAGGTAAAGGTATGACTGTCAAGCAGATTTGTGATATTCTTGTCGAAAAGCATCCAGAAATGGCTAATTTGTCTTCCAAGACCTCAAACTTGGTATCTGCCAAGTTAAATGCCTATGTCAAGAGAGTTGAAAAGGGTGAGAAATCGTTGATTTATGCGCTTTCTAGAGAATGGGCTGATGCCTCCCCTAAGAGAATGGTCTATGTATATCGTGGTCTATTGGCTCCAGATTATTATGTCCATGCTCTTGCTGCTATTGAGACCCAAAAGGCTAGTGATACTGCTAACGCTTCTCCATCTATCGATGATAGCATTGACAAGTTCAAAGATGATAGCTTGATGATGGCTGGTGGTCCAGAAATGAGAAGACGTGCTACCGCTTTTGATCTCGGAATTAGCAGAAATACGTTTGCTGATTTGCAATTGGATTTAACTCTGCCAAACATCTCTATACCTTACTCTGTCGCGCCAGTCACAGCTTCGTTGGGTGTTGGTGCCACCTTGAAGCATAGCTCAAAGGACTTTGCAGCTGTGTCTGATGACGACTTGGAAGACTTGGATAACTTTGATGAAGGCTATGACTCGGATGACGTTAAAGTGACTTTGAAACACACTAAGCGATCCAAATCAATGTCATACCTCCAGTCAAAGAAAGCTCGCACTCTTACTGCAGCCGCTGCTGCTCCTCGTTTGTCAAAGACCAAATCAACACCTTCCCCATCTGCTGCAGCCGCTGCTGCAGCCCTACACGCTGCTGCTATGGAAGGACTCTCACCAGCTGGTTCTAGTGCGTCTTTTGGTGATAGTTCCAGGAACTCATTTAGCAGTGAGCCACCTGTTGCTGCTAAATGGCTTCAAGCTGTGAGAGATGGCTTTTTGACACAAGATATCGAGACCCCAGAGAAGATCTCCCTTGCTGAGCTGGATTCCATGTTTGCCTAACGAAAGCCCTGTCATGAATCAATTTTACCACAAACAATACAATACTCTTCATTTCCACCCGTGTTTCATTTTCTCTTTTGCTTTGCTTTCCTTCAACACTATCCTTTCTAGTTATAGATTGGCAATCATATACCTTGATGGTTTAACTCCGGTGCTATTTTGAACAGCTTGTTCTGTGAATTCTATTCCTATTACAGTATATTGTTACACAAATCACCAAATCTAGAGAATTTCAGACGTCAATTATCGAACGTACAACTGCATTGCTATACATTTCACTACACCGTCATTGTTTACATTTACATACAGTTTCATCATTGCCCTTTTTGTCTGTGTTCTCCTTGGTAACTTAACACCTTTCCAAGTTGCGTTCTAGTTTATTAGCTCTTAAGCACCTGTCTTATGACTTCATGATATATGATTCCCTTTTCTGTTTATTTCATTGTACATATTCGTTGTTTTGAATTTGGGAATGTAGAGACGGAAGTCCGTTTTTGTGATTATGATTTTTGAACACTGAAACAGAGGACTATACTGGAAGATGGATCAAAATACTTCAATCCATGCAACGACATTCATCGCGGTGAGGAATGCAATGTGTCTCAGAACCCTTTTATTCTCAGGGCTTTTGTTGAAACTGATATGAGAAGGATCCCTCAATCTCTCGCCTGGAAGCATTCTTCCGATAGAACGACACATCGTTGATGAAAGTATAGACCTAGAATCGCGTTATACAGGTCTGAAAACTTATAATACTCATTATTCGAATAAGGCTAATATCTGGAATATCTTTAAACGTTGATATCCTTCGAATGTCATCCTTTCGGTATTCAACAACCCTTCGAGATGGATTGCAAATTTGGCCCTTGTAATTGGCCGACAACGTGCAAGAAAATCTAAATGCGCTCCAAATTTGAATGGCAGGTAAAACTTTTATTTTCTTCTTGGCCCTTGTAATTCCCACCAGACAACCATCCAAGCACCCTTAATGTCATTTAGAAGAGTACTCTTGACTGACCTGAGGGCCTGTTCCAAACTGCGATTTACACCGAGAACACTGACTCCATTAGGGAGACAGAGAAGGGTCGTATACACTTCGCAGAGATGTTTCTCCACAACGATGATTAACTGCAAATCCACGGAGGCTAATTTCGAGGAGATGGATGAAGAATTTAAGTATATCCTGAGAGAAGAAAGGGCTGCTGACAAGGTTGACGTCTGTATTGTCGGTGGTGGTCCTGCAGGTCTTGCGACTGCCATCAAGTTGAAACAAATGCAATTAGAAAATGATAATGGTAGAGAAATCAGAGTTGTGGTTCTTGAGAAGGCGCCAGACATGGGGTCGCATATTGTGAGCGGTGCTGTCCTTGAACCAAGGGCTCTCAGAGAGCTGTTTCCAGAGAGCGAGTACTATAGTGAAGATGGTGAAGGAATCCCATTACCACCAGAGATTGTAACACTTGTGAAGAAGGAGACCTTGAGGTACTTATATGGCGATATGGCCATTCCGTTACCAGAACCACCACAGATGCTAAACAAGGGTAAGAACTACATTGCATCTCTCAGTGAAGTTGTCAAACACTTGTCCGAGAAGGCTGAAGAGCTTGGCGTTGAAGTGTACCCAAGCACTTCTGTCTCTGAAGTATTATATGATTCTCAAGGTGCTGTTAAGGGTGTTGCCACGAAAGACATGGGAATTGCAAGAGATGGTACTCCAAAAGACTCTTTTGAGAGAGGTATGGAATTCCATGCTAGAGTTACCGTTTTTGCTGAGGGCTGTCATGGCTCTCTCTCAAAGGAGGTTATCAACAAGTTCAATCTTCGAAAGGGAAGACAGAACCAAACTTATGGTCTTGGTATCAAGGAGGTCTGGGAAGTTGAACCATCTAAGTTCAAGAAGGGTTTTATAGCGCACAGTTTGGGTTATCCGCTGAATTACGAAACATATGGTGGTGGGTTCATCTACCATTTCGGCGATGGTCTCGTTGCAGTTGGTCTAGTAATTGGATTAGACTATAAGAATCCGTGGATTTCGCCATTCCAGGAATTCCAAAAGATGAAGCATCATCCTTTCTACAAGGAGACTTTGGAGGGTGGTAAGTGTATCTCTTACGCTGCTAGAGCCTTGAATGAAGGTGGCTGGCAGTCAGTTCCAAAGCTGCATTTCCCAGGTGGTGTTCTTGTCGGTGCCACTGCTGGGTTCATGAACGTACCAAAGGTGAAGGGAACTCATACCGCAATGAAATCAGGTATGCTTGCTGCTGAATGCATCTACAACAAGATCTCTGGTATGGAGAAGATCGTGACTGAAGAAGACGAGGAATATGATGCAAGCATTCATGATGTCGAAGAGCCTTTTATTGATTTACCTGAGTTTGAGTCAGCATATAAGAACTCCTGGATTTACGAAGAATTATATGAAGTTCGTAACTTGAGACCATCATTCAATAGTGGATTGGGGTTCCTCGGAGGTGTGTGTTATTCTGGTCTGGATTCTCTACTGTTCAAGGGCCAAGTCGCATGGACGTTCGATCACCATAGCTCTGATGCTTTATTGACAAAGCCAGCTGACCAGTACGAGAAGATTGATTATCCAAAGCCTGACGGTAAGATCTCATTTGATATCTTGACTTCAGTTTCAAGAACTGGTACTTACCATGACGAAGATGAGAAGAACCATTTACGTATCCCAGATCAGGACATGGAGAAACATACTGAGATTGCTTGGCCAAAATTCCAAGGTGTGGAAAACCGATTCTGTCCTGCTGGTGTCTACGAGTACGTTGAAGATGACTCGAGTAAACATGGCGTCAAGTTCCAAATCAACTCACAGAACTGTATCCATTGTAAAACTTGTGATATCAAAGTTCCAACACAGGATATCAACTGGACTGTACCAGAAGGTGGTGATGGTCCAAAGTATGTTATGACATAGAGAGCCTAGACGTCTAGAAAAATTCAATTTGTTGAACATCTGAAGAAATTGTAAGAAGTACAAGTAATAGTAAAAGAGTCCAATAAAATGATCTTTAAAAATATTCATGAATTAACATAGCAATCTTCAAGTGACCCAGACATTCAGCACTTTATCCCCAACTTCTTTCATCATCTCCTTAACCATCATCCAATCATCATCGCTTGCAATAACTATGAAATCACCATCTTCGTCTTGATACTTCACTTTACCTCTCATACTTCCGCCACATTGCTTAATTTTCTTTTCAACCTTGAATAAGAACTCTTCAACAACGATATCCAACGGGACCATCATTGTAAACAGGTCCTTCTCATACATCAACTTAACAATGATATTATTCACAGGCAAAGTGGTCTTATATGATTCAGAAATGGATCTCTTACTCTGCAATGAATCCACAGTGCCTCTTCTCGATGGGGCTTGAATCTCAGATTTCTGTCTTGTATGGGAGCTAGGAGCACTGGTTGGCATTGTGACTTCAGAATTCGTTCGCGCCAAATAGGAAGATCTCTGCGAACTGTACATAGAGATCCCATTACTTCTTCTATCAGTAACGCCCATTTGGGTCATTTGTATTGAAGTCTGGTACTCTTCTTGAAGATTGGAAACCAACTTCCGGATACAACTTTCCCAGTTGGTGCGTGTTTCATCATTCTTGAATTTCATAAGGAATGAACCAGTATCTTTCACACCTGACCATGAGATATTGAGTTGGTGTGCACTCACTGTATTGATGTTGTAGATATTAGCAATAGAGATACGTCCTTTCAGTTCCAATCCAAGCACTTCTTGCGCTGATAATGATAAATTCGTAGAAGATTTTTTCATAAGTGTGATCGTTGGCTTCTTCTGTTGCGCATAAATCTCCTTAAAAAATATGATGATATTCTCAAATAAGTAGACTTGGAACTCACGCTCATCCGATACCTTTGAGTTATCATTGACAATAACTTTGTCAAAGAACAATAACTCACCAAAGCTATGAACATTATAGCCTTTCCAATCAACAACTTTATCAAACAGCTTCTTCAATACTTCGACATTCTCAATACGTCTTTGATTCTCATTAACGTCATTAGCAATCTTCTTGGAGATCTCCAAAGCGGTCATTAGCTCATTATAGTTAGGTAGTGCTGGGTCTGTGTTTTTTACCATTTGCTTTAACAGAAGAGGATATTTACACAACCTTTGAACTGGTTTGAGTAAGAAGCTCTGGAGTTCAAAATCGTTCTCGATGATCAAGCTAGAGTTTTTCTGTTTCAACGGAGAAGAGCTTATGAAGTCAATAGCAGCTTTTTGACCAATTGACCATGGTTCGTAAAGTTTGAAGAAAGATTGTGCATGGATAAAAACGGAACCGATTCGTTGGTATTTTGGATCCACCAATCCATTTATCTCGAACGAGATCAACACACGTCTTTGATAGTCCAAAATGTTATCTAAGTTGGGGAAGAGCATATATAGGTCTTCTGAATTGATGATATTTTGTTCCAGTAGTTGAGATTTATAGGTCACAAGAGTCTCTAGGTCATTAACATACTTTCTCTCAGTCTCGATCAATTCTCTAAGGATGTTTGATATCGTATCAGATTGCTGTAACTCATCTTCCACTTCCAAATCTGGAAAGACCGAAGGAGCAACCTCAATAACCCTGTTAATCACTCGGACGATCCTGAGTAAATCATTAGTCTCATTCGAAAAGACATTAGAAATGGTGAACAGGTCAGCATGATCAAATTCCAAGTGGCTCTTACAAGCCAAAATAAAGTCATAAATAGACTTTTTACATGTCTTTAAATCGTCAGATGATATTACCGATAATGGAATTGATGGCTTTACCAGGTTGAATATCACACAGAGGGGTGAACCCTGTTGAAAAAGAGCCCACAACTGAGTCGCAGGATCGCAACTCACCGTGGCAGGTAGAACACCAGCATGAAATGTCAGTAGTGGCTGTGGTACCGGTGTAGACGGTGCTGTGGAATCATCACTGAGGGTGCTGAATGTAGATAAACTGCTCACCCTAACGTTATTTTGCGATGAATAACTACTGTGACCACTGACACTTCCAGGCTTTTGAGATAATCCCAAGGCCTGGTTCTCCGATACCACTTCTGCACTGGAGTATGCTAAGTTCAAGTACGGTTTCACTTGTGGAACTCTCTCTAGTCTTCTCTTTAGTTTCAAGCACACGTAGTAAAGGGAATCCTTTGAGGTCACCTGCTTATTCAGCAACATAAGTGTGTTATTATTAGCTGCCAAGTTCAAAGAGGACGCATTCGTAGACGTAGCTCTGGAGGAAGGTAAGCTTGTCGGTATCTGTGACTGCGAGCTCGTCCTGGTTCGTAGTGGCGTTGTGCTCATTGCGGGTGTTCAATCTGTATGGAATGCACAACGCGAATCGAAGTTAGGCGAGGTTTTGGAATGTGTCTCGTGTGGGATGTTTCCTGATTCTGTATAAGCTGCTTCACCAATCTTAATTGTATGTCTCCGCCACTTATTCAATGAATCGTAAATGAGTGATGTATTTCTTTAACGGTCTCAATATTCCACTTGGTGGTAATTGCCCATCAAAACCTTTCAGAAGGGGCAGCCTTTCGCAGTGGGCAGTTGGAAGAAATCCGCGAAAAACTGCATGTAGGTCGGAATTGGGTTACATTTCCATCTGGAAATAAAATGGTCTGGACACTCAAATTGACACCTGCACACCACTACAGTGTGGTCATAATTTACCTCGACAGGGTGACCAAGGGTTGAGTTTCAAAGACACATTTTCAACTATTGACTATCTAGAGCGGAAAACACCCTTGATAGCTGAGCGGCGAGGGTCATAATGGCTGTGATACAGATTGAACAGAAGGAGGTAG
Organism: Williopsis subsufficiens; assembly: GCA_017948575.1. NCBI lineage: Eukaryota > Fungi > Ascomycota > Saccharomycetes > Phaffomycetales > Wickerhamomycetaceae > Williopsis > Williopsis subsufficiens. The sequence continues at coordinate 48,279 of JACVEX010000249.1, forward strand.
ATGAGAATAACGTAAAGACCCTCAGACTACGAAAGCTGGAATACAAGAGGGATCTCACACTGATGTTGGAGAAGATGGGGTACCTATTCATCATTCTGTTGTACTTAAAGAAGTGAGTATGTATATGATCTTTTATCTGTGTTGGTGCTAACAACCCTCAGTATATCATTTGTTAGGTTTATTATAAGGATGGCGCTTCAATGCATAGTTGCCAATCCCTTCCCTGCCAACTTACCCAACACATTCACAAAGGAAGTTAGACAGTCATTGACCAAGTCCTTTCTCATGTCCCTGATAACTATTAATTCAGTTTTCTTCTTCCTAGATATTTTAATTGGCGTTCCCCATACCGAAAATGTCTCTGGTTTATTCCATGGAAGTTTAACGTTACAGATCATTGGTGAAGAACCACCTTATTCGAGATGGTCTTACGTCTACTACAACACAGCGATTGCTTCGATCCAGTTCATAGTATTATACTTATCATGCTTGTTAAACACTGATGAGGATTTCAAGGAACACTCTAATGTTCTCCCAGGATCGACTTACTCCTTGAACCAAGTAGAAGGTGATGGATTCACAGGTCAATCTATGGTTTGTTGTATCCATCCATACGACATATATCAAATGATAATGGGTTTTACCACTACTAGCCAGTCACATGATTCAGCTACTAGTTATAATGACTACATGGGTGATCGTCTGGACATCACCAGAATGCTATGAAATTCCACAAAAATGTTCATACAATACATAAATGCGTAAGATCTATCTTCAGCAAAAAAAATATCCCTCAAACACGACCAATAGGACAGTTGCGTAAGTATTCAGCCTTATTTCTCAAAATTCTGACACTCTTGAAGAAGATCTCCTCAGGTGGCATGGCACCGGTGGATTCAACGTTAAAGATGAAATGATCCCTCTTTCTACCCAACTTGACTTTTCCATTGAATTCTTCATGGCGCAACACCTCTCTGGAAACTGTATCTCTTCTTGCGTCTTTTACATATGCTTCATCCTTCTCGTTTATACCAATGACACCGGTAGAGAAACATCTTTGAAATTTCTTCGCATCATCTCCTCCAATCTTCTGAGTAATGTCAATGACTGGAAGCAATCTATAAGATGCAGTAGAAACCGGTGAGAATTTGGCATGATCAGCGCCAATACCAAGGATGCAGTGCACTCTCAACGAAATTTCTTGACCTGGTCTCAACTTGGCTAACAGAATATCCGGATCCGCTGGGACAACAGGACTCTTGAAGTTGTCTAGCTGGTTCCCTTGTGGTTCGAACTTGAGGTCACGGGCATAGACACTGGAATTTCTGTATATTTCTTTTGGATCCGTAGAGTTTTTTGGGGCATGTGGGTTTCTTGTACATGAGACATCAAGGGTCAATACAACAGTGTTGCTGTCAGTGAAACGATCTTTCTCCTCCACGGATGTATCAATCCAACTTAAGAGGTCTGGATCAATTTTCAAAGGAATCAAACCTATTCTATGGGCCAAAACTTCATCTTGGATGACTGATGTGTTGTTGAAAATGTAAACTTGTTCAGCGGCAACGGATGGGACTTCTGATATCATGATACGGCGGAATGCATTTGTTATGGAGGTATCAACGTTGATTAAATCGAAATTTGCGCTTCTCTCGGTGACGTACGAGATATTAATATCGAATTTCGATTTGAATTTTGCAATGTCCCAGGAGAAATCCTCATCCGTGTTATGATAACCTGGGTAATCTGTAGCAACAGTGTTTGTGACACGGTCGTGCTCGATATGGACGATATTATCAACCATGGTAGGCTGTTCTGTACTTGTGGTATCTACTTTCTTGTATAAAGGCACTAAAAGTTTTGAGGATTGGGCTGAAATTTTTCTGAGAGGTTTCGAAGATATCCGAGGATATCTGCACGTGACATGGTCGGAATATTATCTGATAATAAGATAGAATGAGCCTAGAGGGGATACAATTTATCTATGATTGCGATATTAATCTCTTGTCCAGTTATCTGCAATGGCCATATTGACATTTTCTGTGTAAAAGAATTTTCTTCCAGAACCCAATATCATCAGATCAGTCAGTTCTGGTGGTTATCAGTGACTTGCATGCAGGTTGTGATGGTTATAAGGGTGGGTTCTCTCATAGGTATGCAACAAGCTATTATATAAGGGCCTGATTCAGTAAATAAGTAAATTTCAATATCAAATGTAAATATTTCATTCAGCACTCATGCAACTTTTCTAGGTTCTTCATCGTCAATTTCTATTGTTTCAGATTTATGTGTCAATGCGTGCATGGTGAGATGACATTGCCCCTTAAGTTGACAACCAGAGGATGAAATACCGATCTTGCGGTACAAATCAGAATATTCAAGGCATACTCCCTTTAAAAGTGTTGGATCACTTTCAAACTCATGACCCTCACCCCTCTAGCGGCTCTTTCTTTCTAATCTCCTGAGATTATTGTTCAAACTCCCTATCGGACAATGCAAAAACTTTCAAAAGGAGATCTCCCTTCTTCCCCCTAATCAACTACAAACGCCGACAGATCAAACCAGGACAATCATAAACTTATAGAATGAACAACACGCAGTTCACGTTCGAGTGGTAAGTGTGGGTCTCCATTTTCTTATCTGCGTCGCCAAAGACTGACAGTTTTACCAGGCCATCTAATGAGCCCAAGTCTGTCTATGTCACTGGTACATTTGACAACTGGTCCAAGTCCACAAAGCTTTCTTTGGCAGGTGAGAAATTTAGGGCAACTATCAATGTGCCAAAGGAGAAAATCGTATTCAAATTCGTGGTTGATGGCCAATGGATTACCACCTCGCTGTTCAAGACTGAGAAGGACAACATGGGCATTGAGAACAACGTCATCTATCCAGATGACTTGGATGAGGTCTGTGAAAAGGATACTGGTAACTATCCTTCTGAGACCGAGACTACTAGTTTCACCAATGTTAGCTTTGGGGACATGAGCCCATTCGAGCAGTACGACACCGATGCAGCACAGTTCGAAATGGATGAAGAAGACCAGAATGAAGACCTGGAATCCTCAACCCAGGTCACTCTAAGTGGCACCCAGACGCCAGTTAACTTGGTGAGCGTCGCTGATGGGGACCGCCAGGTTAGATACTATACCAGTATGTCCTTGTTGTCCAAATTCACCAAGTACTTCAAATGAAGTCCGCTTGGGCGACAACATGGAACAAGTTGTACTAATGGTGATAATTTGCTTTTAGTATATGTGGCTATTTGATGATATTTTATGGGTTTTTTTGGCTAGATGAATTAACATGGAGTGGTTGGAGGCATTCGCTAATTTTGATTTACATGATTGTATAGTTCATCTTCAGTAGTAACATTATCACGTAAAGCAGCGGCAAGTTTAAGAGAGCATCCCAGCGATCATCAGTAAGTTTCTCGGATCAACGTACCGGCTTCTTCACACCCAGACGCTCATCTATAGACTTTGAAGTGAATTGACCTGATCTCTCGTTCTGGTTGGCGCCAACTCCAAATGGTGGATTCTTCACCTTTTCATCATCGTAGTGGAGCACATCCTCTGGTGAGAGCTTGATTGTCGTTGGTTGGCGGCGAAGCATCTTTGTATTTACTGTTTTTACTGTGTTTACTGTGTTGTCTTCACTGTGCGTTTTTCCGGCCCTACTGTTTGGTGACGTTTTGCCGCGCTGCCCATTTTGTTTTCATGGTGATCTTTTTGTCTTGCTTCAACGACCACAGCCAGCATTGGAGACAGAACTACAGAACATGGAGGAGGATACTTGTCGTATTTGCCGCGGTGAAGCTACAGAATCGTCACCGCTCTTCTATCCTTGCAAATGTCGTGGTTCCATCAAATATATCCATCAAGACTGTTTGGAAGAGTGGCTCAAGCACTCCAACAAAAAGGAAGCAAGCTGTGATATCTGCCATCAGAAGTATAAATTCACTACTGTCTACAAAGACGATACCCCTGATAGGGTACCGATACGATTGATCTTCCATAAATGGCAGCAGAGCGCTCATCGCTTCTTCCGTTATGCCGTTGGGGTGTTGATATTGACCGTTGGTTGTGTTGTGCAAATTCCATTGTTCTGGGCGGTTGTTAGCAGAATGCTGACGTACACGTTGAACAATATCCCTGTACATCGGGAATTCTTATTATCATTGGTTTATGGTGATGATACTTTCTCAGGAGATCCATGGAGCTATTCCAATTTACTTAAAACTGTTTCTCAAACTTATATGGATTCCATCTTCACGTTGCTGTTCGTTGTCGCTCTAAACTTGATCTTTTTTCTACTAAATGAGAAGGTCACAACCGATCCAGGTTTCCAAAAACTTGTGGAAAAGGATATTGGTACCGTTACGAGAAAGAAGGCCATGGGACGTGATCAGGTTCGTATGATGTTTGATAACTTGAATGTCCTTCAACAAAACGTGGACAACATCAGAATAGATGGAGGCCACAATCAGAGACCTCTTGCTCAACCGTTGAGAGAGGCAGGAGAGAATCCTGATCTGGAACAACTTCAAAGACTGATCCAAGATATGAGAGAAAATGGTAATGGGCTTGCTGGTGAGCTGCTTCAGAGATTGGAGAGATTGGAGAGACAAGGCATCGATCTACCTCAACAACAGGAAGAAGGGGAATTAAGACAACAGAATGAACTCATTTTGGATCATGAAGATGACAGTGAAGATGATCCAGATTTTGTTCCAGATGACGGAGATTCTGATATGGATACCATTCATTCAGATGAAGAAGTTGAACAGTTCGAGAGATTCATCGAACGCGATGATCTTGATCGTGAAGATGACGATGAAGGCCAAGATAATGGTAATGATAATCATAATAATAATGGCTTCGAGCCTCATACCGAAATGCTCCGTGCTGCGAGACGTATTGCCGAAGAAGGTCTCGCCAATAATGATGAAGCTGCAAGACAGGAAAGGTTAAGACGTCTTCAGGTCGTACAAGAGCGTCAAAGAGCCATCGCTGCCAGATTTATCAGACAGCCAGTTGTTGATGCCGAACCTGTTGTTCGGGAGAACCAGCCGCTGTTTGATCAATTCCCACCGGTTGCTGTGCCTGTCAGACCATTCGTGCCTCCAGCACAGGGACGTCCTATCAATAGACAGCCACGAGCAAATCAGGCAGCACCAGCAGATTTTGACCAAGAGGCTTTGATCCTATCTCTTCCAATTCCGATGATAATCGTTGCCGCTGATTTAGCCATCTTATTATACCTCCTTGCTGCATATTTTATACCTACATTGATAGGCACCTCCCTGGTTCACCTCTTATTTCTGACATCAAACATTTTAAGCAAGGGTGGATTGTCTCTGCTTGTGAAGACGAGAGTAATTCAATACGAGGCGGGTTTCAACACTGTGTTTTGCTCTATCCAAAATTATACACCACAATTTTTTCATGCATTTTACCAAATGCTAGTGACTCCATTCATCCAGGGTTTGAAGGCAATACATGAGCAGGAGAGACCACTGACAAATATTGAGCGTGGTCTTACTCTTCTTGTGTTCTTTCTGGCTCTTTTCATTGCTGTGCATTTGTCCCTTCTTGGAAGAAGAAGAGCATATCAACGTACAAAAGCAGCTCTTTCTGGTATTGAGAGACGTACCTATGTCTTCTTCTTTGGGGTCATTTCCACGTTGAAAGTGTTCACTATTTTTGCCATTGAACTAGTTGTGTTTCCTGCTTTCTGTGGCGCATTGTTGGTGTTTGTGTTTGCACCATTGAATGGGTTTGAGTCTAACTGGTTGTTATTACGCAGCTGAGATGTACATGTACATACTGGAGCTACACTGTGGATGGAAATGATACACTATACTCCTCATTGATGTAGTCTCTCTGTCCAATCATATCGTGACCACAGCTTGGAAAACTTGTTAACTCGTTCATCATTTCCTTCCCACCTCCCTTGTTTTCTAATGACATAAGGATCAACTTTAAGTGCCCCTCCAAGTACTTGTCTAGCAAAGAGATCACCATTTGGCCAACGGTGCGCATCCGTCTCTTCCACAATGTGACCCAACCCACCATTCAATGAGAACCATACATGGAAATAAGGAGCCTCTTTCGCTATGGAATGTCTGAAGGCATCCTGTCCTAAAGATTCACTTTTCTCCAATGTATTGATGATAGGATTATGCTGCTGTTCGAAATCATCAGCCTCCTCCAAGATTGCCATCTTGAAATAGCCTTGGATAGCTGAGCTCAATGACATGGGGATTGGAACACATACAATGGCGGCATGTGTGTTTTTGTTAACGGCCGTTTCATAGAACACAACGCTCTTGTTGAAAGTAGAGTAGTAAAACTGTGAGAGGGCGATCATATACTGCCTAATCTCTTCCCATTCATCTTCACCGCAGTGCAATGTATTTGGATGGTGACTAATTGGCACGATCATTGTGGTGTAATGAGCCAATTCAGGCTCTGGTGCTAAAGTCAAATAGATGGATTCACCCATACTCAATATTTCTGCACAATGACCATTCTCAATGCATAGCTGACATCTATCCAGTACGTTAGCTAGTTTTTTAGCCTGTGATATTGCCTTGTTCTTGAGATCGATGTCACCGCGCTGGACATACAGTGATAGGTTTGAAGCATTCTCCTCTTGGTAGTCTAAATCGTTAGAATACTTTTTGTCCTTAGTTATGGCACTAATGGCAGACTTTTCCAGTCCAGTGGTGAGCTTCTCTTCCTTTAGCATCTCTTCAATAGTCAAGTCGTCTTCCGCAGTGGACTTCGTTGCAAACTCTCTCTTGAGATTTGGTTTGGATTGCCTCTTGAACCTCTCAGCGTATTCAGCATATCTCTTCTCAAGCCTTTCAACATCGGCTGAGCCTCTCATCTTGTTCCTTAGAATCCTGGCATTTAATTCATTCAACTCATCTTGTGTTATGAGTCTCTCCCTGTATCTAGGTCTCTCTCTGGAGCGCTCCCTGTGGTAGCTGTGATGATGATGTCTCTCCTTCGGGTCTCTATCTCTCTGACTTCTGTGCTCCGTATTTCTGTGGATCTTTTCTCTGTGCTCGCCCATAATTGGTTGAAACCCTCAGCTCTCAAAGTGGTGTCACTGGTGTAACTACGCAAGCCTCAAAACTCTTTGAAAACGGAAACATCAGTTCAACATGAAATGGCAGAAGCAACGGGCACAAATTACACAAAGATGAGGCACTGGTGCAAGACCTGCGAGATTGTAAGTAAATCCATTGAAATCAGCATCCTGGATTTACTAACCATACAAGTTCATTGATGACAACGCTATTGCTAGAAAGCACCATGAGCAGAGCTCACGGCACAAGAATAGGCTTCAAAGAATCTTAGATGCTCACCATAGAAAGAATAGGGAGGCTTCTACGAACTGGAAATCTAGTAAAAGTGAAAAGAAAGGAATGGAGAGTGATTCAGAAGAATATGAGTCTTCGATAGGTCAATGGGAGGCAGTGGAACCCATAAAACGTCAACCAATAAAAAAGCTAGGATCACCTCTCAGAGACCCTGAAGAAGACGAGGGAAGACTGAAGAAAACCCAGTGGGAACCCTCAACGAAGCAAGTCGACCTCGACACTGATGAAGAAGAAGAATCAGAGGTCACGGTTTTCAAGAAACGCAAGACGAAATCATAGAGAAGAGGGGGGGTTTGTGTAATACCCGCAGAGTCCATACATGAAAGTTTGATGACTTTAAAGTACAGTAGTGCCCATTTAGACTATATACATATTCAATGGAACTCTCTTGAGCCTCCTCTGACGAACTCCAGCACTTTCCATCCTTCGGTTTCCTTATCATCAACGTTCTCTGCAATTCTTGTGAGTACCATGGCGTAGGAACTCATTACAATGTTGGACTCGGTACCAGCAGCGACCTCACCGGTTTTAGCCTTTCTGTAAAGATGAATCTCCTGTGCTCTACAACCGACAACAAGCACTGGGATGTTGGATGGTAGCATCTTTGCACTCACGATCTCGACGCCTCTGATATCTAAGATCTTGGAATCAGAGAATAGCTCCTGGTCACGGAACACCTTCTGTTGTGCAGCATAAACATTGAATGGAGCCTCGGAGAACCATTGCTTCAAAACTGCCTCGTCACCCTTCACGTAAGCATCCAACACTTCTGGTATAATGAATTCACGGAGTTGTTTTGTGAAGTCCTCGGTGTTGAAAGATGGGTCCAATTGCTTAAACAATCTAATGACTTGCGCAGACTCAGTCTCAGCGAACAACCCACCAACTTTCTCCACAACAGTTCTGATCCCAACAATCAGTGGGTTCTCAGATTCATCCCAGTATTTGAGTTTGAAATCAGAAACCATACGACCAGTAGAGGTCTTTGTTTGGAAATCTTCGATCTTCTTACTGAAGTTGATACCATCACCAGCTGGCTTGATATCAGTAGCCACCAAGGCGGTACCAGCTTCCTCCGAGGCCTTCACAGCCTTTGGTCTCTTTCCTGAGGCCAGCTCTTTTTCTCTTCTCAACCTTCTTTGTTCTTTTGATTCGAAACCACCATAACTGGAGGAAGCACCATCATTTAGGGACTCAGAGATATCCTTATACACTTTAGTCTCCCTCACTGGAGCAATTACATTGTCCACACCCTCAACGGTACGCTCGATGGTCTTTCTAGTGAATTTACCAGCTTTTGAATCCCATACATCAACTGCAACTTTCTCAATCACTTCACCAGTATCCTTGATAGTTCTGCCCAACACCGTTGTGTGTTTTTGGGCATGCTGATAAGCATCTCTAGCTCTCTTGAATGCATCGGATTCACCAAGCTTACCAGTCTCATCGGAAAGGGCCTTGATGCCGTCTTGTAATTCTTTTGACTTCTTCCACTCTTGTCTAAATGTCTCAGTGAACACTTGGAGTGGCGACTTTGGTGGAGCGTTCTGAAGGCGCAAGGCAGTGTGAAAAGCTCTAGCCAGCGAAGGGGTCTTCAGAGGGTGGAACATTATATGATCTGTGTTTCCTTTTCCCTTAAAAGATCAGGTCTTCTATGCTTCGTCTAACATCTTAACGATGTTCGTGACGTTGATTTTTCACTTTTTTTTTCCATCGGTGAGCGAACCGGGGAAAGTGATGACAGGCAAAGATGACGGTCAAGTCATCAAAACTCCATCAAAACACCATCAAAACTTCATCAATATATAGCTACAGAAATTACTAGTTATGCAACATTAGAGTATCATTATGTTTATGTGACTCACTCTTTAGAGTTCTCCAAGGTCTTTCCTTTGGAATAGTACTGCTCCTTCACCTCCGCATTAACCTTACGGATATACTCTTGGACCAGCTGACTAGAAGTGTATGCGATGTTCAATCCAAGAACCAAAGGACAAATGGAGAGTAAAATTCTTTCGTGTGCAGTAGCAGCACCGTAGCATAAGGCTTCGAAATTTTGGTATTGGTCACCATGGTAGTATTTCTCCACGCCTACTAGGGCATAAGCAAGAACCAAGGATGGGACAACAGTTCTGGCATATGTGCGTAAAGTTGGTTTCCAAAGCCTATCAAGGAAATCATCCACCGCAATACGGAACCCAAACATGGCCATACGTTGCAACTCTCTCCATATTTGATCTTTAATAATCGATCCAGTGAATAAAGCACATGCAAGAATATTCACAAGAGGGAGTAATACCTCACCAGCAGGGATTGCAAAACGTTCACAGACGTCAAGAAATGGAATAGTAACACCAACAACATGCACTAACATAACCACTATATTGTTCAAAGAAATTGCAAAAAGGACAGAGAACAGAGAACCTATAAACTTCATTTCACCAACCATGAATCTCCATTCTTCAGCAAAGAGTTGACTCAGCGATCTGTGATTGGATCCCGAAGCTAGACTAGTATGCTTGTTGATTAAATGCTTATCGTACATGTTGAGCGCATAAAGCATCATTCTCAATCCAATCAGCACAGAGTTGAGATCTGTCTGAATGCTGTTCCAAACCCATTGTTTTTCATATTGCACAAGAGATAAATCATTAAGCACAGTGCTCTTATCAATTAATGACCAGACCATCAAGTAATGGATAACAATAGCAAATGGCTTCCCCAAAAAGTTAGCAGTAATGACAACACCACAAACCAAAATCACAGAGAAGATCCAAAGCATTAGGATGAAAGTGATGATACGGAATCCGAACAATGGCGGCCTATAGACAACTTCATATTGATTTGTAGTTGTGATTTCATCTTCAGATTCATCATATGCATCAAATCGTGGTTGTTTCTTTCTCACAGATTCATCTGGTTTCAACGGAACATCGTCTTTAGTTACTGGGACAAAAAGTTTCCGAACATACTTTCTAGAGACTGTATCAAACTTTGGGGCTCTGACAAAGTATCCATCCGGGACAAAAACGGCTTTGGCATCAGTGTTCAGAAACAATTCACGCGCTTCTTCATCCGTTTTTGGCTGAGTATAATCGGGTTTATTTCCCATCCACCAGGAAAGTAAATTTCTATACTTTACATGTCCTCTTTCTTGAGGGTGTGGTTTCCCCAAGATAAAACTCGATAACCGCATCTGTGCGGCAGAAGCATCAAACGCTCTGATCCAATACTGCCTCACATACTTCTTCACTAACCTGTCATGAGCATAAACTGCTGGAGCCACTATACACATGATGAATGGAGTCAAGTACGACAGTCTGGTTGGTAATAACTCACTTCCTAACAACTTCAATCCATGCGTAACAACTCCAAAACCAATGAGAATAAAGAGCATGTACACCAGAACGCTCAGCGCAATGCGACTAAGTTGGAACCTGAAAGGCCGCACAAGCGCTTCGTGCAACAGTCGTGTGTTTGGGTCTTCTGGCGATCTGATGAAGAAGAGCACACCAGGACGAAGTACGTATTTGCGCACCATCCCGATAAAGAGGGCAAAGAGACACATGTAGGTCGTGCCCAATGCCCAGCAGATGAGGGTATTCGCTGTGATGTATGAGGGTATCTGGAAGATCATCGTATTGTGGGTTCTCTCCCTAGTACAAAGAAGTAGGAAGTTGATTCTTTTCATTGTCTTTGGACATACAAAAAGAGTAGCATTAAATTATGTGCCCTGGCGAATTTTTACTCTTCATAGAGTTACAAATTGGACGAAGTGGTGAATAACATGATAGATACAGGGTATATTATAATAATTATACGATTATGCCTTTAACTCCTCCTTCTCCTTTTTTTCTGAGGTTTCAACCTCCTTCTCCTCAGCTGCTTTTGGTGCTTCAGCATCGGCATCATCCAAGTTGATTCTGTCCTTAATTGGGATCTTTACACCAGTGTCTTCCTCCTGCTTAGTCTCACTATGAATCAAATCTTGTTGTTCCTTAATCAAATCCAATCTCTGCTTATTGGTTATCTCAGTGTCCACGTCGGCCTCAACAACGTGGTGCACTTCTTCAGGCATGGAACTCAACACGGCCTGTAGAGCATCATAGATAGACTCGTGTGATTCCAAATTACCGTATGTGTATGCATTAGACAAGACCAGTAGAGTCGCTGGGATCTTCTCTTTCAAAGTCAAATCCAACCACATCTTCAAATCGTGGTTCAGCTGAGAAGACCCAACACCATTCACTTTGATACCTCTAGCGGCACAAGCAGCTTGCAATTCCAAAGTAGTCAAAGAATCAACACCTTCATACTCAATGGACTTATCGTCCTTCTTAATGTTCAAAAGCTTATATCTGATTCTAAATCTGAGCATCTCGTTGGTACCGATCGGTTGAAGATTCAAGTATCTGGATGTAGCGACTAATTGTGGTCTCTGTAGGTTATCCAACACCGTATCATCCTTGAATAATCTTGCCACCCTGAGTGTTTGCTCTCTACTTGGTGGCTCCAACCCCAGTCTCAATTTCTGGATGAAATCTTTGAAATCAGCAGTTTGCTCCTCTGTGACAGTAGTCGGTAGCTGAACCTTAACAGTCTCCCTCAGAAGACTAGACACTTTCTCTCTAGTTGCACGCAGTGATTTGGTCTTCTTTTCTTTGTCTGAAGACGATTCGTAGGTGGATGGTAACAAATTTGGGAATAACTTTAGGGCAACAGGTAAAAGAAGTTCTGCAAATGGGACGATCACAAACATGGAGAACGGAACCAGTCTAACAATATCTTGAATGGTTCTCTCCAATTGCTTATTCTCTCTTCTTGTCAGTTCGTATCCAGCCGCAGATTTCAATGCCAACTTAAAAGAAACCTTGATCTCAAATCCCAATAGCTTTGTGCCATCCCAATAGTGTTGGGCTTCATGCTTAACTTTCTGCCATAGAGTGAGCTTCAGGGCTGGCTTAGCAGGTTCAGCGACCGTAGAAGATTCCAAAGGCTTTACAGACCTTTCTGGCTCCTGTTGCTGGAGCTTTTTTTGACTGATGTGTATCTGTCTATAGAGGAAACGTGCAGTATTGCTAGATTGGATCGAGATAAGAGGGTGTGCTCTAACTCCTGACACCGTCAGCACCACTTTTCTGGCCACTCTGATCATGACTCAAGCAAATAAGGTAACAGCTGATTCCTTAAATAGGCAGACGAACTAAAGCTGGCCGAGAACTCTTCACAAAATGTTGGAGATCTCTTCGAATTTTGGCGCATTTGCCTTCTGCGAGAACCGGAAAGGGCGTGCCGCCAGAGACGGAGCCGCCAATTTTCGCAATTCGTTCTTGCTCTCGCCCACTCCCCGAAAATGGACAGCTGCGCAAGTTCTCAGAACATCCAAACACCTTTTGTAATTCTCGAACTTTTCGCGAAAAGTCTATTTATTAGTACCACACTTTACGCTGGCGGTCCCAGAATTCCACGCAAAACTGTGAGCGCCTCGCATCACAAGAAAAAAAATGTTCCAGTACTCACACAAGCTGAAAGTAAACAAAGATTGAAAGTACGCCCGCCTACGCCCTGATTCTAGTGGTACTGGATTTTTTTAGTACTGCCTTTTTTAGGATATTTCTTCTTTGATCTTCCTGCTTGAGGTTTTGATCTGATCCATTCATTTACCACACAGCAATTCATACCACTATTTGAGTCTCACCTTTAATACGAATACATTCCAGACACGATGGCTAAGAGAACAAGGGAGGAAGTTGAAGATGAGAGATTCGCTAAGAAGCCATCTATGAGCAAGTCGGCGCTTATAGATACTATCACCCATGATATTGATCAAGTTTCAAGCGATGAAGATATATCAGATGACGATTCGGATGGTGAAAAACAAATACAAAAATCTAGTGGGTCTAAGAAGTCTGCCGGCTTGTCTGCCGAAGATGTTCAAATTGCTAGAGATACTGCTGAACTCTTTAAATCTAATATTTTCAAGCTGCAGATTGATGAATTGATCAAGGAAGTGACATTGAAGGATACTAAAGTTGCCAAGATTGAAAAGTTCCTTCATAAGCTCTATGACTTGATTCAAGGCATTCCAGAATTCAAGGAGAAGTCCATTGAACAAGTGGATTCTTGGTTTAGAGACAGAAAGACCGCTGTACCCTTCAACGATCCAAAACCAACTAACGTTAATTATAAATTCGGATATGGTAAGCCAGAGAATGTTTCCATCGTGGGATCCTTTGGATTGAAAACCGCCATTCAGTCACCACGCGGTCTTTCCGTTGATGTTAACGTTACAATGCCTGCTGATTCGTTCCAACAGAAGGATTACTTGAATTATAGGGCTCTGCATAAACGTGCTTTCTACTTGGGTTACCTTACTGAAAACTTGAGAACTATATTCAAGAAGGAAAAACTCGATTTCCTAAAACTTTCTTATACTTACTTGAATGGTGATTCTCTTTCGCCAGTGCTAAGGATCCAAGCCACAGATCTTGATCTCCAGTCTGAATTGAACTTTCATAGAACCAAATTCTCCATCAATCTTCTCATTGGTTTTCCATTTGGTATCTTTGAAGCAAAGAAGTTGCTTCCAAACAAGAACTGTATTAGAGTGCAGAAAGATGAAGAAATTGAGCTCCCTCCTACGCCATTATACAATTCCTCTGTCTTGACTATGACCACATATGATCACTATCTCAAATTCCTGTACAAGACCAAGAAAAGCGCCGAACAATTCAAGCAAGCATGTATCTTAGGGAGAATCTGGTTATCTCAGAGAGGACTGGATTCATCAATTCAAGATGGTGGCTTTGGTCATTTTGAATTTGCTGCGTTGACCGCTGCTCTACTAAATGGTGGTGGCCAACAAGGAAACAAGATTCTTCTTCATGGATTCTCAAGTTATCAATTGTTTAAGGGTGTCATGAAATATTTGGCTACTGAAGATTTGTGTACTGAGGGATACTTACAGTTCCATTCAGATTCCGCAGAAATAAGTAAATATATCAAGGGTGGATTTAAGACTCCAACTGTATTTGACAAGACCACAAAGATCAACTTACTCCATAGAGTCACCAGAAGCTCTTATAACTTGCTAGTAAAGCATGCAAGAAAAACATTGGTCTTGCTCAATGATGTTGTGAAGGATAGATTTGAACCGTTGTTCTTGAAAAATTCCAATTTGGAATACTTGAAATTTGATTACACGGTTCACTTCCAAGTTTCGCCGAGTGAAGATGATGCTTTCGGTCCTTTTGAGAAAATTATAAACTTGACTTATGAGAACTATTTATCTTTCAAGATCTCCAACATTGTGAACTATGGTGTCGGTGACAGAATCGCGGGGTTCAATGTCTCTTTCGACAGAATTGAAGAATTTGATGTATCTAAGAGAAAGCCACAGTACCAGCAAAAACTGAATGTGAAAATTGGCCTCCTCATTGATCCACAGGAAGCTGAAAAACTGGTCATCAAAGGCCCTTCTGAAACTGAAGATAGTTCACAATTCAGGTCATTCTGGGGTCCGAAGTCATCACTAAGAAGATTCAAAGATGGCACAATATTGCATTCTGTGATTTGGTCCACTGATTACAAAGAACCAGTTGTTCTCGCTATTATCAGATATTTGTTTAAGAGACACATCAAGGAGGATATCAAGATTAGCAGTGAGGTATCACAATTCAACCAACTCTTACCATTGCCGAACCTTCCATCATCATCAAGACAATCCATCATCTCTACTGTTGCATTCAATGGGTTACTTAAGAGTTATGATGATCTTTACAAGATATTGATCAAGTTGGAATTACCATTAGCCATTAAATCCGTCTTGCCAGCAAGTCCAGCATTGAGGTTCACTTCACTATTGCAACCAGTTCCATATGCTATATCATCAAAGGACTTCTTTAACGATCTAGTTTTGCAATTTGAGACTTCTGTGAAATGGCCAGATGAGCTTGCAGCACTTGAGAAGGTGAAGACTGCATTTTTGATCAAGATCCATGAAATCCTGGCAAAGGAAACGCCTTACAGATCTGAATTGGTCAGAGACGATGACAGTGTACCATATAATTTCAACATCACAACGTTAAACATTCTGACACCTGAAGGCTATGGTTTTAGAATACGTGTCTTAACAGAAAGAGATGAAGTGTTGTACCTCCGTGCTATTGAGAATGCTCCAAAGGAAAAAAGACAAGCATTGGAGTCCATCTACTTGAGCTTCAACAGAAGATATCAAGCTTCTATAACACATACAAGAGTAATCTCCACTATTTCACATCAATTTCCGTTCTATTCTGCTACTGTCCGACTCTTCAAGAAATGGCTTGATGACCAGTTGCTACTGAACCATTTCAGTGAGGAATTGATTGAATTGATTGCATTGCAACCCTTCGTTGATCCTGCGCAATATGATATCCCAGCCTCTGTTTCTAATGGTTTCTTAAGAATACTGAGTTTCTTGGCGCAATGGAACTGGAGAGAAGACCCATTGATCATGGATCTGAGTAAAAAGGCAGAAGATGACGACTCTGAGATCGTCTCCAAGCTTTCCGATAAGATCTCTGTCCAGGCCTATCAGCAGATCAGGGCAAATTTTACCAACTTGCGTAAACAAGATCCACAGGGAATGAAGATGCAATTCTTCGTGGCCACGAAATCTGAAGAATCAGGTATCCTTTGGTCTCAGAGTATTCCCCTTCCTATTGCTGCAAGATTGACAGCTTTATCTAAGGTTGCAATCCAAATGATCAACAAAACAGAACACATTGAGAAGGTGTTGCAGTTGTTATTCACACCGTCTCTTGGTGATTACGATTTTGTCGTCAGACTGAAGACACAACCATTGACCATCAGCTCTGGTGTTCTTCCTGGCTCTTCTGCGTTCAAGAATCTTATTGCCGATACCCAGTCATATCCTGAAGACATTTGTACCAAGTTTGATCCAATCAGATTGCTTGTAAAACAATTGCAATCCAAACTCCAGGGGACCATAATCTTCTCTTCCCACACACAGACCATTAATGAGAAGGGAGAGAATGTACTCACAGGCCTGTTTGTTCCATCCAAGCTGGCTAAGAGCAAGTTTAAAGTCCAGATTGGTCACAATATTAAGCCTTTGGAGAAGGATGAGGTTGTAATAAATAAGGACGCAATTTTTGCGGAAATCTTGCAGTACGCTGGCGATCTCGTTGTTGGTTTTGATTTCAAGTAATTGCATATACATTGTTCATAGTTGGTACTGATTTCTTCATGTAGTTGGCATTCTGTTGCCCGTAACCAATGATGTGGATGTGGTCGCGTTAACAAAAAGTCAACACGTACTCGGACTTGGTCACGAACAAAAGAGGAAAACACCAGAACGATGAGCAAGAAAGGGGGACTTTTGTCCTTCGATGCGTTCGCAAAGACCGTAGAAGATGCTCGCATTAAGACGAGGTCGGGTGGGTTTATCACATTGGGGTGTATTCTGACCCTGTTGGTACTTATCGCTAACGAATGGTCGGAATTCAACAAAATTTCCATTAGACCAGAACTCGTGGTGGACAGAGAGAGTAACGCTAAGCTTGATATCAACCTCGATGTGGTATTCCCAGATCTTTCCTGTGATATGATGTCTATGGATATTATGGATGTGAGTGGTGATCTCCAAATGGATATTCAGAATTATGGATTCACCAAAATCAGGTTAGACTCAGATGGTAATGAGATTGAGAAGACTGAAATGAAGATTGGAGATGATGAAGAACAGATCAACGTTCCAGATGATTACTGTGGTCCATGTTATGGTGCTAAAGACCAATCAGAGAATGAAGATAAAGCGCAGAATGAGAAGGTTTGTTGCAATGACTGTATGTCTGTCAGAAAGGCATATGCTGCAAACGGATGGGCTTTCTTCGATGGTAAAAATGTTGAGCAGTGTGAGAAAGAGGGCTATGTAAAGAACATTCGTGAAAGAATGGGTGAAGGATGCAGAATTATGGGCACTGCCAAGCTGAACAGAATAAATGGTAACCTACATTTTGCACCAGGTGCAAGCTCCAGCTCTCCACAGCGTCATGTCCATGATCTTTCTCTGTATGAAGAGGATGGTGATTTTTCTTTCAAGCATAAGATTAACCACTTCAGTTTTGGTCCAAGTGTCAATTCACTTTACGCTGCCTCTGTGGATGTATCTTCCAACCCATTGGATGGTGTACATGTCACAGAAGGGGGTAAGCAATACTTATACTCTTATTACCTCAAAGTGGTCCCAACAAGATTCGAATACTTGGACGGTAAAATTCTTGAAACCTATCAATTCAGCTCCACCTACCATGATCGTCCATTAAGCGGTGGTCGTGATGATGATCATCCAAACACTCTACATGCTCGAGGCGGTATCCCAGGTCTTTTTTTCAATTTTGAGATGAGCGCATTGAAAGTAATCAACAGGGAGGACTATGAAACCACATGGCCTGGGTTCCTCTTGAACGTTATCAGTGCGATTGGTGGTGTGCTTACTGTAGGTGCTGTGCTAGATCGTACTGTATACGCTGCAAACAAAGCCTTGAGAAGTAAGAAGGATAAATAATAAAGTAAGAGGCAACTCAAAGAAAAGACTTAGAATTGTTATTTCATGACTTTCAGTAGTAAAGAAGTCCTAGTTAGATCAATCCCGGTTCACAAATGGGCCATTCAGCCTCAACAACGGAAAGAGCACATTTGTCTAAGAAATAATAATTGTAAATCCGATGCCTGCAGTTCAACAGTATGGAGATATTTCAGTTCAGGGGGGCTTCAAGAGAGTAGCTTCGATTCAGAATGATGACCAAAGCGCCAGATACACTATGCCCCAACAAATCAATACTGGATGTTACTACCTTCAAATTTATGCTCTTTTGTATTTGGATGATTGTTGATACATCTGCAACATCTTGCGATGTATGTTTAAAAATCTTGAAATGCGTAGCGCTCGTGTGGCAGGCACTCCACGCATCTCCCAGACATGACAAAATATTTGGCTGTGGACTAACGTATCTGATTGCAACATTGTGGATGTATTCGTTGATGGGACATAGGTTTAACCTCATGATTCCGATGCTAACAGCAAAATAGAAGCGTCTTCATGAGCTAAATATTGTTAAACATCTTCAGATCCGAAATAGGAGGCTGTGCTTATCCTGGAAATTTGAAGGATTTGTTTTTTCGTTAATCATAAGGTTGGTAAAAAAGTACTCATGATTATGACAGATGTTTATTAAGTCGATCTCTCTTCAGGGCTTTCCCTTGTTTTAAATTTTGATTTTATGCAAAAGGTAAAGCGTGTTTAGTATATTTCAGATTTTCGTTTCATTGAAGTTCTCCAGAAGGGTTAAAATTCTATTTCTGATAGAACTATCTTTTACAAAATACAGAAATTGCCAAAGAGATCTTAATTTTGCAACATAATAGAATACATACAAGAGTTGACACCAATACTCTTGACAACTCGATATTTTATGTCATCGGGCTACGTTTCCTGATTCGGACTTCATTACTTACATCAACGCCCCAAAACTGTGGAAACCAGATTCGATGAGCCACTGGAATGACAGCCAGGCATATGCGTTAGAGGTCCAGATTAAAGAGGCAGCGGCAATTACGACTGCTGGTCACAATCATGCATAGGTCTGGAATAGCCATAATGTGTCCACCAGCGAATGGGCCTTTCACTTCTAGACCCCGCGACAAATGTAGAGAAGGGCGCAGTCCTACCACCTCAAACTGTCCTCAAAGGAACAACGTGCTGCCCTTCACAAGGGTCCCATCATCCTATCCAATCATTCTATGCGATTCTTGCACTGCGCATCCCGAAGCATTTACATTTCCTAATCGGGAAGGAACACGATGTCAAGGATCTCGTGTAAAATCAAGCGATAGGGCGACGACAAGATCGTCTGAATAAAAGGATAGATCCATATTTCATGCTCGTATATTATAATACTTGCTCAAGTGATTTGTATCGCAACTATGAAGTAATTTAGTCCGTCTGATTTGCGTTATATTTTAAGCCTCGTGGTCATGAGAAAAAGCCGCGTGTGTCGCGAGCGGACTTTCAACGTGCGTCGTCTCTATCGCAGCCACAACAACTTGAAAAAAACTGGTATAAAAACTGGGGCGAATCCGCCTTTTCTTTCTCTTCTTCATTTCATCTTCGTGTCTTCTCCACTTTCGTCACACATTAACAATGAAGTTCTCCCTTGCCGTTGCCTCCATCGCTGCCGTCGCCGTCGCCGCCAACTCTTCTAACCACTCCAACACCACCACTTCTTCCCACAGCAGCTCTTCCTCCCATAACGGTGTTGCCGCCAACGGTTTCTCCTATGGTGCCGCCGGTGCAGCTGTTGCAGCTGTTGCTCTCTTCTTCTAAGAAGTTTGGTCTTGCTGGGTGATGCTCTGGTAGTGTTATATCCATATAGAAGGTTTTAAAGACAGTTGTATTGTACTCTTGGGACTCGTTGTAGTGTCTGCCTAGTTATTTCATCTTGACTACCAATCGACCCATATGAACCATCCAGTAATAAAGATTGTACTGCGCTTATTGTTTAAGAGGCCAATGCATTTTGCAATCTTTATATAGGTTGGTTTAGGGGGCTTCATGGTATCTACACGTGAACTGCCTCATCGCTAAACCTTTTTATCTTGACTTCCTGAACTGGAAGCGCAACAAAGGCTCAACTATATAAGAAACAGATCCAGAAATATTCGCGAGGTACTCACAATGTGCCACCTGTCTCTGTCTTCGATGTTACACAACTTAAGCGCCATGAGCGAACCCGAAGAAAGGGGGGTTGAGAGATCATTGAAATGTCATTGAGGACGATACTGATTTCGTACCTCATTGGTGGGCTCACACTACCACCACTAGTCATTCTCGGTGTAATATTACTCATTTGGATGTTAGCACCGGAGCACAAGGAAGAAGAAGATGACGACTTGAGTGATTTGGCTTCAAAGGAATATAAGAGCCTCAGTTTGACAGAGTTAGAAGATAAGGCGTCATCAGGCGTAAAGGCATATAAAGCTGGCTGGATAACTGTCACAAGGGAATACCATACATTTGTCGCAAACGCTTCTGATAAACAGGTGGATTCCAAGGATAGCGCTACAAAGACGGCATATACCGCCCTATACAAATTGGTGAAGAAGAAAGAGAAAGATGACCAAGTGCAATCATCTGTTAGCTCTAACCCACAAACTCCACAGGTTACAAAAGCCGTGAAGAAGAAGAACAGGTTCTACGGTGTCTTGAGACACGGAAACTTGTTTCTCTACAAGAGTGAGGATCAAAAGGATGTTCAGCATGTCATCGTGCTTGCCAATAACATCGTTACAATATGGCCCAGAAACTTGAAGGATGGCGAGCTATTCACCAAGAGAACTGCTATTTGTATCTTGAAGTCCCACGCAAGACGTAAATCTGATATTCCACCTAGATCTTCTGCTGCTTCTTTATTCGAATCAGAAGGGCAGCCTTCTACTATGGACATTTTAGAGAATGGCGTGCTTCCTCAGAAGAACCAAGGATTCTTTATCTATTGCGATACCAACTATGAAAAGGAAGATTGGTACTTTGAATTGATCAAGGCTACAAAGAGGGATGGGATGTCACCCACTGGGACAGAGTTGGATCAATTGGATCCAAAAGTGTTTGCTAATGCTCTTCATTTCAAAACTGCAGATATGATATTCTTGATCCAGACATTACACTCTTCAGAAGGACAGCTGCAAACCAGATGGCTGAATGCGATCATCGGGAGACTATACTTGGCTCTGCAAGGTACCGATGTTTTTGAGAAATATGTTGAGGCCAAATTGTTAAAGAAATTATCCAAGATCAATAGACCTGATTTTCTCGAGGAGTTCCAAGTGAAGAAAGTTGAGATTGGTGATTCAGCTCCATTTATCAGCTTTCCAAAACTCCAATCTTTAAATCCTGATGGCTCCTTGAGAGTGTCCTGCAGATTCACATACACAGGCAAGATGTCCCTGCAAATTGCGACAAAGGCAAGTATTCCAAATTTCTCAACATTCCAGAAAAGAGATCTTACTATCCTTCTTGCTGTCACAATCAACAAGATTGATGGTCCACTTCTCATCAATATGAAGCCACCTCCTTCGAGCAGAATATGGTATACTTTTGAATCAATGCCTGATTTGGATTTGACAATCGAGCCTGTTGTATCTCAGCGCCAGTTCTCGTATGGTATTGTCACCAATGTCATTGAGAAAAAATTCAAAGATGCTATAAGAGATTCATTAGTTGAGCCCTACTGGGATGACATCAGTTTCTTCGATACTTGTGATGAGTTCTATAGGGGCGGTATCTGGAGTATGAACGAGCGACCAAAAAACGATATTAAAAAGGTCGATGAAGAAGCTGCTCAACACTTTGAGATCCCTGAATCTGATTTACAAAGTGAGGCTCTCGATGACGTCCCAATAACCATGAACCCTGAAGGTGTCACCACTGATTACTCGCACAGTGAAGACAATTCATTGAGATCTAAAGGCAGTCAAAATTTTAGTAAGAGATCAACATTGAACAGCATTCAGAGTTTAGCAAGAAAGAAGTCCGAGGCTTCCATTAGTACGTCGAATGAGCAGTTCCTAGCAGATGGGTCCTATGTCTCAAGAGAAATCGCTAGCTCTGATACCACATTTGAATATTCAGATAGCTTGAGGGACAGAAATAAGACGACAACCATGCAAGTCCTGTCTTCTGAAACTACTGCCGGTAAGAAGGCTCTTTCTAATGGTATGAAGAGACTTGGAAAGTGGTACAACGAGAAGAGTCGTACTTCCAGTGCAAACGCCATCAAAAAGGACAAAGACTATACACCCCCTGAAATGATCTCTAGACGCAGAGCTCCATCAGCCGGTGAGAATGGTATTGGAAGAAAATCTAGCAACAGCGATATGAAATCGATCGGTTCATCTGAAGGTATCCATAAATCTGCACCACAAGCACATTCATTTCCAGTTGAGTACATGTTTGGATTGGACACACAGGCCCCAGATACTGAAAATGGTACCAAGAATTCAGAGCCTTCGAGAATTCCTGAGATGACTATGCCAGGGTCTACTACTGAGAGCAAATTTGCTCCGATAAGCCCAATCTTGACATCAGAATTGCCAAAAAGGTCACTTCCGAGAAGAAAACCAGTTGTCGAGAATGATGCTATTGAGAAACTACATGAAACTCTTGACTTGATGACTTCCAACACTTCAGTAGATTCTTCGGCAGTTGGAGTGTCAAGAGTCGCACCTGAATCTCCACTGAGGCCACTTACTCATGTACCTATTCCTCCTCCATTACCGGCAAGAGAAATTACAGATGATATTGATGCTCCCATTGGTACGATCGCTGAAACTTCTCTTTTGAATGAAGAGGACATAGTTGAGGCGCCTAAAAGGGGACACTTGGTAAGTGAGGTTGTGAGTGAAACTCTTATTGACTTCGACGACTTACCTGAAAAGGCAAATTAGATATGATTTTACGAATCTTACAAATTGTTCCATAGTAGTTCGTTTCACTCATTAAAAAGTTTATCACCAGAATGCCATCCATCCAATATACATTTGGCACAGGTTCTCTAGTGAGGTTGCTTGTTGGATCAAGAACTCTGCCTGACCTGGAACACTCATCGGCAAGCCTTCCTTATCTAGGATACCTCTAATTTTTCTTCTGATGGTGGAAAGCGCAGCCTGCGGCGTGTTCTTTGTTTTTCTTTTTTGAGACCAATCCATAATAGGGTCGTGTAAGAAAGACTCTAAGATATTCATCAGCGTAGTTTCGTTTCCTCGAATCAAACTCAACGCAACTTCACATGACTTCCTGAAAGTTCCTTCAACACCAGTAATACCGAAGGCATCAACCATATTTTGAGTCAGTCTGAAAGGAACCCGTTCAGGTACAGAGAGCTCTAAGCCTTTCTCGAACAGACAGTCAAAATCTACATGAAGGATACCACCATCTTTCTCATTGAACAAGATGTTCTCCCCATGACGATCACCAAGACCTAACATGTACCCGACCATAGACATCACCGCTGTAGTGCGAGTATAGTTGTTTCTGGCATCATACCATGAGGACGGATCAGGAAAGTTCTCTATGAACCAGTTGAACAAGACAGGTGGATACCTTGACAGAATCTTAGATTTGAATGCATTAGCCTTATCAACAACTTCACAATCCATGTCAAGGACTTTCCTTATCAGTGGAACATCCAAGTTGATGTTGATGTTAGAGTAATGGATCTTCAATATGTCTCTCATTGTTCTGCTGTTATCGACCCATTCTATGATACCATAATTCTCGTTCAGCGGAATCACAGCATATGTTTTAATATGAAGCTTTCTCTGTTCAGAATCATAGTCCTTTTTCAACAAATGGTCAATCATGGTAGTAAACTCCATCAACTTGGCATCTTTTCTCAAGTCATCGTTTGGTTTACACAGAATGCCATAATTCATACCGTTAGAACCCTTGATATACAAGTGTCTTGGTTGTTGCATAGAAGACAAAACATCAACCTTATTTTCAAATCTGGCGATTGTTATTCGAGAAGAGCTTGGAAAAGCATTGTGGTTCTTCAGCGCTTGTATAGATGATGGCAGAGTAATGTCGAAATTGCTCTTCACAGGAACGACCAACGGAGATGGAGTGGATGAGTGGTCAAAGTCGAAATCATCTTGCAAAGACAAAGAGCCCTTTTTAGCAATCTTCTTCTTCGAAACAGAAATGAGCTCATTGAATAACTTCTTAGATTTCTCAAGCAATTTAGCATTGGAGACTGTGGTATCCTTGCTCTCAGAACTCACGAACAAGTCCAAGATTTTTTTAGCTCTTCTCTCTCTTTCCTTTTGAATGGATTTGTATTGGGCCAATACAGACCATAAAGAGTGCGAAGGATACTCACTGACAACTAGCTGGGCAATTACGATGATTAACTGTCCAGTGTTTCTATGAGAGTGCAATATACGAGAGAGAAGCTGAGAAAATACAGTGTACCAAAAGTAAGCAGGAAGTTTTTCTGCAGATTTCTGAATATCTTCAAGGATATTCGTGAGATGCTTTTTCCTTTCATGTAAAACTGTGACTTTCATGGAGTCATGGAGCTCGTACGGAACCTGATCAATATCTTCAGCAAAGTCTAGCCAAACAGTAATGACTTTCGGTAGAGCCTCATAGAGATACTTTGTCCCACAATAGAGAGCTTTCAAGTAAAAGCTGATTGTGCGGCGTTCAAGATCACCCGATATATCCTTTGGTTCAGCAATCTCGCTCTTCTTAATTTTCAAGTCCAGAAGTTTGTTGTAGTACTTTCCCAGAGCGTAATAGGGCTTCTCCCAAGCAGGATTAAGTTTTATTGCTCGGTTATATTCTTCGATAATCTTGGTTGAGCTGCTATTGTTTGAGATGTCAAGCCATTTGGTATACTTTAGTTGAATAACAGATTTCGTCTTGTCTTCAATGTCATCTTGTGTTTTTAGGTCCTTCATGAAAGCCAATGCTCGAGAGTGATCACCCTGAGCCCACAATAGTTTTGAGTACTCCAAATCAGTGGATGGATTCTTCATACCTATTGAATGAATGATGGAAGAGGTTGCAAGATCGATTCTGTTGTGCTTTCTTGCCGATTTGGAAGAACTTAACCAAGAATCGCCAATATCTTCCAAGTTGAAACTTCTACCAGCAGAGGCATTTGCAGCTCTTCTCACAGAAGATAAAATCCAGTTAGACTTGAAGTCATTACCGCAATTGGCCAATCGCAGATCCATCAAGTTCTTCAGATTTGAAAAGTTAGTAGATCTCTGGCAAATAATCGAGTTCATATCCGTCAGCGAATGAAGGAGAACAAATTGAGAACGATTTCTCCTTAATGAGGTTCTTCTATCAACACCTAACTCTGAAGCTAACAAGAGATAAGCATTATTCAGTGATTTCTGGAATAGATCTAAGTCTTCTTTTGGAGTCAACAATGATTTACCGATATGGTAATAAATCAAATTACCGAAGTCGGCAAGACCGCCATTCAACTCCAGCTGTGAGACCCATTTTGTCAAATAGTTTCTCTTTCCAGAGAGAATAGACGCTTCAATACCGATATCAAGCCAGTCTTTCTTCATGTGCTTGTTGTTAAGGCTGAGCAGTTGATCAAGTTTATCCAATGCCTGATCATAGAGACTGTGCTCAAACAGAGACTTCAAAAGCCTCGTATCAGAATCAATTGTGGAGTTCTCCGAGTTGATCTCACCCAAGGCTTTGAAGCAGTCCTGTGCCATCCGCCAATTGTCACTGTACTCGAGTTCAGTAATTCTGTCCTCCAAACTCTTGGTTGAGAATTGCTTCAAGACACCGTCCAAGGCATCATAGTCACCGATATTAGCATACATACTTTGCAGAGTACCAAAGTAGGAATCACCAAATGAATCAAGATTGTCAGATCTGTGACATTGCTCAAGATAGAACACAGCCCTTTCATAGGAACTGGCTTGAACGGAGATCTTCGCCATAAGCTGTTGAGGAATACTTTCTAATAGTTCAGCAACAAGTCTGATAGATGGATCCTCTTTTTTGATACCCTTCCTTTTGAGGAATTGCTTTCGTGAAAAAATCCATTTTCTGAAGTATTCAAGAAGATTGAAGATAGTTTCATAAGACAGCTTCAAGCTATCAATAGCTAAGTGATGAACAGTCTCAATATCAGTAGTGAGGACTTTCATAATCTCTGATTTTATGTCAGTCATTGATTTCCCGTTGTCATTTGTGATAACAACGTTCAAAGCAGCATAAGGGAGCAAAAATGAGCAGAAAGAGATGTCTTGTTCTTTGACAAGAGAAGAGCAGGTGGTGAATATTTCGATAACTTGAGATTGAGTTCCACGTTTCAGCAAGTCAAGCGTAAGATAACGCAACCATTTGCTATGTTCCCATGTTATATCAAAGATTGGGTAAGAGAGAGGAGTGTACTTACTCACAGAAGCTGTGTACTTCGAAGATACCAAAGGGGTCAATGTGGACTTAGTGATATCAGTGAACTGGCTCCATAACATATACTCATGGCTGTTTAAATCTGGATTCTTCAAATCAAACCTAGTGGAGTCTAATCCGGCAAATTTCAAGAACTCTTGCATGGCATAGGCCAGGAAAACCTGCTTGGTCGGATCTTCAGAAGCCCAAAATGCTGGAACTAGGTAATCACTCAAGAATCTCAGTATGAATCTCACAGTCTCGCCCTGCTGCGCAAAATTACTAGCGATAATCATTTGATCTCGCTTCTTCTCCACCTCAAATTTAGCAGGGTCAAGAGCTCCAATCTGACCTAGACACTTCGAGCACCGAATAGTCACATCATCATTTACCTTAAATTTGTTCAAAATATCAAGAAGTGCACCTAAAAGGTTGGATATCATGAGAGCGAATGATGGCTTTGTCAAGTAGACGTGATAGAATTCTTGATAATACTGATTCAGGAATCGACTCAGGTCAACAAGAGCTTGAGAGACAACAAATTTGTTATCATGCTTACAACGTCTTGTGATCTCAATTAACAAAGCATGCGGTCTATCCGCTTTTTGAATAGCGTTGAAGACTTTTGCATACATCTCTGCTAAATCATCATTATCAGCAAGCGAGTAGAATGTGTAAATATGCTTCACCCTAAAGTTATCAGACTTCTCCAAGAATTCGCCAATGAGTTTGCGCGCTTCAAGTTTGCAACGATGATCAAAATTATCCCAATGCTGAACCATGGTTGCGATGGATTGATCAAGTAGCGTAATCAAATGGATCTCTTCCAGGTGGTGTACGAGTGCCTTCCAGCATTTTAATGTAGCTTCACGCAGGAGTGAAACCTCAAGAGTCGATTGCAGGCATGTGTAGATCTGTGGCAAAGCAGAGACAATAAAGGAGCTGGAAATTTGTACGAGGAGTTCAATAGCGCGGAAAGACCTCAGTTTCTCATCAAATGGTTGGGACCCCCTAGTATCACGAATAACATCAGTGAATAGATTGACAATACCGAGGGTATTCTTCTGAAAGAACGTACTGAATTGCTGCTTCTCAGGAACCTCTGGAGTTGTGAGCTGTAAAAGGAAGCTAATGGATTTCTTAATCACCTCATCGTTTTTGCCGTCATTGCTGTGCATCTTTAGAAGCTCCCAGATTGAAGACAACGGAGATCCGCATATAGCGCTCAGCGAGGTTTTGGATATTTCAGGACAGACGTTGGACAAGATACCATGTATTTTACCTTCTGATGGATCTGGAAGAGATATCAGGAGGAATGCAAAGATCTTAGCCTTATTCGCCAATAACAGCTCCAATTTAGATTTTCCTTCACGCGTGGCTGCAATTTCAGCTATCAAGTCCTTCTTATAATATGTCAACAAGTAAGGGACTGTGTAAGACTGATATCTCCAGAGAATTTGATTTATTGGAACCCCGACAAGATCAGAAATTCTTTGTGCCATCGCAGGCTTCGTAGTCAATTTCTGAACAATAGTTAAACTTAAGCTTGGAAGAACCAATGACAAAAGTTTCCAAGGTGTCTTATTCTTTGCCATTGCAATCATTTCAATTTCGTGAAATGCCATTGATGATCTGAATGAATCATGCGAGGCCAAAAAGTCAATGAGTTTAAGCAGAATAGGATGAACGCCAATCCCATCAGTGGAAACCGCAAGCCGACCCCATATCATGATAGTAGATTCAACAAGATGTGAACGTGAATCAATTTTAAGAGAATTGGCCACTTTAATGATATAGTTGGTGTTATTTTCATAAAGGTTATGCTTCGAGATTATGTAGAGCGGAATTATTCTCACTACCAAAAGCCTGGAATCACGGTTTGAAGATGACAGCTGCTTTTTCAAGAAGTTGAATGTTGGACAGTTTGGTGTAATTTTTGGCGGCTGATAATGAACAAAAAACTTATAAATGGTAATTAGCGCAGCAGTTTCAAGTATAACATCCGGCGAGTTGAGTGTGGATATGAGTTTCAAGAAGATGCCCCAAGCTGCTTCAGAATCGGAATTGGAAGATACATTTGGTCTCTCGTAATCGATCTTCTTATCAAGGTCAGACGCCGCACACTGGGAGCATGTATTTGAAAGGCGATCATAAGAACCCGAATTCATACAGACAAAGTCTCCAAGTGATAATATGAGCATATATGAGGAAGATCTCGAAGAATCCATTGGTTGCCTCACTTTACTCAACCAATGAGATAAAGATTTTACATCCGAAAACTTGTATGTCAGTTGTTGGACGAGTGCGAAATCCATATCCTTTAGCAAAATATCCATAACATCAAGACGAATCGTCTCAAGCACCGGATCTTGGAAGGAAATATTTGCACTTTGTGCATTTTGGCCTTTTGGATCCAGAACAAATTCAATAAAATTGATAACTTTGAGTAATAAATGATCCGAAAACACTTCCACGGTCTCTTTCAGGTTGGATAGTTGAAGCGTTGAAGCGAATAAAAAAAGATTATCATTCGCCAGACAACGATAGACTAGTTTAAGCAATGCATATGAAATGTTATGTCTCACCAACGGCTGTGAGGAGATGATGGGTAGTCGAAGACTATCATGATAGAATGACAGGAGATACCTGAGCCTCGAATGGGTCAAATATTCCTGGTTGATGCAGTAGTTCAGGATGTTAATCACCATATGTGACTTGATGATATCCAATTGAGCCTTCTGGTTCGGTCTATCAATACCTGAGAGGACAAAGTCAATCTTTCTTGAGGCTGTCTCTAATCTCTGGTCATATGCTGCGTCTATAAGTATCTTCTTCTTCACTTCCTGGTCAGTCAGCACAGAAAACAAATTCGTACAAATGGACAACAACCCTATGAGTTTCTCACTTGTGGTAGGTTTGAACAGACTTGTCAAATATGAGTCAAACGTGTTGACAAAGTAGCTTCGTATGTCTCTTTTATAGGAAAAGAATCTCAATTTGGTGGTTGTCAAGTGTACAATGGTTATCAATGTATTCTTCACGCATCTCAACACTTCATCGTCATTGCATGTCATTATGTGTATCAGAACATCAAGGATCGACTTATATACCAACTTATCATTGGTTGTATGATGAAGTAGCTGAGGGTTCTTGTCACAGATAGCCTCAATGGCGGCAAGACATTTAGACAGCCATTCAGCTTGGCTCTTACCTATGACACCTGTTAGTGCAAGTGTTGATAGATGAGACTTAAAAGAACTTACCCTCTGGTCTGCGCTCATCTCTTATGCCATGTTGAATGATGAGGTTGATCACTTTGATCTGGGTCTCATCAGAGCCGTCATCAAGCGTCACGCCTGCGAGTGCCGAGTCAGCCAGCTGATCGAGAGCAGCAGCTGTTTGATCCATTAGCAAGCGGAAACACTGGAATGCCGTGTCTTCTGTATTTTGGTCTTGCGGTTTTGATGAAGTTTCGCGCATGTTTTGATCTTTTGTTGACAAGTTGAAGAACTACAAGGGAAGAACTTCACCAGGTTTAAAAATGCTTTCTAGATGCTTAAAAAATGAAAAGAATTCAGTATGAAAAATAGAAAGTCACCACTGCATGTTTACAGTAGTTCATGGTAGAATGCATTGTAGGGTTTCTAGTAAAGCCCTCGGGTACCGATGACACTCTTGATTACCAGAGGGACTTCATAATGCTTGGAAGTATGGTAAGTCATGAAAAATTGTTCATGTAAGATAACTTCAGTATTGATCCACGAATATAATGGATTATCGGAATTGGGCATCGTAGTTGACTGGACGTCTAAAAATGTTAATTAGATGCTCTATGGCAATGGTAGCTTGAAGATACTCACTTAAACAACAAGATATGTGGCTCTGGTGCATGTGTCTCGTAGTGCTCCCATCCCAGTGATTGTGTGATACCGAGACCACGCCATTCGTCTTCCAAGAGGATACGAAGGGTACCAGTCTCACTATTGAAGTAGTCAGCTGGGATCACCTTAAGCATAGCTTTGGGCAACATCACATGACTGATAGATGTTAGTATTCCACCTTAGGACACTATATATCAGCATAGTCATACCGGTATTCATATTCATCATCTGAGTATCTTGCCTAAGAGTCAGTACACGTCCATAAGTTAAAGGGTGCATCGGGATCTACGCACAACCCGAAAACACTCACCTTGGAGAGTAATGTATGTTATCTTGAAACTCCAGCACTCTGGCACGCTCAGAGTCAGTGAGCTGGCGACCTCTGAAACTCATCTTTTGCCAGTCTCAAACTGAGAATTGGGAAGTAGATCGCTGATCTTTTTCGCTTTGTTTACGCGTCTTTGTGATGATTTTCGGATGGGTCTTCAAGATTCGTGTTCCACAACTGAGAATCACCCAATTAGGAAGTTTTCTGGATAAGTCAATTTTCGCGGCCTCTCTTCTCTGTTCGATTCCCGTATGAAGAATTTTGACACGCTGATTTTTTTTCCATTTTTCGCCCGCTTGTTTGTTTTTGTTTCAGGCCTTCATTTGGGCTTCTGGGCAGAACCTCAAGTCTTTTCGAGGGAACGTACTAAGGAGAGATTCTAAAAATTGTTAAAGAGAATATCAACGTTGTGAAATTACATCAGAGAAGGGACGGATTAAAAGGCAAGTACCCAGGGAAACGTACACCAGTCATCTCCTTTTATTATCCCTATCACGCTTGCTCAATTCAGTGATCAGCGCTTTCTCGCAACCTTAACGGGAGACAGTTTCAGTTCAGGCTTTACGCCCCAAAAACCTTCCTAGTAAATGGACGAAATTTCAAAAACAGTACCATCACCATTATCATCACTAAAACCAACAGATACATCACAGTCATAAATTCAAGCCTCTTTCATCGTCTCATCCATCCTTATGTCGTCAGAGATGCGTGCACCATACATCGGAGTAAAACCTGCCATCTCCACAAGATCCACTGCCCCTTCAAATACAGAACTGATCCATGGTTATGTCCAATCTGGGTATAGCTATGTCTTGGTGTCAATAACAAACACTCAATATCGTGAGCAGTCCAAAAAGGCGTTCCAGAGAGCCAAGGTTTCTAGCGATCTCGAAGTTGCATGGCCAGGAAGTCAAGATGTAAATATCTTAGCAGGTCCTCATACACAGCATACCATTGGGCTTTTGGCATCATGGATCGATTTGGAAAACATGAATGAGCTCATTTCAGAGTTTTCAAGACAAGTATTGTTCCATGAGCTAGAATATGCCAAATTTATTGGATTGGAGCATGTTATTATTGCACCACCGAAGGATCTCCTAAGACTTTCACGATTTTCAAGTACGATCCAAGAGATGCTTCGCAGTACTGAACAGAACAACATGACGATATCAATATCATTGCCGATATGCGAGGAATTTGAAAATGACTCGTTAGATCCTTTGAGTACTTGGGATATGTGGAACTCGATCCGTACAAGCGTGGATTACAATCCGAGATTAAAAATCTCTCTAGCGCTAACGAAAAGCAGTATACCAATTGCAGTGGTGAACAGATGGTTTGCTGAACCAATCTCATGTGTGCTCATTTCATCGTCCATTTTTCTAATCAACAATAAGGGATATCCGGTGTTATCCAAACCAAATCAGCAAGCCCTCCATATTTTTCAAGAAAAGTCACCAATACTGTTGCTGCATGGACTTGAAAAAGCGCCGGACAATGTCGATTCAGCAAGCTATCTTCAATACTTGGATTACATCATAGTTAAGAATCAGCCTGAGTTGTCGAAGATCGGAAAATTTGGTTCAAGATATAGCGATGTATTATTACCTCCACTACAACCGTTGCATAATAACCTTGATGACTTCACCTATAATATATTTGAACAGGATGAGGTCAAGTATGATCTATATGGCAAGGCCATCAATTCTGCATTAAGTGAGTTATCCCACCTGTCGAAAGTCAACATCGCCATTGTTGGTGCTGGGAAAGGAGGTTTAGTCGAAGCTGCTTTCAATGCTGTTCAAAGGTTACAACTCCAAACCAAGTGTCATATAACTGCCATAGAGAAGAATAGTTCAGCAGTGGTCTACCTGGATCAACGTAACCATCTTAATTGGAACTCCTCAGTGCAGATCCTAAATATGGACATGCGTCAATGGTCGCCAAAGGAGAGTTATAACATTATCATCTCTGAACTGCTGGGAAGCTTTGGATGTAATGAACTATCGCCAGAGTGCTTGAAACCGTTAGAGCAGCAGTTGGATCGTCAGAATGGTATCTTTATCCCACAGTCATATACTTCACACCTCGCACCGGTCTTCACACCTAAACTACACCAAATTTTGAAATCTCAGAAGGACACATTGGCATTCCATAAGCAATACGTTGTGAGGTTACTCGAAGCTGCACCGTGTTCTAATAAGGTGAATGATCTTTGGACATTTACCCATCCATCCATCGCTGCCTCATTTAAAAAGACTTCCATTTCCACATTCAAGATACGGCACAAAACAGTAATCCATGGTCTTGCCGGTTATTTCACCGCCAAGCTCTACAAGAACATCGAGATCTCGATCAAGCCAGATACACATACCACTGATCTCATCTCATGGTTCCCATTATTTTTCCCATTAGAACAACCTCTCTATGTCACGGATGATACTGAGTTGGAAGTCTCCATTGCTCGTGAGTGCAAAGGGAGTAAAGTGTGGTATAGTTGGTCCCTGGAGAGCTTTATGTATTTAGTTGTCCCTGGTGAACATTCAAATGAGTTGCAAGTAAGGGTGCGAACAAACGTTAGCAAGATCCATAACGATGGTGGTAGAGGATTTGCAGTTGAACAAGAGATTTTATGATGCGATTCTCAAACTGATGCATGAGAAAAGACAAGGAGATCAATTTCAACACTGTAAAAATTCGGTCCTCGCCCCTGGGGCTCAATTATGAGCAGCAGTGACAGGCTTCAAGAATTGTCTCAAATCGAAAATTGTACCTTGTTGCATGAACTTAGAGGATAAAAGTCTCTGGACTTCGGGATCTGAACTACTTATTATTTCTTAACGATAACTAGGCAAAGATATTCTGAACAGGTCTTGCATTCTTACTTTGATCAATTGTTTGTAGCCACTATTGTTACAAGCAGGTAACTCAAAACGTTGCTTCCCCTTAGACATGTTTACCAAGATTCAAAGGTCTAACCCCTAGATATCGACAAATGACATGATCAATCGATTTGTCCAACGGATAAATCTTGACACATCCGTCTGCAACGGATGTATAGATAAATATGATTCAGGACAGTTGTCCCAATGAAGAGTAACGTGTTATTCATGCAAGAGCATAAAGTGGTGCCAACCATATTACTACCGTGAATATTGCGGTGCGTATCGTTTGAGTTTTTCCGGGACAAAAGCCTATTGAGTAAAGTGGAACAACTCTCTTTTCCGTACGGCGCGCATGGTCAGATTTTTGTGCCAGAGAGTTATCCACGGAAAAACTCTCTATAGGGCTGAGTAGTGATATTCGGAAAAACTCTAGAGCGAGCAATAAGTACAAGAAGAATATTCTCTCAAGAGTTGCTATAATCTGAGGCCTTTGTAAACTCAAGCACCATAAAACAGATAGCAAATTAGCAATTTTCTCCGAATTTAAATCCAGACACGCGCTTTGCCTTATCAAATCGAGACCAGCAATCGATCTAACTACGTTTCTTTTTTTCCCAAAGTCCGCTCAGCGAAAATTTGGCTTTGTCAATGGCTTCAAGATTTGTTCCAGACGGAACTTTATCATGAGTTAAAACTGAGGCCATCAAGAAAATGGGCACACTTGTTCTCACGGTTGATACCCATGATGCAGGAGTCGATCATGGGCCCATAGGTCTGAACGAGTACTAATAATCACATATGCTTCTTCTGTTAGTGGACAAACTCAACAAGTGTTGAACCAAAGAGGGGCTTTTGTTAAGTACTGTGTGATCACACTTGACATAGCAGTGCAACATACATACGTAGACTTTAACGTTTGACAGACATTCCTATTGAAATGAGGGGTCTTTAATTTATGCGATGGCGGATTTTCTGTGGGTTTTTATGCGGATCATCTATGAGGTGCCTAAGAGCTTCCGGCTGCTTGAGCATTCTTTTCTCTCAGAGAAAAGTAGAAACCATTGGATAAAGAATGGTTAACTACCGATGAGGTGGCCAGTGATTATTGATGAAACTAAGGGCTACTCTGACGGGATCAGCTCTCCAATTAAAAAGGTAAAGCATAATGTAGTTGTAACTAGAAGTCCATCATTCTTTCACACCACACAAAGAGCAACACATAAATGTTCTATTGCGTAGGTCTACCAAAAATCAAACATAGAGAGACAACGCTATCCCTTTCTGGGTGGATTAATTCATTTCAGTCATTATCGAGATGGATCTACAAACAATAAAGCTTTTACCTCTTGCCTAGAGTTGTTCCGTAGCCGAGGGGCCGTCCTTGTTGGCCTGCGAACACTGAAGAAGTTGTTGTAGGTGACCTCGATCAACACCCGCCCGTGAAGGGTGAGCGGGGGTGTTGGTGGGAGCCCAACGACAAAGAAAGAAATGAACACACTCAAGAATGTCCCAGACAACCTGAGAGGCATCTTCAACAACCGTGTTAAAGGGATACCTGAATACCCAGCCCATTCTGTTCTATTTCTCCTCCATCTCTTCGTCACCTGTCTGTGCTGTTGATCGCCCACTTCCCGGTCTTTTCGGGCTTGTCCCATTTTTGTCCTATTGTCCTGACCACTTGCATATGTATGTCCCAGTGGGCCGATCGCCCATCGCAAGACAAATTGTTTGCGGTGGTGTTTGAGATGTTGCAGGTGCTGCTTTTGGTATATAAACAAGGGGTGGTCCTTGTGTTCCTTTACTAAAATAGGCATCTGGAGCATCATCAACAACTACAACTACAATACAGTATCAAATGACCACCTTTGCAGACATCAACAGCTTTGACTGGAATTCCCTCTCAGAACAACGTCTTAAGCAAGAGCCTTCCATTGAATGGTTTGATAAGTTGATCAGCACCGATTCAATTGAGTCAACTACCACCACCACTGCTACCTCACCATTGGAATTCTCGTCTTTGTTTGACTTACAAGATCGTGACAACGACTCTCTTTTCTCATCAAATGCCACATCGCTCGATAATACCCCTTTGATTAAGGCTGAGGATCTGCCACAATCAGTACCAGAGTTTGACCTCATGGATAGCCAGATTTCGAGAAACAATTCCTCTGTGTCAATGGCCTCAACGACTTCAACAAACTCTACAGAGGAAACGGAGAAGAAACCAAAGAAGAAGAGAGCTCCAAGAAAAAGATTGACAGCTCATCAAAAACAAGCTCACAACAAGATCGAGAAGCGTTACAGAATCAACATTAACGCTAAGATTGCAGGCTTACAGCAGATCATCCCCTGGTTGTGCAGTGAGAAGACCGCTTTTGAAACCGGTGACGGTTGTAAACCAGATGAGAGTGCAGATGTTCCTCGCTTGAATAAGAGTATGATCTTGGAAAAGGCTACAAGCTACATCCTCTATCTCCAAGAGAATGAAAAAAAAATGAAAGAGCAGATGGAGAAAATGCAAGGCGAGATTGCAAGACTCGGTGGTAATATCCCACTCTGAAATTGATGTTCTTATGGGTTTAACGTTCGTTCAAGTTATGCTTTGATTTTGGTTTTTGTTAGGGATACGGTCTGGATGGCCTATCCTGTTATTATGTGCTTATGGTTTATGTTATAGAATTGATAGAGACGGGGAGTATAATTTCTCTCTTTGGACTTAGTTTCATTGCTTGTAGTTGTGCATTAAGCAGATTTTTGGTTGCCTCCCCCCCCCCACTTATTTTGATCTTGCTGGGATTGGGTAAGGATTCGGCTCTTCTGATACTTCCCGTGGCCAGATATGAACCATTGCTTATTCGATCTGTGATATGAAAGAAATCCAGCAGCAACACCAGTTGGACCCGAGAAGGGATGAAACCCGCAAACTAAGTCCAACAATGTACTATTCATATCTAGTATCTCTTTTATTTTCCATATCCAAGACTTTCCACCAAACTGTCTGAATAGCTTATCTCATTCCCATCAAAGCTGCTGCAGTTGATATCGAAAAATTAACTTCAGACACGTTTGTCAACCTGGAAATTAATTGGATGCATGGCGAACAAAATGACATGCTGGAAAACTTTATTTGACATGGTTTTCGATCTGTCCCGCAGTCCAGACATGTGCTAAACGTAGAGATCTCAACTTTCGCCGCATGTCGCGGGAAGAATCACCTTGGATTCATCAGGATAAAGCCACAGATCGCGGAAATACCTCTAATTAACAGTTCCAACTGAAACAAACAAGCCAGTGATAAGCTCATAGAACAATGCTCCCTACAAGAATCTAGCTCTGTAGTAATCTTGGGATGTTCCAATTGACACCATTGGGAGTTATGAGACTTGGAGGTCCCAAGTGGGAATTATAAGCGTCAGAAGCGAGTGTGAAATAAGTTCAAGATGTCTGAGAGTCTAAATTGGTATTACCAAACGGATTATGTTGAAAGTGAACTATTGAGCTGACAACAGATGCTTTCGTTTTTATCTTCAATGATTCTTGGTTGGAGGTAGACCGTGAAATTTGGAACAAACATGCCATAATCACATAAATCTCAACCCTTAAGGATGCTCTAATGATAAATGGCTTCATTGCCCCTATTTCGGAAAGGCTAATCCCATGTTTTGTTGGACAGGAATATACGTCGTTTCTATTAATTTACTGAGGCATCAACGACACGATCACTGCTAAATTGAACAACAATCTATAATAGGAGACGAAACAACCCTATTGAATTCTCGGATATCATTTATATGTAGCTGATATCTGCTTTCGTACTTATAATTAGAATTTCCGACCCAA
Organism: Williopsis subsufficiens; assembly: GCA_017948575.1. Classification (NCBI taxonomy): domain Eukaryota; kingdom Fungi; phylum Ascomycota; class Saccharomycetes; order Phaffomycetales; family Wickerhamomycetaceae; genus Williopsis; species Williopsis subsufficiens. Next base: position 85,597 of record JACVEX010000249.1, read on the forward strand.
ATAAGTATAATGACTGTTGATAGCTCTTATCAGCGCAAGTCAAAGAAGAGTGCAACTTTCAATGTATCTCAAGTAAGGAGAAATCCAACAGGCGGAAAAAATAAAACCCACAGGAGCAACACTTGCGATCCCGATATTTACTGAGAAAGTTATAGCACAGGTTAGTACAGGCTACAAGTCTAGCATACATTAATAGACGGCGGAGCATACTGCGCGCCTCCTCAGTGCAATAACCAATGCTGACGGGCATACTGACGGACATAGGTGTGCGTCGGAGCTTGAATCCTCCGTTACGTAATACAAAAACTCCGCCGGATCAAACTTCAAAAAAAGTTGGCTTTAGAATCTTGAGCCCGTTTGGAAATATACAAGATTATCTATGGTGAAGGATTCTTATTTTGGACTATTTACGTCTTGGGGGTGAGAGTGGATGGATATCTAATTTCTAGTTCTCCCAGAAGAAAGTCATCTCTTCTGCCATACCATTTGGGTTACCGCAGGCTTCAGCGTAAGAGATACCATTTAATCTCTGGTTGATATAGCCTTCAAAATCTAGCAATGGGGCACTGAAACCAGGACCAGAGCTAATTGTAGCAATCGGCAAAACTGCATCGTTGTGGACAATTCTGACGTAAGTCTCATTAGAACATTCTAGACGTTCAAAGATTAATCTTGATCCCATTGGGTTGATATTTGAAACCTTCCACAGAGAGTTCAAATCCTGGTATTCAACTGGCAACTCACTATCGAAAAGGCCCAGTAGGGTGACAATAAAGAAGATATCTGTGTCATGTGCAAAAGACATCGTCAAGTTTAGGTTATTGTCCTTCATCAAGTTGAGGACAGCATTGACATATGGTTCACCAAGTGGTGCACTCAAGTTATAACCTGGACCCTTACTATAATAATAATCGACATCGTTGGCATAAGAACGAGCAAGAAGCTCATCAGTTGTGAAGATCTCACAGATAGCCGATCTGCCTGCAACGTTTAAGTCGAAACCACAGTAGTCAAACAGACCTTCCACTTCCTTCGTGGTCAAGTTGAGTCCTGGAGTTTGGGAATTGAGCCTCTTCGCAGTCTTTCCCAAGTAGTCAGATGACAATGAGTCAATCAGATCATCGTTCAGGCTACTGTTGTAGCTCTTACAAGATGTGACAGGGGTTAAAGAATTGGCACCAAGAGTGTCATCATCTTCATCTAAGATGATAATGGAGGAGTTTTTAGCAGCTTTACCCAAGAATCCTTCAGCGAACTTCTTCGCAGATTCAACAACTCTCTTTTGAGAGGCAGTGTAAAACTTGACATCAGTCTGGTTACCGATCAAACCGTCATATCTGTTTCTGAAGAGTTCACCAAATTCGAACATCTCGCCAAGGCCAGAGTAGGGGCCTTTGGATGTCTCATCGTCATAGTACTTAGAGTTCAAGGCGACGAAGTCATAAGCTGGTAAGAAGCCCAAAGGACCTTCCAGCATCTCAGTAATGTTAGACAATCTCTCTAATTGACTTTCAATATTTTTTCCTTTACTCTTTGTTGGGTAGCGCTCACCATGACGAGCAATAAAATTCACTTGTGTGACTTCGCACCCATATGGGGCATCTCTTCCAATACCATGACCAGGGTGTTGAATGTATGGGGAGGCGGTACCCAAGAAACGAAGGACATTATATTGGTCAAGGGCTTCTTGGTCATATGGCTTGATGTTGTATTGCAATGGTGCAGCCTGGGAGGTAGCCAACAATAGAAATAGTGTTGAAAGCATTACTGCGAATTTTCGAAGAATTCAATTGGTGTTCTGAGAGAATTGAGCCAGCTTTTATATTCAAGCATAAACTTGTGCATCCTCCTTGCTGTCGATCAGTAGTAGTTCCATCGACAGGACCATAGAAGCGCAGCTGGCACGTTGCCTTGAGGACCCACGTTGTTGTTCCGTTGATGTGCTGAGGTGGGCGACTAAGCCCGTTCATGTAGATGTATACGTGATTATCCGTACCAATGACCCCCACATGCCACATGCCTCAGATAAACCGTTGAAATCGATTTCCAGGGCCCAGAGGTCCAATAATCTACAGTGATAATGTTAAACGACGTCATAGATCAGGATGGATGAATGGTGTGTTGAGTTCTGCAAAAACAGTGTCGTTCACCACTTAGTGTCAATGCGATAGTTCACTTAATGATTCTAATTGACCGATTTCTCCGTGTTTAAATAGAGTAACTACAGCTTTGGATGTCATTACTCAACAAAAGCAGCTTCCACATTGCATAATATTCAACTTCGGGTATCAAAGGAGGGTAGACAGCTAACCAGCTTAAATGAACAACATAGCAACACCAGCTGCAACGGCAGCACCAGCCTTCATTTGAACAGCAGCACCAGTTTGGGTAAGTACAGTAGCAGTTGTGGCTTGGACTTGACCATCAGAGATTTGAGAAACAACTTGGACAGTGGAAGTCTTGATGGTACTAGTAGCAGTAGTGGCCTGGATCTGACCATCAGAGATTTGAGAAACAACTTGAGCAGTGGAAGTCTTGATGGTACTTGTAGCAGTAGTGGCCTGGATTTGACCGTCAGAGATCTGTGAGACAACTTGAGCAGAAGCTAAAGCAGAAAAGGCAAGAGTAGTAGCGATAGTGATGAATTGCATAGTTGAACTTGTACTGCAGCAACAACTGTATTAGAAGAGGGATAAAACACGGGAGCTCTTGAAGGTATTTATAGAGTCAGGGGGAGGCAGCTGAATCAAAATGGAATTTCAACCTCCAACTCTAGCCAGGTCGGAGCGGTCTGGAATTACGAACTAGTCGAGCCACATACGATAACCGGTTGCTGCGGAACATATGATGGGATCCACAAAAGCTGAGAAGAAAATATCTCATTCTAGACGATGAAACTTGTTAGGAACGAGGCTCCAGAATCGACAACTTCATTCAAAGACTCAATTGCCTGATTTCTGCTTTGCCTCTGTTATGGAGTCCATGGCCCCCATATCTCTTTTGTCGGACTCTTTACAGCTACCACCGTAACACCCGTCGTATACGAAATAGCCATCCTTAAATGGAGAAGTCCAACCTATATTTACACATCTTCAGTGGTGTGTCCACTGCCGGATTTCCCTTTCAGGACTTTCATTTCCTGTTCAGGGGTCGAAGCGATCATCGTGCGTCAAAGCATGCATATCGGTTGCGCTATTGTAGCCGAAGGTCCTCTACTTTGTTGATCAACGGCACTCTTGAAATTTAAAGGAAGTTCAATCCGGTGGACAATCCTGAAGAATACAAAAGATGAGGATAAATTTCTATAAAAGCTCGCCGTGGAATCCTTGAAATTTTGACTACACCGCGGAATGGTGGAGCAGCATAGTTGCTCTTATATAAATACATACTCTAAGTCAATCTTTACCAACTAATACTGATAATATGGCGTCTAAGATCTTTCTCTTTTTGGTCACTGGATATTCTAGTTTTTCAGCTTCAAGCATAGCATAATATTCTCGTTCATGTTCCTCGATCTCTCTCAAACCAGTAACGAGATCAACATCTTCAGGTTTTCTCCATTTGGTACGTTTCAATAGCTTCCAAAAGACAAAGAGCGCAAAATCAACAAAGATGACCAAATAATTAAATAAGAACGTCTTATAATCCCAATTGCCACTTGTGAAGACGCTATAACCATTAACCCACATCATGACAAATGAGGAACAAAAACCAAGTGCTGCAGTATATGGCTGAAACCAACCTTTGAAAGTGAAACTGTCTCTATCCATCCCCTGAGCAAGAACAGCTTTGCGGAAGAAGATATAGGTAAATGACATGACACAGAAGTTGAACAATTGACAACTCGTGATCAAGTTGATCAGCCAGTCCAACACTACCGCAGAACTATTATCCATTTGCAAGAATGAGATGAATGCCCAACATAGAGAGACCAATACAGCAAGTATTGGGACACCGGATTTGTTGCAATATGTGAAGATCTTTGGTGCTTTCCCGTCAAGTGCCAATCCATACAATGTGCGACTTGAACAGTAAGTATAGGCATTTCCAGCACTAAATGCCGAGACAACAAGAGCAGCGTTGACAATACTTGGTAACACTTTAATACCCATCTGATTCATGGCGATAACGTAAGGTGATGCACCTGCACCTGGCAAGCCGTTATCGATGGCAGCAGCCAAGGCAGGACTGTTATAAGGGACAAGAATGCCCACGCAGAGACATCCACCAAGAAATAAAAAGGTGAGACGGTAGAAAATCTGTTTGAATGCTCTGGGAAGAGTAGAGGATCTTGGAAGAACAGTCTCGCCTGCCACCATGGACAGGTAATCTGGGCCTGCGATGGTGAACGAGGCTTGAATCAGACATTGAAGAAATGCGCGAAAGTAACCCAGCGACCCATCAGAGAGATAAACTGTGAACGAACCTGGGTTTCTCCAGTACCTAAATCCAAATGCGTCGTTTTCTGGATTACCGCCAACCATAGTGATAAATGTGAAAAGCATAAGACCTATTGCCAAGAGAATCTTACCAATAGCTAACCAGAATTCGGTCTCACCGTAAACCCTTACGGCAAAGATAGAGATCAAGAAGTATAGCATAGTCTGGACTGCCAAAGTGATGGCCGGGGAATAGTCATCCCTCCAATAGTGGATGATCCTGTTCACTGCAACTATCTCAAATGGGATCTGGACACATTCTAAGAACCAGAAGTTCCAACCAGCCATGAACTCAAAAGCATCATCGCAGCATCTCCCAGAGAGGCGAATGAACGGAGAGTTTATGGGAAGATAACAGACCATCTCGGCAGTACTCACTGTAATACACAAGATTGGAATACACCACAGTGCGAATGCAAGTAATAAGTTACCTGGCCCCTTTTGGAGGCCACTTCCAATAGCGACGAACAGCGCAGTGCCGATGACACCAGAAATGCCGATCAATTGAACATGACGATTCTTCAACTTTCTTTGCGTCTGCGCTACCAAGGTGGAAGCATCTGATAGGGAAGCCATATCAGTCTGTAACTGTTCCTCATGCTTGAACATTGGGTCACCTTGCGGAACATAGACCGAAGCTGTGTCAATTGTTGTTGACCTTAATGGTGGCAATGGGACAAAGATGTCCTTCAAGACCCCTAGTATCGTCATTGTCTCGATATTCTGAATCTTGATATTGTTGAATGAAGTTGTAGAAGGATAGAATGAATAAAATTTTGCCTGATGGAAAGCGGACAAATTTGACAGGTGAATGACCTTGTGGGCTGCCTGTCTATTATGATATAAAACCTACCGAGAATCGAACAACTTCAGTAAGGAATAGTTCGTAGAATTTCACAATATGTAGGCCATTCCAAGCAAGTTATCGCAGTCTTTCCTTTTGAAAATCCTTATGCTATCGCCAAAACGGTTGTCTTGTCTCAAACTCAACTGGCAGTTATTTTTCCTTTTCTCCACACAAGGTCAAGGAGGGTGAAAATCAGTGATGCCAAAAAGCACGGCTGAAAATGGAGTTCTGAAAAACTAGAATTCCGAGGGTAGTTACCTGATTTATGACCTGGCGTTACCCTATCTACAGACTCTGAGTAGGGTAGGGTAATACCGCTCTCACAAGGTACATAAAGCACATGTTATGAGGCAAACTTTGAAGATTAACATGTTTCCCTCTTGCAATCCCATCATTGCCAAACCTACTAGACATTTCAAAGATTTTAGTTGTTGAATATTGAATATTCACAAATGAGATTTGAGTTAGGAACATCTGCTCACTCTCGTGGGACAGCTACCGAGTACAGAGTGTTTTCACG
>JACVEX010000260.1:0-12795 GCA_017948575.1 Williopsis subsufficiens
CTAGGCAAAAAAGCATAACACTTGCGAACATGTACCATTCTCAACCACGACATAGGGGCGCGTCCCCATGAGGCCCAGTGCGGGAAGAGACAGACCTAAACTACAACTTACAAACTACTTTTACAATTTTCTCTGTTATTTCCTTTCCATTTATTGTTCCATTATATAATGAATCGTTTCTTTTTAAAATTAGTTTAAGAGATTAATTCAATTTATGTCAATATTGGAACTTTTTTAGATATTTTTGGGCCTTCGACAGGAAAGGGTATATGTAAAATACCTTGAGAAATGAATAAGGTAAAATGGTGAATTACGGATACTTAACAAAATTAAATACAATACTGATCCTAAAAAAACCAATTCTGCTACACATCAAGTCTAAGTGAGATATAATTACCTCTGGTAAATGGTTGATTAACTGACTAATGAAATATGTTGATGCTTGACAGATCTCCTTTCAATTCGGACACTATTCTCTTATTGACCTTCAGGAACATCAGAGTAGCCGATGTTTTAGGCAACGAGCGTCTTTTCAAGCTCAGTATGCTCCTAGCAATACTGAAACTCCTTTCTGTATTCACATTTGTAACTGGAACTGCTAGGACGATCCTGGCCTTGTCGGCAAGATTAGGATGAGTGGCTTTCTTAGATTTGCAGAAGCACAACAAATTCACATCTGCGTCTGCTCGCAGTCTTGGTTCAGCGAGGTACATCATGAACTCTTGCGAAATCGTTTCAAGGTCCCATAGCTATTGATGGCAGTACCCAACTGCTTGGATAAGAGCCTGGCTGATAACTTCATCTTCTTGGTCTTTGGAGAAATAATGGCTCTTGGGATCTCAACTACTTCAGAACTTGGGAGAGAAGCGCTGTCCAGTTCAAGTGATTCCTTCGTCAGTTCGATGATCACGCTTATGGAGTGTGCACTGAGATTGACCTTCAGTACATCGGACTTCTCTTTAGGGTCTAGCAAGCAGGCCACATAGTGTTGGTGTCCGCAAAGTCATAATATTTCAGAAGTTTTCTCTTTCCTACTTCAAGTGCAGTTCTAACCGACTCTGGAAGTTTCCCATTGTTCAAACTAATGAGCTCAAGCTCCTCCATCGCAGAGGCATGATCTTCAGCTTCTTCATCGAGAAGGCTTTCAAAGACGTCAATTATAGTGTAATAAGTCAGCATAACGTTTTCCATATTAGACGAAGAGGATGAAAAAGATAGCGTAAGTTCTTCGAAGAACTTAAGAATATTTTTGAGAATCTGTAGCTCTTGCCACTTGTTTTTTGTTAAGTACGACTCAAGTTCTGACATGATACCTCCGTACTTCTTACAGGTCTCAGTTTCTGAAAGGTATTCAGAATTCGTAATTTTTGTTACAAAAGCCATGATATCGTCCCTTCGTGAAATGGCGTAGTCCATCATATTTACACAACTGTTCCAACGTGTACGGCAGTCCAAGGGTATAGATCATCCAGATTTCTAACATGGAAGCTCCGATTCCAGCAACTCTTTAAGCTTTGGACTATACTTCACTTTGCGCAATAACAATCTCACAGCAGAAATAGATGTATCAAATGACATGTTCGTGATTCTGTTGTTGTGTGAGTTTCTATATTCACCAGGCACCCTTCAGCGCCAATTTGAATTGGGTTCTCCTCCTCGTTCTTGTTGTCTTCTTGCAGGTCTTCATTAATTGTATTAGCTGGTACATCATTCAGGGAGTCCGCCATCTCTGACACGATGATGTTTAGTGCATGGCACATGCATTTTTGCAACATGGTGTCAGCATCAAATAAGGAACCTATGCTTGAAAGGTGAGTTTTCTCAATGGATTTTGAAGCTGGATCTGGTAAAGACCTGTAGCTGTTAAGGATCAAATGTTGAAACTCAGAAGCCAATGTTCCATTATTAGAAACTGAATCCGCAAAAACTGCCAGCAGTTCGTGGTGTATGTTGAAGTCTTTCAGAATCTGAAAGATCTGTTTCCCCAGGCTAGACCCTAGATGATCAAAGTTTACAGGAAGGTGTTTTAAGATAGATTCCCTATGTTCAAACTCTGGGGAAGCATAATGGTAGAGGACAGATACGTACTGGCTCTGGGCTGTTGATTTCCAAGCACCAATAGATATACAGATAGCGTTAGCAAGAGTCAGATCTTTCATCAACTGTTGCTTGGCTTCTTCTTCCCAACCCTTGAATCCAGATGCAATTGCACCTCTGTGCTTCAGCAGCAATTACTTTGGCGTTTTCAATAATGTCAACATCTTACGTAGATAGGGATTTTCTGTCAGTTCCCACTGAGGAACATCTTGATGTACTAATTTTCAACCTGTAAGGCAATGCTCTTATCTTTTTGTTGTTTCAGTTGTCCACTAATATCTGTCTCACTCTGAGACTTTGGGGATAACTTCCTGGACCTCGTCAATGCCAAATTTTGAGACTTTGTTTGTGCTAGTGATAACGCTATCTCTTTCTCATCATCAAGACTAAAATAGTCACAATATATTCCATGAACCTCAAGATGCCTTTTAATGTTTGAGCGACCACCTTGGAGTTTGAAGGTGTAGAAAGTTTGTCCACAATACGGATATTTGCAAAGTATGCGGTCTTTTTGGTCACGAGTTCCTCTTTTATTTAAATGAAAGGTACTCTCAACATCTTCTCTACTTAGAAGGACCACAGTACTTCATTTTGAATCTTCTCAGTTGCAGCGGGAGGTGAGATGACCGGCGGAGTGGCATCATTGATAGTCTGATCTACAGGAGTAGCCTCAGATCGTGGGGAAATTGACGAGAAAGCACTTGTGGGAGCTGTGACGGCAGTGGAAGTAATGGGAGAGGGAGCAGGAATATCCGAAGATGCCTGAGATACATCAGAGGTTGATGACACAGAAGATATCTCAGCAGAAAGATCAAGACTTAGAGTAGGAAGTGGCTCGTTAGTATCACAACCGTCGTTAGCTCGCAGATACTGGCCTGGGGAAAAGTTGGTTCGACGAGACCTTTTGCACCGTGATTCATTGGAGTCTTGGCTAGAATAAACTTCTGCAGATTGAGATTGAGATTAACAAAGAGACATAGTCTCAACACCTGATAGTGCTGAGGTCCCAAGACATTAGTGCGAGAAAAGAGTTTTTTCATCGCTTTTCTCATCGCTTTTCGCGTAACAGAAAATGATTACCTATTTAGGAAATATTACTATATATTGATCGGTTTCGAGCCCCTTCACATTCGTCCTTAATTTACGTCTCTAGAGCTCCTTATCCGTTATGAATAGCGGATGCCATATTTGGTGACATCCGTTGCAGGTCTAACTGACTAAGAAATACTGCTGACTTTGGCCTAGCGAGCTTGCTAAGGATGGTATCTGATGTTGACCAACTACGTTGCTGCCACCCATCTTTTCGAACCAAACTACTTGGCTGCCGTTGCCGGTGACTACTTTGGTCTTGATAATGATCGATTCATCCAGCTCCCAGCCAACATTTCCAGTGTAGCTGATCTCCTTGAGTTTGACGGCATTTATTGGAGTGAGTAGCAGGGAGACTTGCCATACACTGGCTTCCAGGGTTTCAACTACTCCAACCACGAGACTTTTGCCAATGACTATGTCAGAAAGCACAACACTCTTATTCTGTTTGAGAACATCACCTCCAGCAACAGAAACTCGAGCATCAAGAACTTTGCTTTGTTCTACGATGACCTCAACAAGAAGGCTCTTCCTCAGTGGTATTTCATTGCTCCAAACATGTCCAACGATGGTCGTGACACTGATGTCCAGGCTGCTGGCAAGTGGGCTTACAACTTTTTGATCCCATCGCTCAACGACTCTTACTTCATGAATGGCACTCTAATTGTTTTGAATTCCGACGAGAATGATAGTTATGAGTAACGTAACAATGCTTTCACCATTTTGCTCGGTGATGCTATTTCATCACACTTGACGGGTACTACTGATGACACTTTCTACAGCCATTACTCCCTCATTTCTTCTGCTGAGGACAATTGGAGTCTTCCTCATCTTGGTCGTCATGACCTTGGTGCCAATGTCTCTTCTCAAATACTTCAAGTATCAATAGAGACTGGAGCTCCCAAGGTTCGGATGCGCCTGGGCTTCTATGTTGGAATATCAGCCATCTCAATGCTTCACCAATAGTATTTGAGAGTATATCTGGTTCATTTAAGAGCTCTGTATCAATGGCCTTTGACAAGCAAGCACCCATCATGACCATTGCTAACAAAAGAAGTACTGGTGTTGACATTGTGTTAAAAGAAGGCTTGTGAATAATCGGATATTGGACATGAAAAATATCCCAATAAACATTGAGGCATATCTCCAAATGATGTGGGAAGTCCCTTAAATGCTCGAGGTTGGGTATGGTCTTCACCATTTCCCTGATGATGTCTTGCGTTATCAATGTGGCGTTTGTAACAAAAGTGGGTATATTGTCCAAATCCGATTCAAAGAGATCATCGAGGGTGGAGTTCAACGAGGGTTCAAAGTTCAAATCAGGTCTATTCAAAAAGTCAGCAAGTTCATCCAAGCTCGTAACCTCCATGTTTTCACCTTCTCCGAAGAAGAAGTTATCAGAGATGTTGATCAAAGGGTCACCTGGACGGATCCATGCCTGTCCAGTGCTCTCTTCCAGGGATTGTAGCGCAAGTTTCTCCCTTTCCTTCCACTTCAGATGTCTCTTGTAATGAGCCTTCTTCACATCGTGTCTCTTGAACGTCATACCACATTCCTCACAGACGTAGAAATGTGCGCTGTTGTCATGGTTCAGCTTGTGTCGTTTCAAGTGATCCTTTCTGCTGAAAGCCTTGTAACAGCTGTCATAGTTACACACAAATTTATGTGAAGTGTTAAGACCTCCAATGTCCTTCTGGGTCTTTCTTGCTCTTGCCATAGCCGCACGGTTTCACGAAGTGTGTCTTCTACGCGTGTTTGTTGGTTCTGAGTAAACAGTTTTACTGATGATTTTCCAAGATTGTAGATTATAACGAAAAGCCCATTTCTTAACCAGCCACACTACTCATAAGATCACAAACAAGTCATAGAATAAAATTTTAAAGATAGAAAAAAAACTAGTAATAGTACTTGAAATTGAGGGCGTCACATCCAACTCTCTCCTTCTTTGTATCCTCAATTTCACCATTTACGATTTGCTCCTTGAGCCTGTTCTGATTTTGCAAGTACTTCACTTGAACACATACCAGAATCATAGCACCAACTGAGCACCCCAAAGAGAACGAGTTACCCAACGTATATGGCGATTTTCTATAAATTTGGCCAGCAATAACACCTGCAAAATTACCAAACATTTGATTCATACCCAAACTTGTGGCACGACGGTAATGAGGTGCCATGTTACTGTTCAGCCAGGTGATACTCAGGCCGACAGAACCATACAGTGGACATGCAATCAAATAAGTTGCAAAGTAGTTAGCTCCACCATTCTTAGTTGTCAACATGATGATATAGCCAATGGTGCCAAGGGTGTTCAAAGCCAGAATCAACGGGGACTTGTTTTTGTGCTTATCAGAGATATAGGCTACAGCAGCCATTGCCAAAGCTGACACGGTGTAGACTGGGATAGTCAAGTATTGCGCTTGCATGGAGTTGAAACCTAGCTGGAGTTTCAAGATAGACGGCAAGAAAGTGGTAAATCCATAAATAACCACATCAATGCAGAATTGCATAGCACAACTGATCCAGACTTTTGGATCCTTGAACGCACTGAATACTTCCTTCTTGTCGAATTTCTGGTTTCCATGGTACTTTTGCTGTTGTTCAAATCTCAAAGCCATAATATTCTTCTCCTCTTCATTCAAGAAGTACGTAGTCTTTGGGTCATCTGGGAGGAAAAACCAAACCAACAGAGCAGCAAGGAAAGAAATAGACCCTTCAATAACGTATAGCCAACTCCAACTCATGAAATCGTCTCTTGGTTTGATTTTGGTAACAGCTGTTCCAATCAAACCACCAAAGGCACCTGATGCACAAGAACAAACATAAAGGTAACCTTGACGCTTTGTCTGCTCATTACGTTTGTATGTCATTGTGATGTATAAGCTCTGTGATGGAAACACACTTCCTTCAAAGAGACCCAACAATAATCTAGTCAAAATCAATGTACCATAACTTCTTACAAAACTTGTAAAGATGGTAACCATACTCCAACAGAACATAGCCATGGCGATGTATCTTCTTGGTCCAATACGCTTAACAAGCAACAGACCTGGAAGTTCAACACATACATAAGTGGCATAAAAGACAGAAACCGCAGCTGAGTACTGTGAGCTACTCAACCCCAACTGCTCTTCAAGACCCACAACTTTCGCGTTACCGATGTTGGAACGATCTAAGAAGGAGAGGAAGTACACAAGACAGAAAAGCGGCATCAAGTAGTAATCCAGCTTTCGAACAACGGCATCCTCAGCTCCCTTATCAATAATGATTTCATCAAATTCATGCGAAGTCAGATCCCCATGGGCAACATCGCAGCTGGAGATTTCGATTTTTTCGAGATCAGTTTTCTTAGACATTGTTGATATCGATGTGGATGATAACGAATGATTCATTTGGGCCGGAGAGAATTAGGGAACAATGGGTATTTATATTCACACGAGCTTGGAAATCGGTGGAGTGATAAGGCCATATTCTATTGTTGGTGAGAGCTGATTCCTTTGTGGACCTCATGTTCACTCACTCGCCTCCCTCACTGAGTTCATCGAACTTTTGGAACATATAACCAAAGAAAATTTGGAAGTACAAGAGAATAGAACTGCTGAGAACTCGTATTTTCACGGAATACGTCATAAACTGTGAAATCAACTTGTGAAGTTGTTAGCTGTACAACGTAAATATCATGGGCATTAGATCACGCAGATGAAGGACTTCAAGTCCACGGTAAGGTGTTCTGTGGTCATTCCTTGTCTGATCTCCATCTTTGGCGAACAAAAGATATTGTACTGTATGAGAACATATTCCTCTCTCGTTTCGATGTGGCTGAACAGATTTTCCGGAAGTGTGCACCCGATAGCCAATTCGATGAGTAATAGCTTTCTACTTCAAATAGTGGTTTAACAGCTCTGGAACGGAAGCTTGCTTCCGACGTACTTGAAGGTTATAAATTGATATCCCAGATATCGCTACGACTGCCTGTTTTAACGAAGATTTTGATTCCAAGTTTTAAGTACTTAGTTTCCCTATTAATCTGCATCAACTTAGAACTCTTTTAGACTTGTTCTTGATCTTTGGGGCCACCAGAAACGTCGAGAAAGAACACCGTTTGCGGTGCTGCTCCTTGGATGCATGCTGAGCTGTGACCAATTGAAATAGATGAGTCGCGATTAGATTTTCAAATATGTCTCCTGTAGTCTCTGCATTGTGGGAACGGCGCTGATTGCAGGTATTCTCTTGTCGTCTCTTTCGGTGCGAAGTTGGGGATTAATATGGATATAAAGGTGGCTTCAGATCCGAGAGATACTAATTCTTCCTATTGCAATAACAGCAAAGAAGACGCCAAATGGCCGTTGCCAAAGATTTAAGACATTTGCTCTCCAATGAGGCCCTTGCAAGAAGGCCTTCGCCTTTGAAGACCGCATTTAAGTACTACGACGATCCAAATGTCATATTCCTCGGTGGTGGACTACCAATGTCTGATTACTTTCCATGGAACTATATCGCTACCAATTCTCCAAATAAGCCCTTCGAGAAAGGCATCGGCGCTGTCCCAGCTGCTGAGGATAACTCCATCGTCTTGTGCTTGCACAAGAAAAAGGAAAATTCTGAGAGAGAAGATGACGTTGAGCTGAGTAGAGCATTGCAATACGGTAACACAGCTGGGCAGGCAGAACTCATGAAGTTCGTGAAATCTCATACCGAATTGCTACATAAGCCATCTTACGATAACTGGGATGTAGTCTCTACTGTTGGCAACTCCCAGGCTTGGGACACCATTCTGAGAACTTTCTGTAACAGAGATGATACCATCTTAGTTGAGGAGTATACCTTCCCATCTGCCTTGGAAGCTGCAAATGCCCTTGGAGTGACACAAATTCCGGTTCCAATGGATGAGGCTGGTATCATTCCTGAAAAATTGGAGCACATTATGGATAGCTGGGTCGGAAAGAAGCCAAAGCTATTATATACTATTCCAACTGGTCAAAACCCAACTGGATCTTCCCTCTCCGTCGAAAGAAGAAGAGCCATTTATGAGATTGCTCGAAAGCATGACTTCATCATCGTCGAAGATGAACCATATTATTTCCTTCAGATGGAACCATACACTAAAAATGTCCAGTCCAGAGAAAGAAAGCATATCTATTCCCACGAGGAATTCATAAGTGCCCTGGTCACATCCTTTCTTCATTTGGATATCGAAGGTCGTGTCCTAAGGTTGGATTCTCTCTCAAAAGTTCTGGCTCCGGGTTCGCGTTTTGGTTGGATCGTTGGACAAACCAACTTATTGGAGAAAGTTGTCAGGCTCAACGAGGTCACTATTCAATTTCCTTCCGGTTTTTCTCAGTGTATTCTCAATGGCCTTCTGAACAGATGGGGCCAATATGGCTATTTGGACTGGTTGATTGGTTTGAGAGCTGAATACACCCTTAAACGTGACGTTGCTATTGATGCAATCATTAAGTACTTTCCACAGAACGTTATTAAATTCACGCCGCCGGTTGCTGGTATGTTTTTCACTGTTTTCTTTGATGCTTCAAAGCATCCTACTTTTGCAACAGACCTTGGAAAAGATCCATTGAAGGTGGAGAGTGCTCTCTATGAAGATGGTTTGAAAGAAGGCTGCCTGATGATTCCAGGCTCTTGGTTCAAGGCTACTGGTCAAACTAGCCCGCCACAACCACCCAGAGAGAACAAAGAAGAGAACTGGATCTACTTTAGAGGCACTTATGCTGCTGTTTCATTGGATCAGCTTACCCAGGGTTTAGAGAGATTCGGGGCTGCTTCTAAGAAACAATTTGGTTTATAACAACATTAGTACGAAGAAGAAAAGCACAGCATCAATTTTCACTCCGGTATGTTGGTGTATTTCTATATAATTTCTTATTTTTCTCAACTTGTCAGTAAATTTGTATTGTCCAGGATAGCAAAATGTTGAACTTAACCCCCCATCCAAATAAAATAAAAAATTTGATAAGGAGCAGCTATCAGATTAAACACAGACTTCCAAACTTAGGACAACGGACAGGGTATAGGTACCAATAAATAGATCTGTACTTCAACAGTGTGGCACTTCTTTTACAGCGGCCATAATTTTGTAGTAGTTTGGAGCTGAAATAATCTAAATGGGCTTCTAAGCTCTTGAAAATTGGCTCACCCACGAATGTATCGAAAAAATTCTGCAAGCTCTTACTGGCTTCAACTGAGCATTGTGGATGTGCGATGAGGGTAAAGATATTTTTGGAGCCCCCAAGTACCCTTTCAAATAGAGAACTCATGTGATCTGGGGGAAAAAAGCAAGCGCCACACGAAGATTATGTCTTTATAAGTCGCAGATTTTGATGGAGTCTAATAGGAACTAATGGCTCATCATGCTGCAATGAAATTGGGAGACACAAACCTCGCTGTTCAGAGATTTATTTGATGGCTCCATAATGTCAGAATCGAAAATGAAACAATCCAAAGTGGAACACGAACGATAATCTTCTCCGCACTGAATTTCTCATTATTGAATCTGCATATTTAACGTGAATAATGATGGCTCTCTCGTTGAATTCTTTATTGGATACATCGAAGCCCACCTCTACCGTCTTCACACGGAAATCTTCAATATTCGAGCAAAACACCCTCTCTAAAAATGCTCTATAATTTACCTTTCCTTTTACTTTTGGTATATACTAGTAATCCTATCACCAATAATTGGTGGTAACCGTTCTTCAATATAAAGGCATACTCAGCTAATCATGACGGGTTTTGTAATCGAAAAGGATTAATAAGCTTATATATTATCTAATAATTACTAGAAAAAAAACGCCACATCAGAACTCACATGAAGTCATGTTTATCTGTGTCGAAAAGAAGAACAAAAGACTGATCTAGAATGCTAGCATAAGAATCGAAATAAAAGATAACAGCAACGAGCTCATTCCATTCAATCTTGAATTATTGCCCTCCTGGGTGCTAATGACAGGTAAAATCATGAGTGTGGTGCGAGTTGAAAAAGGGGAACAGAACTCACTATATCTGTCAAAATGGCAGGTGAGGAGGAAGGCGGAATTTTGTGGAATAACAACACATTATCGGAGCTATATTTGATCACTTGGGAAGAGGCATCGGCAGCGTTCGTGCGGTACCACAGTGCATGATGTTGAAACCAGCAAACAGAGTTGTAACTTCCAAAAGTGATCCACCAGCCTTCTCCAAGAGAAACTCAAACCAGAAAAGATACTTTGTGACGGAATAAATATGGATCAGACGCTTTGATCCCTCTCTAGCAAACATCACCTTATCAGGCACAACAAGAGTATATAGAAGATATGTTACACCCAGTTCGATATCTCGCCATATCGCTCCTCATTAACTTCGTTTTGGGGGTTGTGTCCACCGAGTTGATCCATTTCGTTGTTGTTGTTCCCATCCATCAGTCTTTTCAGCCCTAGCAGGCGGGCAATAACTTGTCCATGCCTTACATGAGGCTGTTCAATGATCTCCTCATCAACGGCGTTTCCATCGGCTTCCTCCAGTGCCTCACCGTAAAGCTCATCGAGAACCCTGATAATTTCGTTTCCCAATTCCTCATCATTGACTTGTTGAGGTTCATGAAAATTGTTTAACAGAAAAATCTCACCTTCTGCACCCTCATCTTTGACTCGAAAATCAAGTTCTATGCTAGCAATTCTGTAGATATCTTGAAACACCATGTGAACAGTCTCAATCGTCTCTTCAATACTGTCAATGATCTTCCGAAGAGATCTTGTGGCAATACCGTTCTTGGTGAAGGCCTTCACATTCGATACGTCATCGTTGACACCGGAAGGTAGCGGAGCGACACCAGAGTTGACTAATCTTCTACACTCGGATAGCAGATGGCGGAAAACGGTTTTAGCCGCCCGTCCCAAGGAAAAGAATTAACCAGTTGCAACACGAGAAGCTCTAATTTCATTAGCTTCTACTGAACGATTGGTGAACTCAAGCCGTTCAACTTTACGCATTATCATTCCGAGTTCGACCATCTTAACCAAAGAGCTTAAGCATCCGGTATGAGGTACAAATATAACACACCTTCTCATTAAGTGAGAGTTTTTTAAAGTGATGGCTGCTTCCCCTGTAGAGACATAATGACCTCTTAAGTACCCTTGAATCTCTTGCAAATGTAACATCCGAACCACCAACGATATTTCCAGGCTCCGCAAGTGTTAAACTTTCGTATGTCGCCCCATCAGCACTTATCCCTTCAAGTCTTGCAGACAACCACCAATCCTTTGCCTTTGTAATATAATCCCACCTTTTCAGTGTAATATGATTCTGTCTGTGGAGCTTTGACTCGAACTGTGGTGGTAGAATACACTGCCGTTCTTTTCATGTATGAAACGCTGTGTTGCTCTTGCAATGGGCCACTTTGAACTGTGCTTTCGGTCCATGAATCCGCGTACTGTAGAATTAGCTCGGGAAGTTGGTATGTTAAGACAGCTGTTGGGAACCTCGTGTTTATGCGTGTTTATGCTCCCTCTTGTAGTGCTCTCTTCAGTCCAATAATCTTCAGGGTAAAACAAGCATGGTAAAACTTCAGTATCTATGTCAACTTTACAAGCATAGTCATTTTCTTCAAGAAAATCATTGACAAATCGTTTCCGTTCAGAGTGCTCATCAAGAAAGCTGAGGTAATCCATGATTATTAAAGTGTTTAATATCATATGAGATCTTCCTGTAAATTTTTGAAAAGGTCGTCCGCTTATAAATGAAGGAAAAGAGCCGCGTCCTGAGTGACCCTGAGACTCATAATATGCCAGTATCGGTGAAGTGGAGGGATGGAGGTCAAGCGGAAGCGGTAATATGCGATTGATAGGTGATTGGAGTAGTGATACAAATTAGCTTAGGCCCTGTCTGATCCATCAGATCAGAGTGCCTATCTACACCCCCGAGGATGAGCATATAGTTCCGAACGTCGTTTTCCCTTTAGAATTACAGCTAAGTCACTTTTTATTAGGGATGAGGTCGAATAACCCTCAACCTCATCCGACATTCGATTCGAATATTCGATCGAATATGCTATTTTGTAATCAATTATATAATAAGTATCCCAATTAGGAAATTATCCCGTTGCGGCGTGACACTTACATTCGATGATTAATAGAACTATTCATTATGTTCTTGTGCAGGGATCGAACTTCAAAGTTGGTTAACGACCTTGGGGAAGACCGAGTTGACATCTGAATTATGCCAACATCGTCATTAGTTTCCAAGTCCTCATCTGTTGTATGAGTTGTTATCTGAATATCAGAAGAGTTATCTCCAACTTTACTGTTAAACAATCTTCAATTGTACTGCGAAGAGATTAAATGCTGTATTTTCAACGGAGAAAGACGATGACGGCGGTGGGCAAGAATGTTTCTGGCCAGAGAAAATGACCTCTCACAGCTCGTACTGGTTGCTGCAAATTCAAACACAATTCTCGCAATGTCACCCAATCTTGGAAGGCGATCTTTATTTCTCTTCCAGTAGGATAGTGGATTAAAATCTGGGGTACTTCTCACGAAGTCTTTGGAGGAAATGAAAAACTCCCACTCGGACTCCACTGAATCGAATTTCTTTCTGGAATTACTCACACCGCCATCT
>JACVEX010000029.1:0-253971 GCA_017948575.1 Williopsis subsufficiens
GAAACAACTACCGAACCACCAAGATCTATATCTAAACATCATGACAATTTGTGCAACAAGAGAAAAGCCCATGACGGACGCGAAGACCGCGTTCGCCGGTTGGTTGGGATTGTAATGGTAGAGAACGAACACATCGTTGGAGTAGGAGGAAGACATGCTTTGAATGGCGTTCTTTTGTGAGAGAAAGTAGAAAGGAATTGATTTTAAGGATATCTTCTACGGCTCCTCCACTTTCCCTTTTTCTTGCTGAATTTAACGACTTATCTGCGCGCGGATGTTAATGCAAGTATGTCAAAGAAGAAAAAAAAGAATGCTCAGCCCCCGGCCCTACGTGGCCCAATGAATTGACTTCTTCAAGCTGATAAAAACTCGTGATAGAATTGTGCATGTATAATAAATAATGTAATGCTTGCTTGATACGTGCGACATTTCATGTGGAGATATGTGCAAACATACAATCTGATGATTGATGGTGTATCAAAGGGGTTGTGGACGTGAGGGAGTTTCAAATATATTCACACATGAGGTTCTGTCGGATGACGCATGAAGGCTACATAGTACATTACAGGGCCTAATTTATCCATGAAGAGCAACAAAACTGGAGCTACTGTACATCTCTCCCACCATTTAGGTTAAGAATCCTAAATATAAATCTCTCTATAAGGCGGCAGACTTACTGAATTTGAGGCTTTTACAATAGTTTTTCAATAAAGATCAGTATTGAGAACCACTTACAACAAACATACCTCAAACCATAAAATATCATTAAACCCAAATTATTTAAAAAAGAATAGCAATAACCATTAAATTTAATCAACTTCTTCAACAGTTGGACCGGCATCACCACCTGGAGCACCACCACCTGGAGCACCTGGGAATCCACCTGGAGCAGCACCTGCACCAGCGCCAGGAGCACCGCCATTAGCCTGGTAGAAGGAAGTCATGATTGGGTTAGCAATACCCTCCAACTCCTTCTGTCTATCCTTGTACTCCTCTGTCGAAGCAGCTTGGGATTCATCCAACCATGAAATAGTAGATTCAATCTCTTTGGACAATTTCTCAAAATCGTCTGATGGAACCTTCTCCTTGAATGAAGCTTCACTGATGGTATTCTTCAACGAGTAAGCATAAGCTTCCAAACCGTTCTTAGCAGCAACACGGTCAGCTTCTTGTTCATCTTCAGCTTTAAACTTCTCAGCTTCAGAGACCATACGTTCGATATCCTCCTTGGACAATCTACCCTTGTCGTTTGTGATAGTGATCTTGTTCGACTTACCAGTACCCTTCTCCACGGCAGACACGTTCAAGATACCATTGGCATCAATGTCAAAAGTGACTTCAATCTGTGGAACACCTCTTGGAGCAGGTGGAATACCAGCCAACTCAAATTTACCCAACAAGTTGTTGTCCTTAGTTCTTGTTCTTTCACCTTCAAACACCTGGATCAAGACACCTGGTTGGTTGTCAGCATAAGTGGAGAATGTTTCAGACTTCT
The DNA here is from genome assembly GCA_017948575.1 of Williopsis subsufficiens. Taxonomy (NCBI): domain Eukaryota; kingdom Fungi; phylum Ascomycota; class Saccharomycetes; order Phaffomycetales; family Wickerhamomycetaceae; genus Williopsis; species Williopsis subsufficiens. The sequence continues at coordinate 1,496 of JACVEX010000029.1, forward strand.
TGGTTGGGATGGTGGAGTTTCTTGGGATCAATTTGGTCATGATACCACCAGCGGTCTCAATACCCAATGACAATGGGGCGACATCCAAAAGCAATAAGTCTTGAGTTTTTGTGTTTGAAGTGTCACCAGTAATAATGGCAGCCTGAACCGCAGCACCATATGCCACTGCCTCATCTGGGTTGATAGATCTGTTAGGTTCCTTACCGTTGAAGTAGTCAGAAACCAACTTCTGGACCTTTGGGATTCTGGTAGAACCACCAACAAGAACGATCTCATCAACCTGTGATTTATCCAATTTGGAGTCCTTCAACACTTTCTCAACTGGCTCCAAAGTAGATCTAAATAATTCAGCACACAATTCCTCAAATCTAGCCCTTGTGATAGAAGTATAGAAATCAATACCTTCAAATAAGGAATCAATCTCAATAGATGCTTGGGCGGAAGAGGACAATGTTCTCTTTGCTCTTTCAGCAGCGGTTCTCAATCTTCTCAGAGATCTCTGGTTACCTGTGATGTCCTTCTTGTTCTTTCTCTTGAACTCGTTAGCAAGGAAGTCAACAAGCTTGTTATCGAAATCTTCACCACCCAAGTGAGTATCACCAGCAGTGGCCTTGACTTCAAACACACCATCATCGATAGAAAGCAAAGAAACATCAAAAGTACCACCACCCAAGTCAAAGATCAAAACGTTGTGTTCATTTTGACCCTTCTTATCCAAGCCATACGCAATGGCAGCGGCAGTTGGCTCATTAATGATACGTAACACGTTCAAACCGGCAATCAAACCGGCATCCTTGGTGGCCTGTCTCTGAGAGTCATTGAAATATGCAGGGACAGTAATGACAGCGTCCTTAACAGCGTTACCCAAATAATTCTCAGCGGTTTCCTTCATCTTGGTTAAAACCATAGATGAGATTTCCTCAGGGGTAAATACCTTGGTTTCACCTTTGAACTCGACCTCGATCTTTGGCTTTCCACTATCGTTGATCACTCTAAATGGGAAGTGCTTAGCATCTGTAGTCACCTCTGGATCGTCAAACTTACGGCCAATTAAACGCTTGGCGTCAAACACCGTATTCTTCGGATTCATAGCAGCCTGGTTCTTAGCAGCATCACCAATCAATCTCTCTGTATCTGTGAAGGCAACGTAAGAAGGCGTTGTTCTGTTACCTTGATCGTTGGCAATGATCTCCACACGGTCATTGGTGAAGTGTGCCACACATGAGTATGTAGTACCCAAATCAATACCGATAGCTTTAGACATTTGTGTTATTCTTTTTTCTCTCTGTGTTGTATGTTATAATAAGAGAATAGAATGACATGCAATTAAGGGGGCGGATTGCTTGCCTTTATATATTTTTGCTCGGGCGCTCCAGAAGGTTCTGCAGAAAATGCAGATGGAAGATTCGAGAACAGACCAGAAAGTGAGAGAACTTAAGAGAATAATCGCCACTATAGGACTCTAGTGGGTTTCTAGATGGTTCTAGAGGGTTATACTACACATTTTACCATTTAGTTTTCTTCAATTGGCCTTCTATTGCGGTTGTACTCAATCACCTCCCTGAGACGTATGTGTCAAAATTATGGGTTCTTCGGGATGCCCTTACCGTTTATTCCAAAAAAGGGTGGGGCGAGGGCAAAGACTTTTGGCAGTAAGACGGGTACACAGGCAGTGCACCGTTTGCCAATTAGTGCGATACGCATTCTGTGAATCAAATGTTATAGGTATAATTGCAACAACATAGTAACGTATAATTGGTATCAATACACCTAGACATCCTGCAATCGCGGTAGAAATCATCCGAAAAATTGACCATGTTTGCTGTTCTTCTACAATGTTCTTTTTGCCCCGTGTTGGCCCATGTGCAAAGTGGACTGACATGACACAAATCGCCAAGATCACATAAAAAAAACGTAATCGTTGCTGTGATTGATTACATAATGGGAAACTGGTACGAATGATGAGTAGAACGGTTCGTCCTTCACTGATATCAAATGGATCTTTGGCCGAGCGGTTTAAGGCGCTCGACTCAAGATCGAGTATCGTAAGATGCATGAGTTCGAATCTCATAGGATCCATTATTTTTTAGAACTCGGATGGTTATCTGGTAGGGGCAACGAAACGGATAATTGTCTCACTAACTTCCGATGTATCAAATCCACAGAAGTGTCACCACGGAAGCGTCACCAGACACACATCTTTTGACACAAAAAGATCAGGCAACTCTCTTGGTTTAACGCTATAGTGACTGCATATACCAGATCGATCAGATTACTCATAGTGCTCTTGGGTGGCAAATCCTGGTTATAGAGGTGTCCCTCTGGTGCTTTTTGACATCTCTTGACTAGTTGTCCTTCGAATATAAATAGGGCTAGAATTCACTTAGCAGAACAATCTTAAACCCCTAACATCCGCATGTGATAAAGCAACAAGGATGTCTTTACAAACAACGTTCAATGCCTCTCTCACTGAGATATTTCGTCAGGGGCTGCCTCAGAAGATCGCCATCGCTCTTAGTGGTGGGGTTGATTCGATGTGTTTGACACATCTATTACACAAATCTGCCAAATTGCTTGATAAGCAGATTGAAATTTATCCAATCATGATAAATCATAACTTACGTCCGAACAGTGCCCAAGAGGTGCCTATTGTCCAAAAGGAATTAACGAAACTTGGCCTTCATAACAACTTCTTGACAAAGGAACTACGGTTTGATGAGCTGCACAACAAGGACTCCTTTGAGGAAGTGGCTCGCTTGAAGAGATATAGTGCAATACATGAACTGTGCAAACCATTGGGCATCCGCCATATCCTTTTTGGACACCACATGGATGATCAACTGGAGACATTTATCCTTCGTTTGTTGAAGAACAGCGGTGTGTTTGGGCTTGCTGGTATGAACCAAATTTCAAAAGCATTTGTCGGTGCACCTGAGAAGTTGAACATTGTTAGACCACTGCTAGGTGTCACAAAGAGTGAAATTATCCAGTATTGTCAAGATAATAATATCGAATGGGTGGAGGATCATACTAATCATGAAGAAGTCGCCCAGAGAAACATTGTGAGAAAGTGGTTGAACGAACATGATGATCATAAGAGTGAGACTTTATCCAACTTTAGCAAAGTCCAGGTATTTACTAAGAGTATTGAGAACAAGGTTTCCAAGTTGATGCACGAGGCCCAAATTGATCAATCTCAAGGCAGAACCACCATCAAGTTTTCCAATAAACAGCTAAAGGAAAACTCCGAATTGGTCGTGTCTCGTATGCTCTTCAAGACACTCTATCCAATCTCTCCATCTTCGAATTATCACTATAGCTTTAACAAATTGTTGAATGTTACTCCAAGGCTGTACTATGATGGTACCAGTTTCTCGTTGTTACAGCTTCAATGGGATATCAACAAGACTTCTGATGGTGTCGAGATCCAAGTATCGAGACAAAATCCACCTGAGCCTATCATTCAGCAAGTCACTGTGGGACCAAAAGCAGCTTCTGAGCCTACCCTGTTTGATAACATCTATTGGATCACCATCCATAATGACTCAGACTACACGAAGTATTATTCTATCAAGACTTTGTCAAAGGATGATCGCCAGAACTTTGTTGAACTACCACAGAATTTCAAATACTCACAGAGCAAGAACTTACCTGTCATCATTGATAACACCACAAATAGGGTGGTTGGATTTGCCTCAGACTTGGACTTTGTCGATTGTCATGTGAAGGAGAACATCTATGATTGCTGAAAATTGGAGCAAATAACTAATGTACATAGGAAAATTCGCTGTATATAGAACCACTATCATATAAATAACTATATATCAACCACTATCATATAAATAACTATATATCAACCACTGCAGGATAGTTTCCCCACTATTGGTCGACTCTGAGTAGATGGAGGGCTTTAGGATCTAGCTGGCCGCAATTTAGTCGTGCTTGAGCTCAGACTGGAAGTATAATCATCTCAGAATTTGAGAATGAAACCGGCTATTGTCATCTGCCTTATCAGACACAATATAGCCGCGCTTCAAAAGTCTCTTCGAATAAAAGAAACTCTGAGAAAAAATTTACATACACAATTCGCATGAGGATTCTTACGGCCTGTCACTGCGCGACTGGTACAAGAAGTTATGAGATTTAAGCCAGTGTCTCCACCAGAGATCTTCTTAAAGTAATGGAACGATTAACGGAATTGTTGAAGTTGCGGCTGAAGCTCAATGTATTCCGAAATCTCAATCCATGGATAAATAGTGTTCTAAATAGCTTTTTAGAATCAGATGTAGCAGAATTAGGATATATCGCAAAAGGATGGGTGGGATATTTGTCTAATCCTTCCACATTGGTACATAACATAGTTTTCTTTTGCACATTATTGAAAATCATTATGAGAAGCTGTCGATATTAGAGATTCCTGATGATTTATTAGATTTTCCCCTTTTATAAAATTCCCAGAGCGATGTATACACACAAGTTATTTTCTTTCAGAAATAGCTGAAGAACGGTAGAATCAAGAAATCGCTAACGGAGCCAATAAATGTCATTCTCGGTACTAGAAGACATTTTGCGCCAGGATATATAGCATTATCTTAGTCAAAAATAATTCTGCAGTTTAACAATCACATTAGACTCCAAGCTAGTGAGGGCAGATTATGGACAATTAGTCCGCCTCATCCCTATTGCTATTGGCTTTGAGCCCCTCTTTTGTAACACCATTTGAATAAGCGTCAGCGGAACCTAGAGATTCGTAAATTCGAGAAGACCTTTACAAATGGACTACTATCCTGTATTCCATGTCCAACAGGAGATCGCGGCGCGTGAAATCTTGAGATCTTGATAAGGTTGATTTATGCGCTACTCGATGGAGGAGTTGTAATTTCAATCAGCAGAAGCGATCAAAGGTTTAGCCGCGAGCCGCCCATAATCAACACAAGTTGGGTAGTTAGTCGCCATCCCGCCTTAAAAACTCAAAGGCGAAGAATTGAAATGCTCTATCCCTCGATCGCAGGCTTTAACAAGATTATTCAATACTCCTAGATAATCAACTTTCTCTCTCCGCATCAACTGTGACAAGATATGGTTTCCTCACTGATGGTGATAAACTGGCGAGATAGGGAGATCATCTTACCATCGTCCTGTCCTATCCTTTTCCAAATCTTTCTATGGGGAAATTCGATAAACTCCTTCATGTATTATATTTTTTCGGTTGATTAGCAGTCTTTTTCCTGTTCATATTTCTCAATCCTTCGGCAAGGCTGATCATATAATTGCATCACATTGATTATACCAACACGTCTTTCAGGTATCACTAGGTTCCTGAAAGACGTAGAATTAAGTCTGAGAAATATATAGGTAATTTTGCTTCGCTTTTCAGTACTAATACTCTTCTATTCACTCGTGATGGTACTACTCTTCAACATCTGAGACTGCTTCATCTAAGACTTGCATCAGTCTGCGCGACAAAGAGTAAACAACCACAACAACTTCACGGTGGCATCTTGACAGGAAAAAATAACATGACAAAGGCCACAAAGAGAGAACGAATCTTTGCTCTAATAGCTCAAGAAAATATCAGTAGTCTAAAAGAATTTGAAGCCCTGGAAGTGTTTCTGCTTACCAACCTCGGAGATCTTCTTCACATCCTCATCATCGAGTTCAAAGTTGAATATACTCAACGCATCGATCAAGCGTTCTGCTTTGGAAGAAGTAGTCAATGGAATTATACCATTTTGGTATACCCATCTCAAGAGAATTAAAGTTTCGCTCTTACCATATTTTTCAACCAGAGATGGTAACAAGTCATCAAGTGGACCTGGTCTAGCTCTCATGATTGGCGCCAATGGACTGTAAGCCTCAAGCAAAATACCATGAGCATGGCAGTACTCAATGATCCCAGGAGATTGTTCTTGAAGATAAGGATGAAATTCTATCTGGTTGACAACTGGCCTAACAGTGGAGACTTTGGCAAGCTTCTCCAACCACTCGACGGAGAAATTCGAGACGCCAATGTTCTTAACCTTACCTTCCTTATACAAGCTCTCCAGTTGCAACCAAGCTTCTTCAGTAGAGATCTCGCCTTTGTTGGTCTGTGGACAGTGTAATAGGTAGAGATCAATGTAATCAAGCTTCATATCCTTCAGAGCCCTTCTAAAGGACTCATAAGGACCCTTGGATCCGGTCCTATCTGACACGACAGGACTCCACTTGTCGGTGATGAAGAGCTGTTTTCGATCGATTCCGGAGGCTCTGATACCTTCACCAACCTCACGATGTGTGAAGTAGGCCTCTGCAGTGTCAATATGTCTGAAACCAACGTCAATTGCAGTCTTCACTTGATCAACAAGCATCTGGATCAATTCATGAGCATTGTTCTCATCATGTTGTTTCCACTTCTGAAGACGCCATACTGTACCAGAACCAAACCCGATGGCAGGAACTCTTGTGCCGGTGGACTTAATGGTGAAATACGGAATCTTGGCAACTGTCATCTGAACTCTCCTATATCGTTGACGCTGTGGATTAAACTCTCAGAGATCGACAATTCAAGATCTTCTTTTATGTCTTGGGTCCTAGGAAAAACTTTAGAGCCCGGAGTGCCGTCACCGGAGAGGGATCCGTTAGTCGATGAGGTGCATGGTGGGGTACTTCTCATTTCCCATTGAAGCTCTTCTCCCACTTGCAGACGGTTCAGTTCAGGCACATTCGAAGAGTTGTATTTACGTACAATTCAAAGCTTTCGAAAGGATACAAAACAAGGATTATCTGATCCTCATTCAGCCTTGGAAACTCAGGACAGTCTGCTCCTGTTCTGTTACGTCTTGAATTCCGAGGCACTTCGGCCACAGATCGCTCAGATGAACTGGACCATAAGGGAATAGAAAGTTGAAGCTGTGTTTGTTTGAGCTTTGCACGGTGGTGCCTGTTGATTATCAATCCATGTTTTGATCAGCTCCGATACACTTTTTTACTAGTGGGAAGGCGCCTGTTTCCACCGTTCCCGGCACGACTAGGGAGATGTAAGCCTTACCAGCTTAGCTCCAGTCTTCAACTATTTCTCTCTTCTTGAGATACGGCTTCAACCGGTTCAAGTATAGTTGTACCACAATGACTGAAAAGAGATTCAAGCAAGTAGACGTCTTTACCAACGTCAAATACAAAGGGAACCCAGTTGCCGTTTTCTTCGATGCTGAGCATCTGACTACTGAGGAGATGCAGTCGATTGCGAACTGGACCAATCTGTCAGAGACCACTTTTGTCTTGAATCCAACAACTCCTGAAGCGGACTACAGATTGAGAATCTTCACCCCACAAAATGAGTTGCCCTTCGCTGGACACCCGACCATTGGTTCCTGTTACGCTGTCATTGAAGCTGGTTTGATCGAAGCAGACGGTTCAAAACCAATCATTCAGGAGTGCGGGGCTGGTCTAGTCAAGTTGACCTATGAGCCATCCACTAATGCTTTAAGTTTCAAACTACCGAGCTACAAACACTTAGAAACAGCTAGCAAGGAATCGCTTCCCGAATTGGCTACTGCGTTGGGTCTAAGCGACCTTTCAAAGATCAAGAACTATGCATCAGTCAACGATGGTCCAGAATGGTTTACTATTCAGTTGACTTCGGGCGAAGATGTCCTTGAGTTAGAGCCAGATTACTCTGTCTTATCCACATTGTCGAAGAAGATCAATGCAATAGGATTTAGCGTCTTTGGCAAGTACACAGACGGCAGATTTGAGGCCAGAAACTTCGCACCAGCTATCGGTGTCAACGAGGACCCAGTGTGTGGTAGTGGTGCCGGTGCTGATGCATCGCTTTTGGCTGAATTCGAAGACTTCGAAGGTAACATCGAAATTAGACAAGGCAGAAGAGTTGGAAGGGATGGGAGACTGTTGGTCAAAGTGTTGAAGGAGGAGAACAATGGTAATTCATACACTATTTACGTTGGTGGTAATGCTGTCACTGTTGTCAACGGCACTTGGTAACTACGACGAACTCAAATAATATTTAACGGGGTTTCTTCTCCTGTAGCTCATCGATGAAATTTCATATGGTTTTTCTGCTGTGGCCAAACTTGAGTATCGCTCTATCTTAATATCTTGCAGATTAACCGGTTCGGATAAGGTTGGTATTTTTTTAGAGTTTCAAATAATCGATAAGAGAATGAGAACAAAGAGCCGACAAAGCACGTCAGACATAGCTTTTAAGGTTGAGCAGCATTATGGCCGAGATCTTCTTGGGTGCTTTGCTGCTAGTCATGGATTCTCAGACCGTTGACATTCGAGGAGCGAGCTATGATCTACGAACGCGTGAAACTTGTTTGACAAGCCTCTGCGGACAATTGTTGAACTCCCTACACGAGAAATGAGGAACGCAAACTCGACTTATTCGCTTGTGGGCTCCATGTTCTTTATGAGCTTAATTCTTGCATTTAGCACCTCTGATGATGATTATTCGTTGATGTTGATGATTGCTGGATCTACTGTGACATCACTCAGTAACTTCTTTTAGTCAGAAGAAAACGTCAGTCAGATGCATGAAACTTTTAGCAATCAAAAATACATTAGAGGTATCAGGTTTCAGTCACCTCTTACGATCATGGCGATCCCATTACTCCAAATAGTACAGTCATATTGTCTGAAACCGTCTCAATCTGTTCAAATTTTGAAGTACGATTTGTTGCCCCATGTTCGAGTATTTATTCACCAATCAATCAAACGGAATGAGAAGGGAAGGCGTTGTGGTTGAAATCCGTTCACCGGGAAGTGTAATCGGAACTTAGGGAAAAACCATTTATCAAATACTTTATTCCAAGAAGAATATCCAGACACTAGAATTTACAGAGCCGCCATCCAACAGTGAGATAGCGGGTACACAAGTGCATCAAAGCTGCAATGAGCTCTAACATCGCTGTATAGATGATGAACCCATTGTATCTTTTGATTTCACCTTGTCCAATAATTATACCTCCGACAGGTATGGTCACGAGCATTAGGAATGAAGCAACCAAGAACATTGTACTGTATCTCTTACCAAAGTCTTCAGTTTTAGAGATTTTGCCACAACAAACTGGAGAAACTGTCAAGATTCCACCTGAAAAAAAACCATACAGAACGGCATACAGATAGAGAGCTTTCAGACTGTGTCCAAAAGGTAGCCAGACAGTCAATGTCGTCACTGCACATCCAACAAGTGTGATGATACATGTGTTGAAAGGCCCTAACCATTTATCACTGAGATAGGAAGGAACGAAGCGTCCAACAATCCCCATACAATTAGTTGTAGTGACAAGCAAATAAGCAGTGTTCTCAGAGAATCCTATTTTGATTGCATAGGAAGGGAAATAGATCGCTGTGACCATTAAGGAGCATTCTGCAAGGGCAATGGCCAAAGCACAAAAATCGAAACGAAGTTCGAAGAATGACTTGTAATCGAAAATTCCAAGCACATAAACTCTAAAAAAGTCTCTCCATCCATCAGTAGGCTCACTTTCCTTCTTCAATCTTTCCTTCGTCAAAACGGTGGAACAGACCAAGAAGAAAAAACAGACTAATGTCAAGATTCTGATTGCCCAGACGAACCCAACGGTTGGATATAGTTTTTTCAAAAGCAATGGGATAGCTACACCGCCAACAGACACACCTAATGTGGCCAAGCTCAGAGCTGTTGCCCTTTTTTTGCTGAAATAATGGGAAACAACACTAACAAGTGGACTCATCATAGTCCCACTGCCGAATCCAACAACAACACCAAAGCTCAAAGTGAATTGCCAAGCTGTTTGAGCATTCGCAGTCATCAACATTCCACTGCAAAAAGCTATTGATCCAACAATCATTGGTATCTTCGTTCCTGTAAGATCGAAGACCGTACCGCTAAAGATACTACAGAAGAATGTAGTAAAGTTGAAAATAGAAAAGATCCAACTGACAGTTGAAGCAGAAGTGCCGGAAAGTTGATGGGTAGAGATATATGCCTCAATGGTACCAACAGAGGAAGAAAGTCCAAACGCTGGGATAAGCCCTAAAAAGGAACCAAGAACTGTTAGATACGCACGTAATCCACCTTCTGGAAATTCCAAATCCTCCGGATCTTCGTTGTCGAGGATTGATATACTAGATATGAACGTCCTGGATCTAATCTGTGGTGTATTTTCTGAAAAAACTGTTCGACTGTTTCCAATAGATGACTTCGAAGAGATTCTGTCCAGATGAATCTCTTCCATCTGGATCTCATCTGCTTGCCCTTGCTGACTGTTTATTGAGGTTCCGACTTGAGCCATTATGAAAATAAATTTGGGATTATTTTTGAATCTATTGTCGAACCGTATTAGATGCACCCCCAATAGCTAATTCACTTGTATATCACCCGCTATATGTAAGGGGCTTGGTTTTTTTCTGATCAATGAAAGATATTCGGCCTGCGGAACTCTAATCCAGGACTTGCATTTCGGGAATTGCTGGTTCCAGTGTGAGTGTCAGAGTTCCAACCGCATCGGTGGATAAACGAATCGATGGGATATCTGACAGATTTTGCTATCAATTTCCTAGAGATGGGTACGGATAAGCTCAATCCTTGATCCGTATCCGCGGATAGAATCCACGGATTGGTTCATTCAGATTCATTGTATCCGTCATAGTTAAGGTTATCGGTACGGATAGAGCGATAATGCTCGAGATTTCGTACAGAAAATGGATTACATTCATTATCATATCCTTTGAGATCTTCTTAGAAGCACATTCGGTTGGTTTATAACTATAACAGGTATCTACAAAAGTGGCATTTGCAATCTATCAGGGATAGAGGCTCTCTGACAGCGGCAGCTGCCGAGATGTCGGAGATTTGACAAAATAGTAGTTAATGTCCCCTATGCAGGCTTTGTTTCACGTTTTCAGTGTCCACTATGATGCTCTAAAATTCCAAAATTCAGTAATTGTTCTAGAAATATGGGATTTTAACTACGATCAGTGGCCGATTCGTATCTGTGGTATTCCCCAGCCTAAATCCGGAGAGATTTCCGAGATGTCTTTTTGACTAAAAAGACCAAAAATTCTCCAATATTAACAGAAAATGCATGGACTTGCTTTTGTTTCGCAAAGAAAAATTGCAAAAGTGTAAAGAAGACCATTATTTTCCAATATTTTATGCCTATAGACTAATCATATATATATGAATAGCTTGGATTGGATAATCCATTGCAGATCTATCTGTTCTTCTGTTATGATGGACGAGCCAGGATTAATATATTAGGCTAAATACCTGTTGGACCAACTCCTGGTGCTATAGATTTTTAGATGAAAGCTTGTGAGAATTTGAGCTCATTGGCATAGCTCTTTAAAAAGACATCATAATCCCCAAATAGGAAGTATCTCCGTATTCGGATAGAGATGGGCACGGATAGAGCCCATCTCTAAAACTCATATTTTCCCCTTTCTTCCAATGTCTTCATTGGGTCCCCTCCTCCATCTTCTTCTTTACTCTCCAGTGAAATTCTAGACGATTGCCAAAATCGATTTCAAGCATTCTCACGAGATGACAAGTTGCTGCACTCACAAGTTCTTACAAAACAATCTCTGATCAGGCTTGACAACCTGATCCTCTACTATATCATTTATCCAATGGAAGGTACCAAGAAATAATAAACTTAATAACGGGGATAGTCGTGAATCGAAAATCGTTCATATTCAATTCATATTCGACCAGAATCGAATGAGCGTTTGAGCCCTCCGCCTGAATTTTTCCCAATTATAGATAGATGCATATCTTGGTATCTAATGAAGCCATGAATTTCAAAGTTGATTTAATGATTTTTGGAGATTTGCTGATTCATTTTTCCTTAGTTTAAATTGTACTTAAGAAAAAAGAATTCAAATACTTACAGGATAATTCTCATAGGAAAGGAACTCTTGAATAGTTTGCGATAATTTTAAATAATATAGAATAACTACATCAAAGTACTGGCTCTACCTTTCTAAATCACTAATGCGTATTGATAATACAATTGCATGCAGTGCTATTATCCATAGATCAGTTTAAATAGAAATAATTATGGTAGAAGAGCTATTTATTTCTGATTTCGGTTTCCAGTCACGTGAATCGCGTCCAAATTTTCGGAAGTCGCTGCAAAGAAGAGGAGCTCTATATCGCTGATGCTCGAAGAAGCTTCTTATCTGTTGATGCAAGTCTTTTTCTCTGCATTTAGAAATGCGTTGTTTTTAGTGATCCAATTGCTCGAAACACAAATTACCGAAGCCGGAGAGATCAACAAGCCTCAAATGAGTTGTCAAACGAGAATTGGGCCTTTTCATGGTCGTAATGGAATGAAATGGAACAATATCACTCCTGTTATCAGAACGACTATTACAGTTCCGGTTATATCATAATTGGATAGGTGTGCATCTGTTATGGTACATTTGGTGTGCATCTGTCTCTGGGCTATCTCAGCATATTAGCAAATGCCAGAAAAGGAAATTACTCGAACGAACATTCGCTTCGAATGTCGAATACAACTTTTTTTTCTATGACCATCACTAATCCAAGCTGCAGAATTGGTGAACTTCATCTTATCTACAAGAAAATATCGAACAGATATCTCAACCATGGCTCCGCTAAGTGCTGAACGTAACCAACTTTTGGCTGGCTATACCGAAATACAACTTATGGTAGTTTTACCAAACCCTGAATACAGTGGAGGCATTGTGTTACAGATAGATTTCAAGATAAGCCACGCTAGACAGCAAAAGACTCATCCTGAGATGATTGGCAGAACACCGCAGAACATAAAATTTCAAAAACTCACAGGAAAAGACATTATCTGTCATAATTGATAGCTCCGCCAGTAGCGTCAATGTTTTTTCCTCAGACTTGCTCTTCATATTGGAGCGAGCTCTCCACGTATGTAGGAACAGCCGGTGTATATAGAACGCCTGAAATATAGATATTCATACATCAACTACCACAGGGTCCTCTTCCTCGTCATTAAGCAACCCTTCGATGCCAATACCGAATTTCGAAAGTAAAAGAGCTTTGATATCAATCACGACCTTCACCAAAGAATGCAGACCCAATTCCTTAACAGTATAGTCGAATTCACCAACATATGTCTCCAAGAACGACTCATCAACGAACTCGTCCATATATTCCTCAGGGAAGTGTGTTAACATCAGATATAGTTGTGTCATTAATTTGAGGAAGAGCTGTGATCTGCTCACCACCAAGTCTTTGCAATTGAGCGATATCCTCAAAATCTTCAGCCATTGTGTCGAAGAGCTATAGTTTGCAAAGATAACCATATTGATGAAAGACAGCTCAAATTCACCTAGCAGGGCATCATCGGAGTTGTTATATCCAGTGATTAACAACCCCTCTAAGAACCACGATTTATCCAGTGCGTCTTTCGTCTTCTCTTCTGGTGAGCTATTCGGTCTCACTTTCTTTTCCAGATCAATGATTGTGAATTTCAACTCAAATTCGCTCTGCTCGATTATAGAGTTTACAATAGGATCGTTTGATATATTTCTATCCTTAGAATGCTGTTGTAATGTCTTCAACAACAAGTTATTCTCATCGCTAGAGGTCATTACACTATCAATCCGACATTTGGGAAGAATGTACTCGACCTGTGACCGCTTCAAATACCGCGTCAGGTCTCTCCATGCGATCATATCTCCAGGATATGCAATCATATAAGGATAAAACTCACTCAAGTTATCCAGTTGCTTATGGATGTTCAGTTCCCCAACTTCCTCGCCTATGTGCATTATTTCATTCTGTGAATCCCAATATAGCACTATTACATCACTTTCACGGGCCTCAAAGAAGTATCCAGACCTTATGCTGTCAGGATCCTGAGCCCAATGCACGACATGGATGCCTTGCGGTATGAGTTTAATACCCTTGAGTAAATTGTTGGTATTGAAGAAATGAAGATCGATTCCGACTATCCAGTCGGATGGGAAGTTGTCGAAGATGAGTGTTGTTCTTGGAGGAGTTGCCATTGGGTATATATCAATAACATTAGGTCATGAAATTATCAGAAGACAAAGTATTATAAGACTGCAAAACTACCATTTTACTCATCTCCGAGGACGAAAACGTTTTCGCGGCCTCGGAATACTTTTCCTTTTTTCAATTTTTAATTTTGACTCAGCGGCCGCCAGCGCTGAAAAAAAATGGCAGAGGTAGGTAGTCAAGAAACCCCAAACCAAAACAACAAAAGAGGTTCAAAAGGAGGCTCCAAAGAGAATGTCCGAAGAACAACAGCAGGCTCCGTTCTCGTTCCCAAGGGAGGAGGAAAAGATCTTCGCAATGTGGGAAGATATTGACGCCTTCCACAGATCTATAGAGCTCACAGAGGGAAAGCCAGAGTTTGCCTTCTTCGATGGCCCACCATTTGCCACTGGTACGCCGCATTACGGTCACATCTTGGCGTCGACCATTAAGGACATTGTCCCAAGATACGCTACAATGAATGGGTTCCACGTTGAAAGAAGATTCGGCTGGGATACACATGGTGTGCCAGTGGAACATGAGATTGACAAGAAGCTCGGTATCACTGGTAAAGCTGATGTGATGAAGATGGGTATCGATAAGTACAATGCAGAGTGTAGATCCATTGTGATGAGATATGCTGATGAGTGGAGAAAGACTATTGGCCGTTTGGGTCGTTGGATCGACTTTGACAATGATTATAAGACTTTGTACCCAGAGTTTATGGAATCTGTGTGGTGGGTCTTCAAGCAATTATTTGACAAGAACCAGGTGTATAGAGGTGTTAGAGTTATGCCTTATTCCACTGGTCTGACAACCCCATTGGCTAACTTTGAGGCCCAGCAGAACTATAAAGAGGTGGCTGATCCAGCTGTCACCGTTGGATTCCCTTTGAAGGATGATCCAAAGACTGTTTTGGTCGCTTGGACCACTACACCTTGGACTTTACCATCAAATCTCGCTCTTGCTGTAAACCCAGAGTTTGAATATGTCAAGATCTATGATGAGAAGGCTGACAAGAACTATATTTTGCTTGAATCTTTGATCAAGGTGTTGTACAAGAAACCACAGAATGAAAAGTACAAAGTTGTTGAGAGGATCAAAGGTAAAGAATTGATCGGTTTGAAGTATGAGCCATTGTTCGACTACTTTTACTCTAAATTTGAAGCTACCGGTTTCAGAGTCATTGGTGCCGATTACGTCTCTTCGGATTCTGGTTCTGGTATCGTCCATCAGTCTCCTGCATTTGGTGAGGAAGATTTCAATGCTGCTGTTGCGGCTGGCGTTATCTCTGAAGATCTTCTCCCGCCAAACCCAGTTGACGACAATGGCCGTTTCACCAAGGAGGTAACATTGTGGGAAGGTGTCTACGTTAAGGATGCCGATTCCAAGATCATTAAGCACTTGACCGAACAAGGTAGACTGCTGATGAACTCTCAAATTCGTCACTCTTACCCATTCTGTTGGAGATCCGATACTCCATTGCTTTACAGAACTGTTCCAGCATGGTTTGTTCGTATCAAAGAGATCATTCCTGATATGTTGAATAATGTTGAAAAGACCAGATGGGTCCCAAGTAACATCAAGGAGAAGAGATTCTCTAACTGGATTGCCAACGCTCGTGACTGGAACGTTTCAAGAAACCGTTACTGGGGTACTCCTATCCCACTGTGGGTCTCTGATGATTTCGAAGAAGTTGTGTGTATCGGCTCCATTGAAGAGTTGAAGAAATTGTCCGGCAGAGATGACATCACTGATTTGCATAGGGACAAGATTGATGATATTACAATCCCATCTCAGCAGGGTAAAGGTGTTTTGAGAAGAGTTGAGGAGGTGTTTGACTGTTGGTTCGAATCCGGTTCCATGCCATATGCGTCTGGCCACTACCCATTCGAGAATGAAGACAAGTTCAAGGCCAGATTCCCAGCTAACTTCATCTCTGAAGGTTTGGATCAAACCAGAGGTTGGTTCTACACTTTGACTGTGCTGGGTACCCATTTGTTCAACACTGCTCCTTACAAAAACGTCATTGTCTCTGGTATCGTCCTTGCTGCCGATGGTAAGAAGATGTCTAAGCGTCTCAAAAACTACCCAGACCCAACTATCGTGCTGGAAAAGTATGGTGCTGATGCTTTGAGATTATACTTGATAAATTCCCCAGTGTTGCGCGCTGAGACCTTGAAGTTCAAAGAAGAGGGTGTAAAGGAGGTTGTTTCCAAAGTTTTGTTGCCATGGTGGAACTGTGTAAAGTTTTTGGAGGGTTCTATTGCGCTCTTGAAGAAGAACAACGATATTGACTTCCAATATGATGCTTCTATCACCTCTGATAACGTGATGGACAGATGGATCTTGGCTTCTTTGCAATCTTTGATCAAGTTTATCCATCAAGAGATGGAGGAGTACAGATTGTACACCGTTGTTCCAAGATTGTTAAATTTTATCGATGAGTTGACCAACTGGTATATTAGATTCAACCGTCGTCGTCTTAAAGGTGAGGTTTCTCTCGATGATACCAAGAAGTCCTTGAACACCTTGACTGAGGCTCTTTTTGTCATGTCTCGTGCGATGGCCCCATTTACTCCATTCTTGGCTGATACCATCTATCAAAGACTGAGAGCTTTCTACTCTGATGAAGAGTTGGCTAAATACACGGAAGATGTTAGATCTGTTCATTTCTTGGCATATCCAACAGTCCGTGAGGAGTTGTTCGATGAGAAGATAGAGACTGCTGTTCAGCGTATGCAAACTGTTATTGAATTGGGTCGTAACATTCGTGAGAAAAAGACCATTTCTTTGAAGACCCCATTGAAGCAGTTGATTATTCTCCATGGTGACCAACAGTATTTGAATGATATCGAGGAGTTGAAGTCTTATATTACAGAGGAGTTGAATGTTCGCGATTTGACTATCACCTCCGACGAGAAGAAGTATGGTGTTGAGTACAAGGCTGTTGCCGACTGGCCAGTTCTTGGTAAGAAGTTGAAGAAGGAAATGAAGAAGGTGAAGGACGCTTTGCCATCTTTGACTTCAGCTGAAGTTGAATCTTATGCTGCTACCGGTAAGGTTACTGTTGCTGGTATTGAGCTTGTCGCTGGTGATTTGACCGTTCAAAGAGGTTTGCCAGAGAGCAAAACTACGGAAGGCCACGAGGCTAGAACAGATCAAGACGTTTTGATCATCTTGGATATCAATATTTATCCAGAGTTGAAGACTGAAGGTTTGGCTCGTGAGTTGTTGAACCGTATTCAGAGATTGAGAAAGAAGGGTGGTCTTGAAGCCACTGACGATGTCATAGTCCAATACGAACTAGTGAAGGACACTATTGACTTCGAGAATGTCGTGTCTACCCATAAGGACCTGTTGGATAAGACCTTGAGAGGTTCATTGGAGCCATTCTCTGAGTCTTCCAAGGAAATTGTTGTTGATAAGGAGGAGCAAGCCATCAATGACACCATCTTTAACTTGAGAATCCTTAGACTTTAGATATTTTTTTAAAGCACATACGGTACATATACAGTGATCTTTGTACTTTCATATTCAGCCTAAAGCCACATATTGAGGTTATGTCCTTTATCGGTGGCAAGGCCACTTCCCCGGAATTTTTAATTCCGACCTCCCCTTATCGAAGATGTCAAAATCTCTGAGGGAGGGGGCAACGCCACCACAAAACAACACAAAAACTTCAACAATAAGGAGCACAGCGTACTGGAATCAGGCGATAAGACAAGCAAATATACAAGTGAGTATTGTATGGCCGTGGAATCAGAGCTATTTATGGTTAGGTAGTGCCAGATTGACCTTGTAAAACCCTCAAAAGGAATGTGTGTCATGGCGGTTATGGTCATTAATGATGATTCCAAGCCCCTGGAGCCTCTCTTATTGGTGAATATATACTAACAGGACGAAGACAACAAATAAAACGAACATGAGATTCCAATTCAAGGATGAGCATACTTTTGGTGAGTATCTTAACGCTTCTACCGTGTTGCGGTGGCAATCGATCATCCATGGCAATACTAACAAATGACAGAGAAGAGAAGATCAGAGGCCGACAAGATTCTGACAAGATTCAGAAACCGTATTCCTATTATTTGTGAGCGTGCCGAGAAATCCAACTTGCCTGAGATTGACAAAAAGAAGTATCTAGTTCCATATGACTTGACCATTGGACAATTTGTTTATGTGATTAGAAGAAGGATCGAAGTCCCTCCTGAGAGAGCCATCTTTATCTTTGTCAATGATATCTTACCACCAACTGCTGCTTCTTTGAGCTCTATATATGCTGAGCATAAGGATGAGGATGGATTCTTATACGTGTTGTACTCGAGTGAGAACACCTTTGGTGACTTGAAGGACATACCAGGTGTCATTGAGCTTGAATAATCTCACAAAGAAATATAATGTGGGACACTTCTTCATCCTCTATCAACAGCTAATTTGTCCCTCTTGAACGTTACAAATTCTTCAATTCGTATTTTTTGATGGTGTCATGCCATCCACTTTTTTTTATCAAATTGGTGCAATCGGTTTATGACTATTATGGGAGTTTTGAGTATACCTCTAGGAGGTTATTACTATTTACAAGGATTTTAAGTGTTTATTGTTATTCTTAACTGTAGTGGTATATGTATACCATAGAAATATAGAGGCCTATTCTACCACAAAAAAGCGGTGTGACAGACCGTTACGGTTTAAGAAACGACTTCGTCTTTTGCAAAGCCCTCTTATAAGCCGGTCTATCACTAATCTCATGTGACCATCTCACCAAATGAGGATAATTGGTCTTATCCAGCGCGTCACCTAACCGTCCGCCCAGGATACAAATTTCGGCAACAGGGAAGCTCAGGATGATATCAGCACCAGAGAGCTTATCACCTACGAAAAAAACATCCTGAGAAGAGCCCGTCACTTTACTGACATTCATGCCGATTTGATGTTCGAGCAAATCCAGACAATTCAGCGCCTCAGGGTAGTTATAACCTTCAGCAATCTTGTGGTTATACTCCGTGATCACTTTCTTTGCTAGCCATGGAGCTTTGCTCCCGCCGGTATCCAGGACGACAAGGAAGGTCAGCATTGGCTGGAGAGAGCCTTCGCACATATGTGTAAAATACTCCACTTGGTCGAAATCTTCGTCGTTCTCAGGGGTCAGTTTTTTTCTGTGGTCAAAGTTTCTAATCAAGAAGCTGATGATATGTCCACTCTCGGCGACAATCTTACGCTTGCCATTGGGATATTCTACCTCAATTACAGGGGCTTTACCCAGTGGATGCACTAGTTTCAACTCTGGAGGTGCACGAGGTCCATTTGTTCTGAAATACGGCTTGATGCTGTATTCGAGCTCTAGCTCTTCTAATAGCCATACAATGCGTTGAGATCTTGATTTGTTGAGCCTAGGGAGTGTGGGTGTTAGTGTGGTCGGACGGAGTGGATCATACTTAGACACATACCAGTAGAGTGTGATCTTTGGTTGCGACATTATTGATTATTGAAAGGCGTTGTTGGCAGGAGGAAGAACATCAGGGGCGTTCTTGTTTATGTGGTTGCTCGGCCCGGAAGTGAATGGAGAAACAGAGGTTCTCTATTGCTGTTCCAGCGAGATTGGGAAAGGGGCAGTCACATGTGCAATGTACCGACATCTAAAGCTTCTAATCTCATTATTCTTGTTATCAATAATTATCAGCTATATTGGTAGTCGACAACTTCTGTCATGCAGCATCTCGATGATCATCATGTGCATTCTAATCAGTGTTGAAGTGCTTCTTCGCCATTCCGGATAGGCCATTCCGGACTCAACCCTCCGTGATACCCAGATCTCAGCATAGAGGAAATTAGAACGTATTCACTTATACACAGATTAGCATCAGATGAAAAATACAGTACCAATAGTGGCCCCTATTAGCGGCTATACCTATTGAAGTAAATTTGGCCTCTCGTAATCATGACTTGGATTGAACCCTGTCCCTTTTGTACTCTCGGACCCTGTCGGATACCTGAGGCCCTTATCTCGCCGCTTTGAGGAACTCAAATCCAGTTCTTCCCAGCCCAAGTCTAAAAACCGGATCGATGAGTGAGTGATTGAATAGGAAAACGGAGGATCCCTGGAATCTTCTAAGTGTAAATCGGCCTGTAGCAGCACTTCTTAGCTATCCGGTTTATGTCTCTGTAAACACAATCACGGGTAAAGCCCCCACTGCCTTGCGTCGCGTTGGCGGTGAAAAAACCGTTGAGCAGCGGGCGGGAAGTTTAGAGATTGAATGTCTCAAAGGGTTTCTGCAGGGTTCAGAACATAAAAAAACACATCACGCGACCCAAGAGGATATCGGAGCCTTCAACACTGAACAGGTCCACCACTAGAAAGAGTAAGCTATGCTGTTCTTCAGGAGGCTGATGGCTAGAGCATCCAGACGCGCAAACTGGGCCTTTTCTAAGGCGAGACAGAAGTCCACGCTGAACACTCGCCAGCAGAACCTTCTGCTAAAGTCCAAGGTTCTCTTCTGTATCGCCCTGATGCTGCTCACTTCCACCGTGTTCCTATCATCCTTGGTATTCAATTTGTCGAATTATCATCACTACGTCGAGGCATCCACCAATCTTGAGCTTTTCCTGAAATTACACAAGTCGTTGTTCCAGATAGGTGGCTTCTTGAAACAGTTCAAGATTTCTGAGGAGCCCAAGCCATTCATTAACAGAAACAGAGTTTTCAACTCCTTTGATTACACGTACGCCACCGTTGCCTACTGGAACAAGCTGGTGAAGATCTACGAGGACGAGGAGGACCCTGACTCCTTCTTGCACCACCATAAACTAAGTTTCCACTGGGCTGATTGGGTTGACACGTCACCTGGTAATGCCTTCATTTCTGCCTATGATTCTATACTTCACGAATTTGACAACGACGAAGCGAAACTGTTCAAGAAGATCAATAGTATCTGCTTTGGTAAGCTCTTTGACGACAAGGACTCGTGGCTCGACGAAGAGTCTCATAATCAGCGCCTTTCAGTCTTCGAGCATGTGCAGAGTATAGGTATATGTTCTGCCATTCACAGATACTACTACCAAATGCTGCCTGAAAATGTCGTCTTTGAGACGGATTTCAAGTACTTTAAATGGCCAGTGAAACAGTCACGTCTGCCTGAGCCCCTTGGGGTGGAAGGGTTAGCAAGTGTCTACTACGATAAGCCAATGCCATCGTCTGAGGAACTGGTCAAATTTGAGCAGAAGCAGTTCACTGAAAAGACTGACTTGGTCCGGCAAATGAGAAATGCCTCTGAAACCAGGAGGCTCTCAACCAAGAAGATCTCTTTGAAGACGTATAATAATCAAAAAATCGAGGATTTCAAACAGCCAGATATTGATAAGCTGATCGAGAAATACAACAGCATCGAAAGACCAACTAGAGCAGAGAAGAAATACTCGGACTTTTTGACGTACTCGAAGGCTAATGTCGAGAACTCTGATAAATTCTACTTTACTTTCCCATTTATCCAGGTTGATACCCGTGCAGAACTTCACCACTACACGTTTCCATGGGTTAAACAGATAATCTCTCCAAGGGAGCGTACTGCCGTTGTGCACCATCTGGTGAGATCCTGGTTCAAGTTCTGTGAACAGGCTGGCGTCATATCTTGGTTCAACTATGGTAATTTGATCGGATGGTATCGTAATTCTCGTAACATGCCATGGGATAACGATGTCGATGTCCAGTTGTCAATCAGTGATATGGATATCTTGGGTAGGAATTGGAATAACTCTCTTATTGTGGAAAACCCAGAAGTTGGAGATCGTATGTTTTGGTTCCAAACTAACCCCTACTACATGCAACAAAACGATAAACAGTTCATTGATGCTCGTTTTATCGATGTCAAGAGCGGTATCTACATCGATGTCAGTGCCTTATGGAACTCTGGTAGAGACCCACCAAATGAATACAAGGACGTGGAGAAGAAGGAATCGCTATACCACTGCAAGCACTATAACTGGTTTTCCCATGATGAGATCTTCCCGTTGAGACGAACGTTGTATGAAGGTGCCCAGGCATATATGCCAAATAAATACGATGCCATCCTTATGAAGCTCTACGGCATGAAATCAAAAAATGAAACAAATAATTATGATCACAATTGGCAACCAGACATCGGTGTATGGGTCCCAAACCAAGTGTGTGAGAACGATCGTATCCCAAAGAAGAGATTTGATAATAGCAGTGAGCTGACTCTTTTTGGCGCCTGTAATAACACAGATGTTTGGCAAGAGTGGAACGACACACGTAAGGCTTATGAAATCCATAAAAAAGAGTTTGCTTTAGTGCAGAGGGGCAGAAATGCCTCTTATCTATCTGAAGTGGATCTACCTGTGTTTAGACATTTTGACTATAATGATTATCGTTAGATGGTGGTCGGTGTTTTGCGGAACCCAGAGCTCATAGAAAGTATAATTTTAATTAACATGAAACGTTCTTCTGTCTTCAAGAACGATTATTAATCAAGTGGAAGTTGTTGCTGGACGAGGCGATATGAAATTTCAGTCTAGCTCATAGCTCGTTATGTAATGTTGGGCGAAATCGGGTAATATTTCTCGTAGCCATTTGATTGGCGTAAATAGTAAGTCACATCAATTGTGCGCGTCAGAAGTCCTGAATTCTCACCAAAACTCACTCTGGAACCGTCGTCACCACGAAGAAATTGTAATGCTCAGTAGCTAAAGCAGAGGAAATCCCGGAGTTTTTTAGAGCCTTAGATCAGTCATGCACCCCATGGTTGGAACTCTGATCTACCGCATTACGCACCCACGTCTGCATGACTCCTCTACGAGAGCCGCCTCCTCGTTTACGGGGAGACCGCTTTAGAAGTTAGCCTATACTGGCCGGCTATTTCACTATGAAGCTTGATACATTAATTGGTGATACGGCAGGCAATGCTATAGGGTATCACTATCATTAGGGTCAGTAGATCTTTTCGATCTATAGCTCACCGCTCTCTGAAATCTCGAACTTTATCAATTGCTATCAACCTCTCGAAGCTATAGGAAAAACTCATAACCTGCAGCCGACAAGATCTTAGGAGTCTCAAAGAGATTTAAGGTTTAAACTGTTCACAAAAATGCTAGGCACGTCAAAAAAGATCTCTTGACCAGTCTCTTTTTCATTGAGAAAACAAAACTAGCGACATCCAGCATTTTAGTATATCAGCTTCAGGAAACATGGTATGAAAGATAGCTAAAATAGCACAAATTTCTTTCTATATCCTGGGCCTTTTTGGAGTTTAAATTGATAGGTAAGATTTGGTGTTTGTCCAAAACTTTTTCGAAGTCCTTTTTTTGGGGTAGCCCCGGCCCGAAAATGCATGTCCCGCATGTGCGGATTAATAATGACGAAGAGAGAGAGTTTCTCCGGACATTTCCTATAGTCCACACTGCACATCTCGCCAAATTGTCATGCGGGCACCTTACAACAGAACTCACATCGTCGATCCTTCAGGACAAAAACTAATGGTTTACTTCAGTCTTACGGTGATCTGTGGCCCATGGAGACTGGTCATATATCGTGGAGCGGGTTGGTCTCAGGCTGCAAAGATATGCCTGTCGCTGGGGAAGTGAGTGTGAATATAAAGCTAGGGATCCCCCCACAAACCTTTCGAATGTTTTCTATTCACTTTTAAGGGATGAAATAAGGTAAATAGTCGTTATGGAAAGTAAACCAGACATTACACATGTTGAGACCAACGTTGATGTTGATGAAATTGGGAAGCCAGTAATTAACGAGGAACTACAACACGATCTAGAGGTTCCTGATTCTCTGAAAGACTTATCTGAGGGAGAGCTAGATGCGCTTGACAAAAGTGTAACCAGAAAAATTGATAGGAGGATCTTGCCTTGCCTGGTGTGGATCTATATCCTGAACTACCTTGATAGAAACAACATTGCTTCGTCTCGCCTTGGTGGGTTGGAAGAGGATTTAGGACTTCATGGTAATCAATACCAAACGTGTATTTCGATCCTGTTTGTTGGTTATATCCTTATGCAGATACCAGCTAATATGATTGTGAACAAGCTAGGGAGACCATCTCTTTTCATTACTTGCATCATGACCGCTTGGGCTGTTGTATCTACTTGCACCGGTGCCGTGCAGAACTATGCTGGTCTGTTGACTATCAGATTGATATTGGGGTTTGTTGAAGCAGGATTTTTCGGCTCTGCATTGTACTATTTGTCTTGTTGGTACACTAGAAAGGACCTTTCATTAAGAAATGCCATCTTATACTCAGGTTCCTTGTTCTCTGGGGCACTTTCAGGGCTGATCGCTGCAGGAATCATCGATAACATGGATGGTACCAGAGGAATGAGATCCTGGAGATGGTTGTTCATTATTGAAGGCTCTATCACTGTGGCAACTGTGCCTATGGCTTATTTCATCTTGCCAGATATGCCCCATAACTCCAAGTTCTTGAGCGAACAAGAGAGAGATTTGGTTCTGTGGAAGCTGAGAAAGGAAGTCGGTCAAGATGACTCAGATCAGTTAAACCAGGAGTCCTATTGGACTACGTTCTTGTTGACCTGTAAGGACATCAAAGTGTGGTGTGTCACTGGCATTCTGTCTTTCCTTGTTGCCGCTTGTGGTGTTACAAACTTCTTCCCGTCTGTTGTAGAAACTTTGAACTTTGACAGAATTACCACCCTGGGTTTAACTGTGCCACCTTATATCATCGCCGTTGCTGCCACATTCTTTTGGGCAAGACATGCCGACAAGACAGGAGAAAGATTCCTCCACGTTACTATTCCTTTGGTGCTTTCTATGATTTCTTTCATTATCGCGGTGGCCACCACCAACACAGGCGCTCGTTATTTCGCCATGTGTTTGATGATTCCGTCATTATACTGTTCATTCACTACTATATTATCCTGGATGTCTAACTCTGTCCCAAGGCCACCGTTGAAGCGTGCAATTGCCATCTCGTTGATGAACTGTTTGTCCAATTCCACTTCGATTTGGAACGCTTACTTATACCCATCGAGCGCGGCACCCCGCTATTTGGTTGCCTTTATTTGCAACATTGTTTTTTTGATATGTGCGATCTCTATAGCACTGATTCTAAGAACCAGATTGATGATCTTGAACAAGAGGATCGAGAATGGTTTTATGGATTGGGAGAAAGAGCTCGGTAGGGGTAACGATGGATCCAAGGTCAGCCCTGATTTCAGATTCCTGTTATAGCCTAGTTTAATATTTGGGTGTTTTAAATCGGCGGTTTACTTGCGATAGTTTTCTTGTTGTAGATGAATAAGATAAACCCCTATCGTATTGTAAGTGAAGAAAAGGGTCCTTTCAAATGACGTCATGTGGAAAGGAAACACAACAAAAACCAGAAAAGCCAAGAAGATGGAGAACATTACCAAACTACCATCTTTGCATTAATGTTTTTACTCCAGCGAATCCATCCTTACCTCCAGTTTCCGTATTATCCCGTTTCTTTTTAAACGCCATTTCATTGGGTGGTTGTATGAAGTTGGCTGCCTTTTGGAACGTGTTGTCTGAGACGATAAATTTACGGGCCCATTAAGGGGAAAAAGGAAACCACACCACAAAGAGAGATGGGGTAGATGTGCAGCCCAACAAGGGGATTATTCAAAAAGTCGGCACGCTTCTTTGACCGTCCGAGATCAGAAACCTGGCGTAGCAAAACAGTCACACTAATCTTAATCATGTTGCTGCAACGGGGAAGGGGCGGGGCCAGAAACCCGTCAAGAAGGCCCGACACCCGCGTGCTGACATCAGCAGCTTCCTCCTGTTTTTTTAAGCTTTTGATGGGGCGGCTAATTCTTTCTCCCCTATTAAAAAGTCTTGGAAAACCACGTTTGGATTCTCTCCATCAACGGGACAAGAACGCTAACAACAATACTTGCTATTAAAGAACAAATAGAGCGCTAGGTTTACAGCAACCAGACCAGTTTCACGGACGCTCCAAAGACCCTAGCCACGAAAGAACGGGACCAAGCGCGCTACTCCCTCATCCCCGAAGCGGTTGAAGATCTTGCAACCACCCCAATTTAACAACAACAGTCTTTATGCCAGCAACGGAGGTGAACAGGCAGCCGCCTGAGAAGAAGAGCAAGAACCCCATCAAGCTCATCCGCTCGTTTTCGCACAACACGAGACTGCGCTCAAGCACTACCTCAGGCAACCACCACCCGCCAGTGCCGGCTCCTCAACCCATCAGACGGTCCAATACGGTGAATCATAAAGTGCTGGACGTTTCCCATAATCACAATCCGTTCCTACCAGGTGCTGAATCCGAAGCAAGCGCTATACTGGGCACGGGATCTCAGATTGCAGGTCCTAGACACGCTCCAGCTGCATCGCCAGGTTTACCGCCAGTGTCTACTGGACTGCCGCGCATAACAGGGAACATCACATCTCCAAGACAGCTGATATCATCTTCTTCTTCACAACATGGACTGTTCTCGAGTTCATCGAACCCTTCAAGGTCGTCCACTCAGATGAGTATATCTACACAACAAGGTGTCACAGGAATATTCGAGAAGGACACAAATGTGCTGCCATTTCCGCTGGCTGAGCCTAATGCTTACCTACCGGACGATATTGCACAGTCTGAAGATACTGTCAATATCCTTTTCAATGTCACCGACCAGACTAAGATTAAGAAGTTGGGATCTGGTGGTGGTGCGGTGGTTGTTGGTGCTCAGCACAAAGCTACGCATAAATGGTTTGCCATCAAGAAACTCCTCTTGTTAAAAGCTGAACAGCCAGATCACTTCTATAAGCGTGCTTCTAAGGAATTTATCATTGCACAAGGTCTGAGTGGCCATAGACACATCGTTGGTACCTATGCTCTTTTGAAAGTTCAAAGTTCAACGACCATCGTCAGAGGTTGGGCGATCGCAATGCAATTCTGTGGTCACGGTGATTTATATGATCATTGTCGCAATCCGAACTATAAATCTATGATTGGCTACACAGAGAGATATTGTCTTTTCAAACAGGCTGTCCAGGGTGTGAAGTTTCTTCATGATTGTGGCATTGCCCATCGTGATTTGAAACCTGAGAATATCCTCATCGATGACAATGCATGCCTCAGAATTACTGATTTTGGTATCGCAGATTATGCACATGAAGATCCAAATGATTTATCGAGCCCTTTGGTTGTGAGCAAGACATTCGTTGGATCTCCACCTTACGTGCCACCAGAGGCTATGGACTTGAAGGATCCATCAAAAAAGAACGCATCATACATGCCGTACGATCAAGATAATTGGGCGCTTGGTGTGATTTTCTTTGTGATAATATATGGCGAGTTCCCATTCACGCAAGCGTCAAAAATCAATGCCGCATATCGTGATTGGATCATGTCTTATGGCACTTTGGTCAACTCCTTGCCGTCCTTTAGAACTGCTGATAGAAATCACGGGCCAGGCTATGAGTTCAAATGGGCTAAAGAGTTTAAGAGCGTTCATGCTGCCAGAGTGGCGTGGAGGCTGTTGGATCCACAGCTGTCGACTCGTTATAAATTGGAGGACGTATTGGCTGATCCATGGTTTACGCAAGTAGAATGCTGTGTTGAAGACGAAGATTTTGACGACAGTTCGAACTACATGTCCACTTGTGCTTCAATATTCAGCAAGCCAGAGTCAAGAGAATCATCTAGTGCGCCTTCTCCAATTGTGAGGGCAAAATCGATGCTGGATCTGGAGGGTGCATCAACTGAATCAAAGAAAATTCCTTCTCTTACAGCAGTGAGCCCTACTCCTAATGGCTCTACTTCTCCAGTTGGTTCACAACCCATGGTTATTTCGACTTCACAACCCTCTCTTCCAACATTAGCAGAGGTGGAGTCTGAGGGTACCGCTTCATCACCTATGAATAAATTTACGGATTGCTTTGCTGAAGCTTCTATTGACGTAAAGTCTGAAGAGCAAAAGGAAGCACTCGATTATGCGAAGGAAACCGAGACGCTAGAGCCAGTCTCAGAGGCACCAGAGCATTCTAAATCATCTCAAGAGTCTCTAGTTGATGAGAAGCCAGCTGCTGAGGCCCCAACGCCTGAGACACCAGTACATGAAACTTCAGGGCCAGAGTCATGTGAGCGCCCGTCATCTCCATTGTCTACGACTCCTGCAAAGGTGACCAACCACAATCCATTTGGATCTACAACCCAAGGATTCCATCCGGAGAATGGGGACGTTCCTCCACTTGTAAAGCGTGGTTCCAGTTTCTCCAGTTTGGCTTCCAGAGGAAGTGCTAAATCCCTCAGAAGTCTCTCAAGCACTAGAAAGAAAAAGCATAACCACTTCCTCTAAACTATTGATGGTATTTTTGGAGTACATCGTTAGATTATTTATTTTTTTTTACTGAGTGTTCCTATTTCTCTCGTTCGTTGGTATGTTTTACATTCTGTCTGATACATTTGATTTTCTTTGTTTGTGGAATA
Organism: Williopsis subsufficiens; assembly: GCA_017948575.1. Taxonomy (NCBI): domain Eukaryota; kingdom Fungi; phylum Ascomycota; class Saccharomycetes; order Phaffomycetales; family Wickerhamomycetaceae; genus Williopsis; species Williopsis subsufficiens. The sequence goes on from JACVEX010000029.1 coordinate 29,924, forward strand.
TTATGTTTTAATATAAGAGGTTACGGGTATAGTAAGATGTGTAGAACAATTCAAGGATCTATTCAAATGTCTTCAACCTGATATGCCCATTGTCTGTCTTCTCTTCCAAGACTTCACCAAGCTTAACTAGTCTTTCGACTCCATGTTTCTGAGACACATCTAAGCAAGAACCAACAACAGCTTTGAAAGACTCGGGCGAAATGGCAATCAGAGCCACCAGCCTCTTGTGAAAATATTCCTCCAGGTGCAGGTGGTCACTACTAACCTGTAGTAAGAGCGGGATGATAATACTGTACAACTCAATCGAAGGATATTGCTTGACAATGAGAATCAGGAGTTCAATAGAGAGACGAGGATCCTCTCTGTCTAATGTGAACATGACCAGCTCAGGGATTATTTTCTTAAGAAGAACTCTATTTGTGACCGTTTTGATACCAGCAATAGACTTAATAGACTGTGTAGCATACGGTACAATCTCAGGATCACCGAGTCCTTTGATAAGACTAGAGACAAAAAGGTCGATATCTTTGACTGATACCTTCAAGTCTGTTGATGCACTTGAGAAAAGGACACTTGAGGTCAAGATTGTGATGAGAGGGGCAGTCAAAGTTGGCTTGATAGTTTGGTAGAAGTTGTTCACAGTGGAGACATCATTGATCTCGATCAGATCACGCAAAGCATCCTTCAAGATCGGAAGAACTTGGGGAACCAAGAGGAAATTAGCACTGGATGAGTATACCTTAGCAAAGACTGCCAATGTAGTAGCATATAGATCTTGCTTAATCATATCAGGGAATTTTGAGACCATCCTAATTGCAGAGCTCAACCCTTTCTTTACCAGTTTGAGTTCAATGCTGTTAAGATCCTTTACCGGAGTATCATCCACGGGGATATAACGGGTGACAGTTTGGAAGTTCACTCTGACGAGCTCAAACAGCTTGTCTGCATTCGCTGTGAAATCTTCTTCATGATTGACCTCAAAGTAATTCAAGAACATCTTAGATGTAATATCCAACAACAACAACTGCTCTTCTTCCTCACCAGTAACTAAAAGCCTCTCAAATATCTCCATACTTTCATGGAAGATGTCATCATAGTATATCAGTTTGATCAGCTCCTTGTAGTCTAAGATCTTTGCAAGAACAGACAAAATCTTGAAACGATCTTCATTTTTTAATAATGCAAAGACACAGTGTGCATAGAGCATGTAGTAAAAGCCCAGAGAATCATTCTTCAGAAGAGTCTCAACTTGAGAGGATTTCATTCTAGTGATACAACCAATGGCGTCAACGAGGTTGATCCAACAGTCTTGGAAAGGTTCATCATTGAGACCCTTACCATGTCTTACCAAGGCAAACTCCTTGAGAGAGGATATCCAAAGTGGCAGTAAAAGCCCAAGGTGTTGCTCAACAAGATCATCCAAATCTTTGTTTTCACCATTCTGAAGAATCATTAACTCAGCCCAGGAGTTCAAAATGGAAAGTTTGATCCTTCTTCTACCAATTTCACTAGTAACCACAATGTCATTGATCTTGAACTCGTCATCGTGCTGAAGATCCGCTAAAGCATCAGTTAAGATTTTAAAGAGTCTTTCAAGCTTGGAAACTTTCACAATCCCCGAACCAATAAATGTAGCAACGATCTTGATCGCCTCAGATGCAAGGAGAGGAGTAGAACCTTCTTGAAATGCAGGGATGAGGGCGGAGGTAATTTGGGCTTGTTGTTGTTCCAAAAGGGAGATGGTTGGGTAAATAGGGTCCTTAGCTGGTCCATATATAGTAATGATATCACCAAGAAGTCTAACGCCAGAAAGTCTTAGAGGCAAAGCGGATGAGGTGGAAGAAGAAAATGATATCTTTACAAGGTCAGAGATTCTTGAAGCAATCTGGTTGTAAAGTTTTGAATCCCTAGAAGCATAACCCAAAAGCTGCTTGAGAAACTCTAGAATCTTCACCTTGAACTTCCAATTAACGGGCTCTCCTTTCTGCTCTTCCTCCCTCTTTCCAGCAATGGATTGAGCTTCTTCATCTTTGACATCCACCTGAACTTTTTTATGTAAATGCTTATTCAGCAATTGGTTGTTATGCTTCGTTATAGAGATGTATAATTGTTGTTTTGAAGCATTGAACAAATTGTGTAACTTTATGAACCACGAAGAATCGTAGGTTTCATCGATCCACTGTGTCACTAAGTTGGAAAGTATTTTAGAGTCAGGAAATTTCTCCAGTGATATCCAGATAAGTGGCTCAATATGAGATATAAATTCTTTGTCTTCAGATGTCTTCACCAGTTGCGATGACAGATCAAGAGCAACCTCAAGGGACTTGAAGCTTGATGTTACTGGGAAGACTTCATTTTCTTCTTCGTAGACATTGAACATGAGATCTGATCCGATCCATAAACCCAGATTACCTTCAATGATACGTTTGAGAACATCGATAACATTGGTGATCTCCAAGCTTTCGTTATCATAGACAATCAGCTCTTGAATTAATTTCAAAGCTTCCAGACGCGCGTTCGTATCATTTGAGAGCCACAGTGAAGAAAAAATCAAATTCCCTATCATATCCTTATGCTCCTTATCAAGCTCTTTGACCGCAGGGCCCAAACTATTGATCACACTTCTGAGGACTCTAGTGATAACTGTGGTTGAGTCAACATCACAATTAAGATTGGAAGATGCGGTCGCTGAATACTTCCCAAATTTGTCCTCAAGGAGGCATCTCTCCAAAACCCCCAAAGTCTCAGCAGCTTTGGCTTTATTCATAGCAACATGCCTCTCAATGATGGTGGCCAACGAGTCCATGCTCCAGGCATGAACGACAGGATGGAAATCTTCAGACAGTTTCAACAACATTTCAAGAATATCGCTGAAATGAGAGGCATTGTAACGATATATATAGCTTAGAACCAACGAGTTGAATGCCCTGGAGTCAGATTCCTTTTCATCTATGATCTTCTTCAAAAATATTGGAATTTGCTCCTTCAACTCTGTTCTAGATATCAAGATACCAAGCGACTCAGAGTTTAGAGTTAAAAGATATCTTGATGGGTAGGTTGTGTAGAGAAATCTGATAGTCTCAAGTAACACCGATCCTACTTGCTGATCAAATGAGAGGTTTTGCTGATGTGCAATTGCCATAATACTATGCATAACAATAGTGGTATTCAAAGCTTGAGCGATACGGGCAGACTCATTGGCAGATTTTGATAAGAGATGTGTTCTCAAAGTCTCAAGCAAGGATAACTGGACTTTGGTAGACAAATATGGGAAAGACTTACTAAAAATTTCCATGAAAGTATCCACAATGCACGTAGTTGAAGGAGGAGAGTATTTGTTATAGATGGAGTAGCGACCAAGAATCGGCTGGGATAAGTCATTCTCTAGGCAGGAAGATATTGGTGCATTTAAGGTGCTCTCCAGTTGATCTACCCAAGTCGTATCTGAAATCCAACTCTTAATAGAATTCAATTCAACCGAGCCAATTGGTCTCTGCTTCTGGTCAATAGAATAGTCCTTTTCATCACGATATTTGACTTTTGAGAGGCTAACCAGCAATTCATCAACCTCATAACCTTGGAACTTTGAAGAGAGTCCATTGCTGTATCCATCATCCTTGGTCCATGGAGTGGCAACTTCATTTTTCAGGACGGAGTCATAATTTGGCAGGTCTGAGAAGTTTGAAACGGATTGAATGACAATGGAACTGTCTTCAGCTTTAACATAGTCTATACAGACCAGATAAATCTGACAACATCTCTTCAAGATCAAGTCACATAGAGACGCAGTCTCTGTTGTGGCCTTCACAATACTTGTGAGAGTTCGCAAATGGGAGACCGAGTCCACAAACAGTTTAGAGATAGTTGAGTCAATCTCAATATTTCTTAAGAATGATAGGGCAGCGGTTAAGGCATGACCAATAACTATTAATGCTTCCACCGGCTTAGTACTAATCAAACCAGTCATATCCAAACTTTCCCAGAGAGACAACACTTGATCCGCGATCGAGTTCAGGTAGCGCTTATCGTGATAAGTGAAGACACCAGCAACGGATACCCAACAGACACCCAATATGTGGTGATTGGCGTCGGTTAACTTGCGATTTTCCTTTATCATTGTACCACATGAAGTCCAGACATCCTCGATGACCAATTGTGGAACATAGTCTTTATTAGCCAAAGACACCAGGTTAGAGATAACCATGGCCAGACCATAGGATTTGATTGCAATCTTATCAGAAAACTGTTGGTTAGAGTTATTGATAACCTCATTGAGTGAGGACTCAAGGAGTTCTTTCAAGATAGTGGGAGACTTTTGAGCAATTTGTCTCAAGACTAGTACCGCATGAGCCTGGATATCAGGATCTGATGACAAACACAGCTTCCAAATAGTTATCCTGTATTTCTCAACACGTGTTTCTGAGATGCTTGAAATCTTTGAGAGTAATAATTCAGATGCATTCAGTAATAGAAGAATCTTCCAGATCAAATCACCTTCATCAAAACTAGGGATGATACAATCCAAGAGGAGAGTTTGCGTAGACTCTGAAATAGAGTCACTAGTAGTGTTCAAAAAGTAGATGAAGTGATCCAAAGTGCGATACTTACGATTCAACGAAAAAGCTTGGAATCTCTCATGTTCGAACAGTTTGATCAGAGATTGAATTATGAAGAGAGCATTAGAATTCAGGAAATCTTGACATCTGACCTGTTTCATAGCTATGAAATGAACAAGAGACTCAATAAGGCCAACTTGCTGCTCGCGATTAGCACTATCTAAGTACAAATCGACATAAAACTCCAAGCAAGTCGTCAAGTCCCAATCAAGAATTACAAAGCTCTCAGCAATGGACCGAGCAGTAGCAACACGCACTTTCTTATGTCCTTCAAGACCAGATAATATAAGCGATTGGTTGGTGGACTTGAAAGAGACAGAATCTATCGGCTTATAACTTGAAATGTACCCGAAAGAGCCATATAGACTAGCCAATGCTTCGATTGACTCAGTATTCTTTAACAGCTTGTGATATTTGGAAATCAAAGACTCATTCAACTCGAGGGATCCGCCATTCCGTAGAATTACATACCATAAATCGCATAAATTCAGCACAAACTTCTCCTTCTTCAGATGTTTCAAGATAGTTGTGAGTAATACAGGGATGAATGAGACAACTTCACGACCAAAGCTTTCATATATAGAGATCAAGATCACACATGAAAAGTTCTTCAATTCACTAGGTCTCTTTGGTTCAATGAAGGTGGAGATGAACTTGTTTGTTGTGTCAAAGAGTCTCATTTTGTTCTTCGTCAGTAGAGCGGCGTAGTTCTTCGCTATAGCAGAGCACACAGGCTGTGTCAGCAGCGGTAATAAATCGCTGTTACTGTCATCAAGGAACAGGCCAGCTACAGAATCCAACTTAGGAAGTGTCGTGTTGATATTCTCAATCTTTCCACTCGTGATCTCAGCGTAGAATTCCCGCTGCGAGCTCAACAGAGTATGACGTTGGTCATTGGAGCGCCTAAGGGAGACTAGAAGCGACTCTGCTGTGAAATCTGTGGTCATTGAGTTGAATCTTCAGGTCTTGGGCCGATTTCTGCCTTGCCATTCAATGATGACGATTCTTAAGTGCTTTGAGTTGACACAGTCAACATTTGAAAAAATCATCGTGAAATACCCGAATTAGGAAACTTCCTCTTTAGTGAGATTCCGACAAATTTCATCCTCGGAATCATGCCGATGAGCTTCAAGATGCAAAAACCTACGCAAGACTTACCTCTGTCCTTATCTAAATTCCCAAATACCACAAAGAATGATCAGAAAGTGGAGCACAAGAACTGTGGTACGGTCTATAAGGCGTTACAAATCCACTATGGATATCCTGGTATCCAAGATCCAGCATGATACAACCAGACATGTCTCTCCATTAGTATCTTATCTCAACTCTGTGAACGGAAAGATCACCCCCAGGGAATTGCTAAAACAAAGGAGTTTGCTGAATAAAGATATTGATAATGCTTCAAGTTTCATCGGCCTTCAAGACCATGTACTGGGGAATGTAATGAGTCACCTAGCATTAAACCTCAAAAACGACGAAGGACTGCAAACTTTTTTGATCACAGAGTTGAAATATCTGGCCCTAAAAAATGATGCCACAACTTTCAAGAGAGTTCTGGAAACACTCCGCGGTGATATTGGCTTATCAGCAGGGAAGCTGGCTTCACAGTTGAGTAGTTCAAGACAGATCAATCAAGTGTCATCAATGATGGCAATCCTTGTTGAACTTTGTCTCCACTGGAGAAATACATTGTTAGCCGCGTCTACGATATTGAAACACAAATTTGACGAAAAGATTGTGAAGAGGGTATTGAAGATTCTTCTGTTGAAGGATCCGAAATATAGCGAGATACAACTCGATTTGATCCTGAAGATAGCATCCAAGTATGACTACAAATTTGATGAATATGAAATCTCACAACTTTCTGAAAAGCTTTCAAATCTCCATGATAAGAAAACTGTTCTAAGTAAGGTCATACTATTCCTGATTGACCATTCGAAAGTTGATAGCCGAAACCAGAGAGTCAAGGAGATCTACAAACTCATACTGAACGACTCTCTAATCCATAACAGGGCGGGAATGTATTCCAATTGGAGAAAGATCTCAAGTTGGTATCCAGATATTATGGATCATGACATCAAGATTCTTTCGATCATGATCAAAGAGTTCTCATACACCAAGAGTTACATCAAGCTTGCGGACGAGTTAGTCCAGAAGATCCCTCAAGAACAATATACCCATGCCTTTTTGATAGAATCCATAATGGAATATGCCTTCAAGAGGAATAATATTGATATGATTAATTTTATAGTCGAAAGGTTGGAGCCACCTGTTCCAAGGCCTGTGCTGAGTCAATTGTTGAAGATGAATATGAAGATTGGTGATTATCAAGGTCTAGAGAAGATCATGTCCCAGATTTCGCAGATTGGTATGAAGAGTGAGGACTATGCCACTATTGTACATGGACTGTTGAAGAAAGGTGATTTTATGGATGCATTGACTTTTTCACAAGAAATACCTCCAGAATTGGCAAGTTCTGCATATTTAAAGATCGTGAACTATCTCATAAACACGAGGAAGGAATTCCAAGAGAAAGAACTAGTCATTGTCCAAAACATCGCTGATAAGTGCGAAAGTGTCTATAACTTAAAGCATTCATTCTGGACAATGCTCTCATCCCTATTCATCAAGTATCTTACGAAGAACCATGGTAACGTTGGGGTTTGGAATTCCAAGATGATCTATGAACGCTCAACGAAAGATTTTTTACTCAAAGCATACGCTGATTCTGGAATAAAGAGTCCAATCTTAGATGCAAAAATATCTCTGAACCCATGGAGTATCCCTAGAGATCGTCGCCATTTAATCAGATTACAGATCAGCACGAGAAGCCGACCAATAGTGATCAAAACTATCTTTGATAGGGCAAAGAAGCTCAAAATGGTTGAGGTCATGGATTGGGCTTTGTTAGAACTCACAGAGTTGGGCATATCACCTAGAGATGTGAAGATTGATGTTACAAGATCCTACAATTCTCATGCTTCCAATATCGGGTTCAGATACGGTGATAAGGATGAGATGTTCCATGAGATTTGGGACCGTGGAAGTCTCGATTGTATTAAAGAGAACAGGGCCCTGAAAAAAGTACCAGAGAATATTATAGAGTAACGTGTAAATAAGATCTAACGAGCATATTTTTCTTCTTCCAGGAATCCAGTTCACGTTGCTGTTTTAATATTGCCACTATCAGTGGCTTCGACGGGCGCGCTTATACAAAACTCGACTGCCCCTGCCTGCTCAACATTATCAATAGGCTCGATAGTAGCACTTAAAATATCTTCGACAACTTCAAAAGTGTTATCCGCTTCATCAATAGACTCCACCTCTCCAACTTGCTGACCAGAAAACTTTGAAACAAACCGCTCTTTCTTATCATAGGTGATGATGATAGTCAAAGAGTACAACAACGACAAGAAGTAAAGACCAACCAAGTAAGTAATAATAGAGATCAGGAGTGGTAAGCCTTTGCCTTTGTGCAAATAAACACCCATTGGCGGCAAGCTGAAACATGCGACCCAGATAAAGAGTTTGCTGTGAAAAGGCTCGTATAAATAATCTTTCAACTTGAAGAACAACAGGGTTACTTTACCAGCAGTACCACGTAACATCGTATCATATCTCTTTGCGAATAGTTCCAACCGTTCTCTCAAAGTTACCTTCAGCTGAGGAGTGTTTGGATACTCTGGTTCATCTTCAACGAGTTCCATCACAGCGGATGCAAAAAAGACAGGCAAGATGAGGAAACCGAACACGATAGATTCTATAAGAATCAGAAGTTTCAACATTGTTAAATTATTCTCTCTGTATTCTCTCTGCACAACACAAGGACCCGCTGGAAGAACCAATCGACGGCTAGAAAACACACAACGACAAAAAAACCTTCTGTAGAGTGTCTTAAAAACCCAAAACAGTGTGGAGAAGCAAGTTTGCTTTGTGCTTTTTCTGTGGGATCACACGTAGTCACACTAACGAAAATGTTTATGGGTTCCTTAGAAGGATCACTTATGAAGTTTAAGTACGAATCTACAACAATCTATGTTAGATTGTGGAAATGTCTACAATGCCACAGAATGGAGAGACTTCACTTTTGTGTCAAAAATGAGATCCCGACGGCTGTGAATTCCACAGCCGACGGCACGGGAATTTACAAGACGAGTTCGCGAACGGATACCGAAACCGGCTTGGGGCAGCAGCTTTTCAAAACTTCTTTCTCGGATCTGTAATGTCTGAGGGATCTCATCATCTCTGCTTTTGAACGAAGAACTTGTTGCTGCAGAAATGTCCAAATACCTCGCCTCCGGTGTCATCGGCGCAGGCGCATCAGCTGCTATTGCAAACTTCTTCTGGTCAAAGTCTTCCACACAGACTCAGACACCAGTCCTCGAAGCGTCCCCAGTCCTTGTCCCAGGCGGTGGTTCGAACAATGTCCCATCCCAGTCCATGGTTAACCCTAGTGAGTTCTTCAAGTATGGTTTCCCTGGACCAGTGCACGACTTGAAAACACAACAAGAATTCGTATCATGCTATGATAGACAAAAGAGAAACCCGTATTATGTGATCGAGCACATCACCCCAGAGTCTTTACAAAACGCTGGTGATGTCGACAGAAAGAAGTCTGTGTTCAAAGAAGACGAACAGATCCCCCCATTGTTCAGAGCCCAGTTGAGAGACTATTTCAGATCTGGGTATGATAGAGGACATCAAGCACCAGCTGCAGACGCCAAATTCTCCCAACAGGCCATGGATGAGACTTTCTTCTTGACAAATATCTCCCCTCAAGTCGGTGATGGTTTCAACAGAGACTATTGGGCACATTTGGAATTCTTCTGTCGTGAACAAGTGAAGAACTTCCCAAGCGTAAGACTCGTCACTGGTCCATTGTATTTACCAAAGCAATTCCCAGATGGCAAATGGAGAGTCTCCTATGAGGTTATTGGCAACCCACCAAATATCGCCGTACCAACTCATTTCTTTAAGTTAATTGTCGGTGAGAAGACCAATGGTGATTTGAGCGTTGCTGCCTTTGTGTTGCCAAACGATGTTATTGAGAATAAGACTCCGTTGCAATCTTTTGAAGTCCCCTTGGAAGCTTTGGAGAAATCATCAGGTCTGACATTCTTGCGTAATGTGGCACAGAATAAGAAGAAACAATTGTGTAAAGAGGTTAAATGCGAAATAACCGTTAGAGAATTCAACAATGCTACGAAAGCACTTCCTCCAAAGAAGGATATGCTCTTGCTCCCACCGCCAAAATGAGTGTTCAACCACTTCCTTAAAGAACTTGCATGAAAAACTGAGAATATGGCATAGATACATAAATAGATGATATAAAAGATTCATTAAACCTAAATTCACGGTATCCTAAGAGCATTGGGCACAATATCTTTCTCATGTCATTCACATTTTCAACTCAAATCCACAAAAGATGAATAGAAAATCTTGACGTCATTCACATTCAAGATATATCTGATCCTATTTTCAAAATCATGCGTCGTGAAGTTATTAATTGTCTCATTCGTGATCTTCCCTAATAGGTAAAGTCTCTGCAAGTTAGGGATATTCTTCAAAAAGTTCATAATCTTATAGGTGATGTGCAAATTCAATTTGTTTTGGTTAGATATGGTCAAGTATTTCAAGTTTGGCAAGTTTGGATTATGCAAGAATTCTCTAAAGCGCTCACTCAAGATGAACTGATGATTATGATACGTGAGCTGTAGCTTCTCAATCTTATTACCAAAGAACTTGAGTTGGAACGGATAGTTCCATGAACAATTGATCAGTTCCAATTCTGATACTTGGATACCTAATCCTTCGAGATCATCGGTGTCAAAGTCAATAGTGAACCCATTTATCTGTAGTTTGTTCAAAGAGTGGAATGTACGACAATGATTCAAGTTGAATATGCTCCCTTCATTGAGCGTCGTCAATTCCAACTCCACAACTCTGTTTAATCCATCGTTGTATTTCAAGAAGTTCGAGCTTCCCTCGATGTTTAACTTCAATTCTCTCAAGTTTTGGAATTGGTCAATCATCTTGCCAAAGTTGAAATTCCACTCATTCCGTAAATTACTATCACACACCCTGATCTTCTCGACGTATTGCCGTACATTCATAACGAGTTTCTCATCAATACTCAAGACTGATACCCCCTTATGATCACGTTTCTGTCCACGTCGAATCAATAACGAAGGGAACTGTTTTAAAATGAAGTTCCAATCCAGTGACACATCTCTAAAGATATAAGGTCGTAATCGTTCCCTAATGGCTATGTCACATTGGCTCAAGTTCAACAAGTCTCTCCTTGATAAGTGTTGGAAGATGAGGAGTAGAATTTCATGTGGGAAGCCTACTGGTCCCACTTCTGCCATCTGTACGTTGTAAGAGGCTCTTTGGTGGTGTTTCCTTTGTGCTGCAATCGATGATTTTGTTTTGATTTGTGGTTTTGGGGGTGTTTCGGGTGAAACGATTCGAAATTCATGTGGGGATGGGGTAAACGATGCGAGGCTTTGAACGTATTCGATGGGAATTTTCAAAGTCATTGCATTACCATTATATTTATCTAACTTCCCCATAGCTGAAAAACTCCTTTATATGACCCAACATCTTAATTATAGCCCATATTCTTCTATATATTACTGGGCTTTATCAGTTTAATCACGTGATTCTTCGCTTATCTTCCCCATAATGGATGAGATCCGGTGAGACTAATAGTTGGAAATATATGGTAATTGTCTTTCAATTCACTTCATGTGCAGCTTCCTATCTATCAAAAGGACCCATTCTCGATTATTAAAGTCGAGCGGTCCAGTGGACACCAAAATTGACGGAATGAGCCATTGACGTACAATATCAATAGTTACCAAAACTCACCCTTGATACTACAAGGCAGTGGCACATCACTCTCCATGTATCACATCAGCCAATTCGATCATCTCCTTCAACCTCTGTCCCGTCCGGGATTGCATACCTTCTCTCTCGTACCACCTTGTTTCTTCACACTTACCCAAATTGTGCAATTCATCAAACTGTTTCGAGATAATGTACGCGTTCCCTACCGGTAGGGTGGTTCCTATCAGTTTACGACCACGAAGATATGTGGTATGCTCTCCATCTTTTGTGATAACCTCAAAATGTGTGAGCTCATGAGGACCTGTATATCTGATTCTGACTGGCACTGAGTGTAGAGTGTATGTCTTTGAGGTCTCTGGAATATCCATCTTCTCGTGTATGTTATTGAAGAGAATACCCTTTAGATCGGTACAGCAATCTTAAAATACGGCTCTTTGGGTTTCAATGTTCGTGTTTTACGCGCTTGAAAGTTTCGGTTTTCAGGGAACAAAACTTCCATCAACAGGGGGATCAAACCGGAATTCGACGAAGAAGGTGAGGACACAATAAAGATGAACAGATATCTTATCTCCAAGTAAGTATGGACCCATTTCAATCACTCATGAAAATTACTGACAGCTTCCAAAAGATACGTCGATCCACTGTTTGGCTTCTTCGTGGGCACTGCTGCTTATTATGCTCACGAGCAGAGAGTCGGAAGACCAGAGGGCCACAGTCTCAATGACCTGCTGAAAAAGAAGTTGCAGAAGAGCTAATTGTATTTATGTACTAAATCTATGGATATATGGTCTTTTATGGTCGTAGAGCTCCTGTTTTTCACTGAATTCTTGGGAGCATTTGATCTTGCCTCTTTGGAAATATCATTGATCTGGTAGAAGCCAGTGTCACGTCTTGAGAGTAGCTATCCTTCATTCTCAAATGCTGGTGATGTTGCTGGAGTATTGAAAAAAAGTTTTAGAGGGCTCCTTCTTCCACAGTTCGATATCATTTTCATTACCTTCTTCGGATGCGAGCTTATGTTCAGATTTAGAGCCATCAAAATCTTAATGCTCTTTTGAGTATTCAGATTCTTTCGGAATCCCTGATTTCCCTACAACAGAGTGATGGAGAACAGCAAATATTACTGACCACTTGATGAACAATATCCCTAATGGCTTGGCTTCAATCGGATTTCTCATCGCAAATGAGATGCCACCTCTATAGAAATTAAGGCTACCTATAGATCAATATGAAACCGAATTTGAACCACTTTCACAAGAACCTCAATACTGCTCTGAATGTTTTACTGAAAATTTCTGAAATGATCGATATCTTGAGCAAGGAATATCCATCAACAGGCGGCAGGTCTACATTATCCACTCTCTATTGCATGTCCGAATATTGTTTAGAAGAGTCCCTCATCAACCAAGCTGGTACGAATCAACAACTATGAATGGACCTCCAGCAAGTCCTGTTGCAGGTAGAGATCTTTGGAGCTATGATCCAGAAGAGAAAGAAGTGTTTGGTGAGGAGAATGCTCCAACCAGTAGCATTCATCAAATAACATTGCCGTCCGTCATGCAGGCTCCATGATCTATGATCTATAATAGTGCGAGTCATTAGGCAATATCATTTAGAAACCAGTTCCTTTCAGTGCAACAAAAAGAAAGAAGGACTGAAAGATCATATATGCCTCAATCGTTAGAATCTTGATAACAACAATAATGCAAGAAAAAGATGTGTCTTTACCGATATCTCTACTGGGAGAAGCAACTCATAAGAAACTCGAAAGGCAGATTAAAACTGGCGTCATAGTGGAGTGGATGCGGCTGAACGTCCATTCATTAGAATAAGGTATCTTACGAAGAGAGAGGAACGATGGATTGCTCTTGTCCCCTACTCCATTTTGATCGTCATTGTAGCTATCTAAACACAAATCAGAAGAAACATTGCAGCATCTTATGGCAATATTGTAATATGGATCAAAATCTTTTGTTATCAGTTCCCACTAATGGTGAACCCAGGAGGTGCAATCGAAAATGGCGTCTGAGACACTGCTTTTATTGGGACATAGTAATGGTATACACCTCATTATTGGATAACGTTACGATTTTAGACATTGTGCTGGTCCAGCTCTTGATAAGTTATAGCAAATTTTGTTAATTTTAGGTACTTCCAGAATATATTGTCTATCTTTTTATGTCTGGAAGATTCCCTCATCGGGCATTGTCGAATAATCTCGAATAATCGTTCATCCAACAGTATTCGAGATCTATCTCAGCTTGAACAATGACAGAATCATGTATTTGATGACTTGTGGTTGCTGCGAAGGCATTTAATATAAAAGAATTTTCATATTAAGATAGTTACAAGACTCTGCCTCAATAAGATCCCTTGGCACGCCATTTGTGGGCCAAAGTTTGAGGTGGATATTGGGCTGAATAAACTGGAATCTCACGGACTGACTTCTTCAAAATCATCAAGATAATGGAACCACCAATACAAAAGTACATAATACTAAAGCACTCATAGTTATTTCAAAGAAAAAACTCTTAGTAGTATATAAATTGTTTTCAGTTTCTATTTCCAAGTATGTGAACCCGAATTTGTCAAAAACGATAATTATTCGATGGAATATTAGATTGGAATGTCGAATAAAATTAGGATTATCTTGCTTCACGCTAGGGATGAACCTGAGAAAGAATTAGCTTAGGTATCAAGTTTACTGACGCTATATTGTGGGACTGGAAAAACCAGAACGACAAGATCGTATTAGAAAGATCCCTTGACTCTCCATCTAGCCCTAAATGGTCAACAGGATGTCATGTGAATTCAGATGTCCAATACATCCTCATCTGCAACGAGAATGATCACACGATGGAATGAGGGATCCACCCATCCGAAGGAAATAGTTTCATACTGTTTCTATAGAAAAGTAATTGAAGTTTATCTAAAGACAACATATTGATGATTTCGCTTTTACGATACGGTTAACATAATTCCAGGTAGAGCATCATATAGATATTGTATTATTTTTGATAATTTCTTGTGCTTTCCATGAAAATCACTTCTTCAAAATGTCTAGGCAGAATGTGCGAGAGAACAATCATGAATACCTTTTTAAATTTCTATAAGAACATTTTCAGCACAATAAAGATTCGCTGAGTTGATGGTCTGATCTCTGTTATATGACATCTTGGAGGGGGGCTATAGATCGAAATAGGAGGAGCAGAAAGCAATAACATGAGATAGTTGGTGTATTTTATCCAGAATTGCGCAAAACTCCCAAACAGTAAATGTTGTTATATCTTGATATCTATAGAACTATCCGTATGGATAATCCACATGGATGACGGACGAGGGAAGGCTCATCTGTGTGCACCTCTAACCTCTTACTTATTGCCGTACAAAATGAAGTGAATGAAAACCTATATTAGCGTCAAACCTGAAAGCATCATTAATATCCGTAGATGTGTTCACACCAAATGCTTGTCCCTTCAGTATTACTTAGGAAAGTATTTACCAGAGACGCCTATGAATGACAAATCATCTCAGATATATCTTTATTCTTCAAGGGACTCTACCGAGCCGATACAGATTGACTGACTCCTCACTTTTTCATCACATAGTGTCGGAGAACAGAAGCATCAATAGCCCGCTTTCGACATTGAAGAAGAAGAGGAAGGAAAAACAGGCCACCATTTAGCAAAAGTGAAAACAGATTAGCCGTCTTCGTTTTTATTGAGATGTCCCACATCTCCCATTGGATTACCTATCATTACACTGTTCAAAAAGGATAAGGAAGAAACTCAAATTGAGAGCTTTTCTCTTCATCTGGAAGTTTGAACGCTTTAATAGAAAATAACTCAATAGAACCACTGATAAATCAGCCACGCTAGATCTTCAAGATAACGAGCCATAAGCTTTATAGTGGCAGAAATTGCGATATAATAGTTAAGGAAATGCCAAGGGTAGAACATTTAACTTTCGAGTGAATCGAAGAGAACGGATTTATGGTTTTTTCGAGACCAAATCTAGTTTGCATGGTACCTGTCCGCAGAGAAGTCATTTGTATCAGCAAAACAGAGATACTGTTACCTTGTTAATGGAATTTCCGTCATGCCATAGCATTCCTATTTATTAATATTCAGACCTCTAAACCGAAGCGCACTGGAGGATTTAGAGGAGTGACCAAGTTCTCCCTGACATTATGAATGGTTTTATCTCGAATTTTCCTGAACTGACGAAACTTGTTTTCCGTTTTTGCGCTTCACAACTGCAAAGGTGGGAAGAATACCATCAAATATAATGTCCTATAAATTCGCACTAACGAAGTTCATCAAGAACCCACAGGCGTTTCGTAAAGACCAGGTGTTCGCTTATAACGATGATTATGTCGTTGTTCCAGATGGATTCCCCAAATCCACTTTCCATTATCTGCTATGTCCTAGAGACCCCCAAATCTCTATCAAATCACCATTATCATTTGAAATTCTCCCATCAGGGATTGAATTAATTAAACAAGTGAAAGAGCATATCGCTGAGGAGTTCAAAAAGAAATATGGATACTCTATTGATGATTCTTTCATTCAAGTAGGATGTCATGCTGCACCAAGTTTGGCCAACTTACATATCCATATTCTGACGAAGGACTTCCACAGTGTGAGACTGAAGAATAAGCAGCATTATAATTCATTCAATACAGAATTCTTCGTTCCATTAGATGAGCTACCACTATCCCTTAAGGACCATCGGCGGAATGAAGCCAAGATGGAGGAATTGAAAAAAAGTGATTTGATATGTGTCTATTGTCACGCAAACTTTTCGAATAAGTTCAAGCAGTTCAAAGAACACTTAGAACAAGAATTCGCTTCATTAATATCTTAGTTATATACTCCAATCATCATCATTAAATTAGGAAAAATTCTAAGCAATTTTTTGTACTTCCTCAGGCATACGCATCGCTGCCAGATCAATTCTCGGCTTGTTCTGATCTGGTGTGTTATTAGCACGATCTACTGCCCTTGTTGTCGGTGCCACTGGTGATCTTAGCGAAGGCCCATATCCATTCATCCCAGATGGGCTATGCGTAGTAGGAAGTTGCTGTTGTTGATGCTGCTGCTGCTGATAGGACTGCTGTGTTGATGATTGGATACGCGATTTGGACAGTTTTCCACCTTGTATCCACAATTTCATCAGCTTGGCCTGTATCTCATCCGATTTCAAAATATTAAGATTCTTTGAATGATCTTCTGAAATTTTTGGTTGCTGCTGTGACGATTGGAGTGAAGCACGTTTCACGGCATTGACCAATGGATTAACAAAACGACGAACGTTCATAAATTCACGGGAGACTCTTTCGAATTCGCGGCGAATCTGCGGATTCATAGCGTTACTCACCTGTGATATATCTAACAGCGAATTCTCTCTCTGTAACCACAGTTTCTGCTGTGTTCTCGTTTCAATATTGGATCCCGATGACTTCAGGAAATGGTTGAAATTTGAAGGTGTGCCAATTGGTGTTTCTCTATTCATTGGATCAACCTTAAATGAAAGGGCAGACGATGAGGTTTCGCCTGAGCTCCCCAGTTTGGAGAGTGGTGCTATAGTGAATTGCCTCAGTGAGTTGGATGACTTGGAAATCGGCTCCAGTTGTAAAGAGCCACTGATATGATCATTTGAATGGATGTAGTGCAGTCCATTATTATTCTTACTCATATCTTCCCCGACAAGCGAGTTTTGGAACGGTTGATCTCCAAAGGCTCTAACGACACCTGTAGACTGTGAAAGGATCATATTTTGGTAGTATTGTGCAATCTCCTTCTCCGAAGGTTTCTTCTGCGTATGTGTTACATTTTCTGCAGTTGTCTGAACTAGCTGTTCCGAATCAATAAGTGACTTTTTAATAGATTTTTCCAGTGGCGCATCATCTCTCAGCGGTGAACCGTGAGGAATATTCATGTGGCTAAATTGTGGAGGTGCTTTATAACTCAACACCGTGTGAGGTTCCTGTGGCTCTTGAACTTTGGTATCGTCATCACTAAACTGGTCAACTTCTTCCTCTGCAATATCGACTTCATTATCTTCGTCACCAGAAGAGTCTTGGGTATGATGTAAATCAATAACCACTTTCGAGGACCTTGATACTTGCTGATGCGATTCACTCCTTGTCAATGGATGCAATGTTGTCAGCTTTGTGAAGCTCCTATTGCGACGTCCCAAGTTCGACTCTGTGCTCCTTGATCTATCGAGCCTTGGCCTTGTTGGCAAGTCGTCTGTGCTGGTTATCCGCCCCAATCTGTTCAAGTTGCGGCCATATGAGGCCGATCTCGAATGAGCAGGTTTTGCAGAGAACTGCTTGGTGGCCTTCTTATCCTGGGTCTTCGGCATGATAGTCTCTATCCCCTCCCCTATTACACTCGCTGTAGCTTATGCACTTTTGATAGATTTCGTGTTGTGTACTAACAACTTGTACTAAAAGTAAACCGCCGTAGGAGAACCAGGGCCCAAAATATCGGTAGGCGTCACATGTGGCGATTTATGTCAAGAATACGTAAGCATTCCGCAGATTCTGCTATTTTCACACGGGTAACTAAGAATTGTGCCTGTTTCCCGCCCCATAAGAACAACAACGTTAACACGGAGAGTACGTGTCAGCAGGGCCGCAAGTTACAACCACTCAAGCAAGGATAGCACCACACTGATATATCTATAGATATTAGATATACTATGGATTTGCATCAAGTATCAGACTTCTATCTGGACAGGATTGTCCAGATGAAGAACAATAATGCCGTTTCAATGGCGGAGTCATCGGTTATTCCTGGATCCAGGATCAGAGTGCTGTTGTTGGATCAGTACACCACCAGCGTAATATCTTTAAGTGCGACACAGTCAGAGCTTTTGCAGCATGATATCTACTTGATCAACAGAATTGATAACCACAACAGGGATAAGATGAGACATTTGAAGTGTATTTGTTACCTGAAGCCATGTGAGGAGTCTATCAATGCCTTGTTGGATGAATTGAGAAACCCGAAGTATTCTTCATATGAGTTATATTTCAACAATATAGTCACAAAGACTCAGCTAGAGAGATTGGCTGAGAGCGATGACCTTGAGGTTGTGACAAAAGTTGAAGAGTTGTTCCAGGATTATCTCACTATCAATAAGAGTCTGTTTTCCCTTGGGCTGACACCGCCAAAGCATAGGATATATGGTGACTCAATTGGGTCATGGCAAGGGCAGGCATTCAATACTTCTACACAGGGGTTGATATCTCTACTGCTATCACTAAAGGCCAAGCCAATTATCAGATACGAGGCTAATAGTAAGATGGCTTCAATGTTGGGCAAAGAAATCATATACAACATCGAAAAGACCAACTCTGCCCTCTTTGATTTTAAATTGAAAGACACCCCCCCTCTGTTGTTGATCTTAGATAGAAAGAATGATCCAATCACCCCGTTGTTGACTCCGTGGACATTCCAGTCGATGGTTCATGAGCTTATCGGTATTGAAAACAACACTGTGGACTTGTCAAATTCCCCTGGAATAACAGAGGAATTGAAGAAGATTGTTCTCAGTTCTAAACAGGATAAGTTTTACGAAGAGTCTATGTTCCTCAATTTTGGTGACCTGAGTGATAAGATCAAAGACTATGTTTTCCAGTACAAGTCGAAGACCAAATCCTCAAAGGATATCAATTCCATTGAGGATATGAAAAAATTCATAGAAGAATTCCCAGAATTCAAGAAACTGTCTGGAAACGTCTCCAAGCACATGACACTGGCATCAGAGTTGGATAGAAGGATCAATAAGTTACGACTTTGGGAAGTTAGTGAGCTGGAACAGAATATGTCTTCGCATGATCAGCATAATACCGACTTGCAAGAATTGGAGAAGCTGTTGTTGAATAAGGCTGAGCCAAATGCAAAACCGGCGGCTGCGCTCTCAGATGACACCAAGGTGAGACTCGTCGCACTTTATGCCCTTCGTTATGAGTTGAATACCAACAACCAAACGGACAGGTTGAAGAATATCTTGAGAGACCAGGGTGTTTCATTATACAAGATCAACATAGTGGATCATTTATTGAGTCTAAGTGGTGCTCGTTCAAGACTTGATGATGAACAATCCATTTTCGATAAGGCGACATCTAACTTAATCTCTGGATTCAAGACTGTGCATTCCACTGATAACCTCTATATGCAACATATCCCTAGAGTTGAAAACGTCTTGAGTAAAGCGGCAAGAGGAAAATTAAATGAGAAACATTATCCTATCTTATCACCATATAGTTCAGAGTATCAGCAACTGGGCTCTGAAAAGGCACAAGATATTATTGTATTCTTCGTTGGCGGTGCCACATATGAAGAAGCAAGGATCATTCATTCTTTGAATGAAGTCAATAAAGGAGTAAGAATCATCATTGGTGGCACAACGATCCATAACACACAAAGTTTCATGGATGAGATTGAGGAAGCCGGATCCAGGTGGCCAAAGAGTACTCCTGGGGAAAGACTACATGCTAGAGTGCACTGAATATACAGCAACAATTCCTGAGATTGAAAAGGGTGTAGTTATGTTCATTTATCACCAAACTTACCAAATTTTTGTTCCCATCCCAACAACTTTCTCGTGAGTCCATCCATTAGCTCCAAACTTCCATTATATTTCTCAAACATCTTTTCCACAGTCAATTTCATAGAGTCATCTTCGACATATTTGGTCAGTTCACTGTGATCTTTCTGTTCATTTGCAATGTCAATCTGTGTACGGCCAATGAATTCCAGGATTGCAGCCACACGTTTACGCATTTCATATACAGTCGTGCGCTGTTGTGGTAGGCGTGGCTTTGTCGGCTTGTTGAAGTCGATCTCAACGTCTTTGTCTTTTTGTGAGGATCTCGAAGAAGGTTGTGTACTTCTCTTTGTACGTTTCTGTTTCTTCTTCTGGGAGGAGTTTGTAGTATCATTCGATTCAGAATCATTGTCGCCAGATTCTTTCTTGAGTTTTTTCACCCGAGAATCACTTGCTGGTTTATCGTTATTGCTTTCGGGATCGCCTTCAGGATCAGAGAGTCTTGTTGTGTCACCTTCATCCGCAAGATCTGTCTCATCCTTTGCTTTCCTTCTACTTCTTCTCGAGCCTTTCTCGTCCTCAGTACTTTGCTCTGGCAGTGCATCTTTTTTACTCTCTTCCAATACTCTCTGTATCATTGCCTCATAACGTGCATCTTCGCGTGAGTTGAGTGTTGCTCTTTCACGACTTCTCTTCTGCTTAGCATCCTCCTTTTCTTCATCTTGAGCACGTTTGCTTTTTCTCTTATTGGAGGTGTCTCTGGATTGCACTGGTAAGTACCTAGAGATCTTCCCTTGCGGCCTTATAATAATGGAGTGCAGCTCAGGTTTACATTCCTCACACCAATACTTCTCAGGGACGTTATCCTTAATGGAGACACAATAACCGTGCTGCCATACGGAACACCTCTCACATTGGATAAACAGACCATCAGCATCCGGTGGATCCATTTGGCCGCAGATACAACGTGTTTCCGCCTCTTCCTCTTCTTCTTCATCAAGGACATCATGTTGTTGATCCTCTTCTATTTCGTCCTCTTCCTCGAAGTCGTCCACTTGATGTCGTGATTTCGTTGTGTCTGATCTTCGTGTGCTTCTCAATGCTGGCATCTTCCGTTTACTTGTAGCAAAGTCGAATATGCGTGGAGTTTATAGGGTGGTTATCCGTTTGTGAGTTTCTCTTTCCTTATTAAAAAGACGAAGAACAGGGTAGTAAGGAAACACGCCAATTTGGTAATTTCCTGTTTTGTCAATTATTACGTAGTCTTGAAGGCTTACCCGGCTTAATGATCGCGAAAAGGAAATTTGGCCGTTGGCGGGCATAAACTAAGTATGCAGCGGAGAAACTGCCGAGTTTCTTTTTTTTTCTTCAGAGTTGCCTTCTGTTGGCAGACCACACAACCGAAGGTTTGTCCCGGTTAACTGTATTGTTGACAGCTGTAAGGTGGTGGCCTGGGCCAGCGATTCTTCATGATTGCTTGAAAGAGAAGTGAAATTGCTCTCTGAATAAATAGTGCCCTTATCTGTGGCTTTTTAGCCGTGCTTGTTGTGGAAGAATGTGGCTTTTATGATATAGTTGTCGAGCGGCTCAATCGAGGAGCTGCATGCAGGAGCGATGGTAGAAATTTGGATGGGTTTGAGATCAGAGGAGAAGTCGGTAGCTGGTCGGTGCCTTGCCTGTAGGAGAAAAAAATCTGCATATAAACAAATCCTATCCTGTCCCACATTTCCGCACGGCGACCACAGAGATAACACTATTTGACACCTATGGATTCATTGGAGAAAGGTGAGAAAAGTGAATCCTATCAGTTGTCTGAGAGGGAGATCACGATGGGTGGTTCCACCCTATACCACAGAGTCAAACACTCCTTTGCTAGAAAAGAAGTCTCAATTCCAAAAGACATCGACCTGAACGCCCTGGATGAAACAACAAGACGTAATGTGATCCTCGCTCATCAACCGTTGAAGAAATCATTAAAGACTCGTCACCTTCAGATGATCGCCATTGGTGGTACCCTTGGTACTGGTCTCTTCATTGGTTTAGGTTATTCACTTGCTCAAGGGCCCGGTGCCTGTTTAATTGGGTTCAGCATTGTTGGTGTGGGCATCTACTGCGTTGTTCAGGCCGGTGCTGAGATGCTTATTGCTTACCCAGTAAATGGCTCTTTTGCCACGCATGTTACGAGATTCGTTGACCCAGCTATTGGATTCACCATTGCTTCCAACTATGCTCTCGCTTGGCTTATTTCTTTCCCATCAGAACTTATAGGTGCCAGCATGACAGTGTCTTATTGGAACTCTGAGATCAACCCTTGTGTTTGGATCGCTATCTTTTGGGTCTTTATCGTGTCATTGAATCTGTTTGGTGTTCGAGCATATGGAGAATCTGAGTTCTGGTTATCCATCATTAAAGTTATTGCTATTATCATCTTCATCATAATTGGTATCGTGCTTATCTGTGGTGGCGGCCCAAACTCTACTGGTTACATTGGTGCTAGGTACTGGCATGACCCTGGCGCATTTGTTAAGCCGGTGCTAAAATCTATCTGTTCCACCTTGATCTCAGCAGGTTTTTCATTTGGTGGTTCCGAATTAGCCATCCTGTCCGCTGAGACAGAGGCCAAATCGATCTCTCGTGCTACGAAGCAGGTTTTCTGGAGAATTTCTTTGTTCTACATCACAACGATCGTGGTAATCTCTTGCCTGGTTCCATACAATGACCCACGCTTGCTTGGTGGTAATACGTCTGAGGATATCTCTGCCTCACCATTTGTTATTGCCCTTTCTAACACTGGTTCCATGGGGACTAAAATCTCACAGTTCATGAACGTGATCGTTTTGATTGCAGTTCTTTCTGTTTCTAACTCTTGCGTGTTTGCCTCCAGCCGTGTCATTCAAGCTTTGGGAGCATCTGGCCAACTGCCAAAGATCTTTGCTTATATCGACCATGAAGGGCGTCCATTGGTTGGAATCCTTGTTGCAGCTCTTATTGGCCTCCTGGGATTCCTTGTTGCTTCCGCTGATCAAAGCACAGTTTTCACTTGGCTATTTTCCTTGTGTTCTATTTCATCTTTCTTCACATGGATGTCGATCTGTATTGCTCACATCCGCTTTAGATTAGCCTTGCAGAAACAGGGAAGATCTACAGAGGAGCTGGGTTATACCGCTACTTTGGGTATTTATGGTTCCATTATGGGTGTTATTGTGATGGGTACTGTGATCATTGGTGAGGTATGGATCTCTATCTTCCCAATGGGATCACCAGCCGATGTTGAGACTTTCTTCCAAAACTGTCTTTCTATCCCACTGATGATTGTCGTCTTCTTGACCTACAGAATTCTCACTGGTAAGTCCTTCAAAAGATTGTGGACACCACTTAATGAAATCGACTTGGATACCGGTAGGAGATACCCTGATGTTGATTTGCTTATTCAAGAGAAGAAATTAGATGCCGAGAGATTGAGGTCCAAGCCACTCTACTACAGGCTCTACAGATTCTTCTGCTAATGTTCTAATGATATATTAATTTTCCCCCTTTGAATGTTAAGATTTAAAAGAAAAGCTACCAGATAAATCACATTCACTTTTGCTTCTTCAACTCCTTCTTCTCGTTCTTCAATCTCATTCTCTCCTCTCTCTCTAACTTAGCCTCCGGGCCAGCCTCAGTATCCAAACTGAAGTCTAACCATCTGAAAGAGGAAGCGTAGTTACCGATGAAATAATGATGGTGTAAGTCATGGTGGTCAGCGCCTGCCCAGAATGGTAAGAAATGGTGTAAAGACCATGGGAACTCATAACCAGAATGGGCATCAACAGCTTGGAATAATCTCAAAGTGATCCACAAGCACACGGTGAACAAGTGCAAATCCTTGGTGATACTGACCCAAATGATTGGGATACCCACAGTACCAAAGCCAAGAAGGGCAACTTCAATCGGATGGGCGTACTCAGCAGCCAAACCAAATGGAGCAGCATAACGGTGATGTTGCTTATGGATATACTTGTAGAAGACACCGTGATGCAAACCTCTGTGGAAAGCATAGTGCCAAGCATCTTCCAACACAAAGAACACCGCCAAGTGCAAAGCAATAGAAGTAACTGGCGGGAATGGAACTTGATACTTGATGCCAATCTTATCACAGATTGGGTGGAAGAACCAGATTGGGAAGGCCTCAACAAGGAAATGAGATGTGAGAACCGACTTCAAACACTCCCACTGTTCCTGGTTTGACGGCAATTTCGTTGGCTGGATCTTGTACTTTCTGAAGTATGGGATACAGTCAATGATGTACCATGGCAAAGAACGACCAAAGTACATAATCTCATGCAAGCAGAAGAAAAGAAGACCAGTGGCCATGATGTCATTCCCCATGTACAAGTAATAGGCACCCCATAGCTTCTCCAACCAGTTGAGCTCAGGTACAGCAGAAAGTTGGGCAAAGTTCTCAGTGAACGAAGCATTAGCCACGGCTTGAATCTGGGTGTTCAACAGTACAGAACTTGGAGCTTGGTGTTAGTACAAGGTGCCTCAAAGAATTCTGAACGTTAAAAGGCAAGGCACTCACCTCATCTTCTCTTTATCTTTCTATCAGTGAAACCAAAGCCCTGCTATCTGGGAATTCGTGCTTTTTCTCTGCGTTTTGAGTGCTAAACGAGCGGTGCTTTTCGTTTTCGCGCTCATTACATAATCAATACAGGACATTAATTAGACTTCCAACAACGGCAATTCCAAAGAGAACGAAACATCGTAGCGGTAGACAGGGCACGGGTTTTCTCATTTGTGTCAATAATAGTTGTAGAAGTTGGAGGCAGTTATGGCTCAACTATTGTCGTTATTATTTACAAGGTTGGGGATGCACAGTGCATGCAAATGATGGTTAACCACATGGTATGCACCACTGCAGTCTGATATAAAGTGTAATGCACCGTATATCTGCCAGGTGTGTTGAAGATGTTATAGTAAAGTTCAGAAAAGAGTTTCTCGAAATAATGAGTTGGAAGTTTACAGTAGATGAGACACGCAAGTTCCCTAGTAACTACTGATCTGTTACTGGTAAGAAATTTGAATAGTGTCTTTGTGATTCTTCTTTTCTAGGCTCATGTAGCCCAACTTTCAAGCAGCGTTCTTCTCTACTGGAGCATAACGCTACACAAACATAGCAGAATACAATATAATACAAAGCTTGTCATTGCCTCAAAATGATTGCCTAATCAGGAGCATAAGAGAAGGATTTCACGAGTTAGCGGGAGTTGTCGTGGTGATCGTATAGGTTACCTAATTAGGTAATTTCGCTAAAGTTGTTTGTTTACAAAATCGAAAAAAACGTAAACAAAACAAACAAACCGATATCAAAGCGAAACACATTGAACAGGGAGCCGACAACAAGTGAAAAAGGACGATGAGCAATTCCCGTGATAAAGAGAACTGGACAACGAACAGGTTCTACACCAATAACGGCAATCGTCGTGACTCCCTTGGAAGGGGTATTCTCAAGAACAGGAAAGACGATAACAACACTGTCGCGCTCCCGCTTAGAGACTCCAAGGCTGGTCGTCTGTCACTTGGTGCTAAGGATAGCTATAGAAGAAGAGTTTCCTTCGCTCCAGAAGTAACTTTGCACAAGATTGATTTGATTCCACACGTCAGCTCCCCTGAGCAGCGCCAACCAAGGAGGAGAGAGACTATTGCATTTGCTCCGCATACACCTCGTGAACTCTCACCTTTACCTTCGAGTAAAGTTGAGCCTGTGGATAACTTCGAAGCTGAGGAGATTATTTATGATAGCTCAGATGTTGAAATGGAGGATGATAGTCATGTCTACTCTTCTCCTAGAAGAGCACTGGCTTTTAAGATCCATGAAGATGATGACCAAACTGCTGAGATGAACATTTCTAGCCATCAAGAAGGGGGGGAGGGAGACAGAACAGAAGAGCAAGAGGAAAATACGATGGACTTGACAAAGCCATTAGGCAACATCCAAGTATCGTGCTCAACAAAAGGCATTGTGGAGTCAACTCAAAAGTCTCTAGAGAACTACCTGGAGAGTGGATCCCAGCCTTCTATACAGGATTCAATTGATTTTCCATCCTCAAACCGGCCATTTGGAGCTATCACTTCCCTGTTCCTTGACGATGACGAATCGGACGAGGCTGACATGGAGCTCACTCAACCAATCTCACAGCAACTGCCGCCAAAGATAACACCCATAATGGAACAGCATCAGAAACCTCAAGGAATGACTGAACTCTCTAAGAATTTGATTGATGGATTCGATGCTAGTGATTCAGGAGAGGGATCGATAGCTGAGGCCACGATGGATATTTCAGTAGGCGAAACTTCGATAGCTGA
The DNA here is from genome assembly GCA_017948575.1 of Williopsis subsufficiens. Lineage (NCBI taxonomy): Eukaryota > Fungi > Ascomycota > Saccharomycetes > Phaffomycetales > Wickerhamomycetaceae > Williopsis > Williopsis subsufficiens. Next base: position 56,299 of record JACVEX010000029.1, read on the forward strand.
GGAGACTATGGATCTTACCTCAATTGCCGAGGGCACCACTGATAAGATCACTCTCCAGAACACGCTTCTGAACAGACAAGTCCAGGCATCTCCGGAGAGAGAGAGTTCCATGGAGATTGACCAAACAAGAGCTATCGGTTCTATTGTGACACGAGTAATAGAGCAAGGGGATGATGTTACTATGGATGAGACAAGAATGTTCGGAGCCATCCAACCTCTGGAGACTACTCCAAAGACAAATGAACCTCTTCCTATAAACCCTTTAAGATCAAGAACCCCCAAAAGAAGAGGAAGCACTACTCCATTGAAGGCCACGAGATCCCACACGTCAGAGACTGGCTCCCCAATGTCTTCAAAGAGAATGCGTTTGGATTATAACGTCACTAATAACTTTAAAGATAAGTTTAATTCTCTGACACCAAAGGGTAGGTCTGCTGAGGCAGAGCCATTGCACAAACAAGATACTGTTCCTTTTGAACCAGTGTCTTCTGTTTTGTCATCTCAATCTCTTTCTCAGGAGGAGCTCAAGTCTTCGTTCACACCTCTCAGGTCAAACAAGAATGGATCAAGAGCATCTATTCTGAATTCTGTTCATATCGAATTTGGCCTTACGGAGAAAGTGCCATTGGCTCCATCTCATGAGAAATTGGAGCTTCAAGAAGAAGAAGAGGGGTATCAACCAGTGTCACTTGAGCAATTTTTGACTGACCTCTCCATTGAATTCTTTGATGATCTTAATATCAACGAAGACTTTACTACAGAGATAAAGCCACTTTCCGATGGAAAGTCGGCTATTCCTCGTGACTTCACCATCGCCAAGAGCATCAAAGTGCCATGGCTTGAACTCTACAGCTTCAGCTGTGATGAGCTCCAAAAGAATATGAACGATTTAAAACATCTGTTTGACAGCCTCAGTGAAGAGTTCGCCGAAGAGAATCCGAGAATGGTGCGAGAGTACTATGAAACATCTAGCATTCTGCAACAGAAGAAATTCGGTGACCATCTGATTCAGATGAAGCAATATTCGGACTATCAAGCTGAGAAAGCATGGTATTCATGGCGCGAGAAGTTGCTTGATGAACTCCATTTTAGACTTCAAAAAAGCATAGATGTATTGAAGGAAGATAGTGATGTTGTGGAAAGCTCATTAGAAGAACTTGAGATAATACAGCTTTCACTGGATGAAGAGAATAACCAACTGGAGAAGCAGATTGCAGAGTTGATGGAGAAGAAGAGTCTTATCGAATCATCTGAGAGGGACTCTTTGATTCAAAGGCGAACTGAACTTTTGAGTGAGGTTCAAGCCTACCTCGAAGGCAAATCTCAAGTAGAGAAATTGGAAGTACAAGTCAAGCAACTTCAAGAAGAGATGATTGATACGACAATAATAGAGCAAGAAATTGATATTAAGAACGCCTATGTCCAGAAGCACACACAGGATCCATTACTGAGGTTGGCGAAATTGACAGAATCATTCCATCAGCTTGAAGGTATTACTGGAAGTGAATTTCACTCTCTTTGCGGGGCAAGACTCTTGATGTCCTTGGAAGAGCCAAAGATCAAGACTGAAGTGGACCTTCTTTCATCTGAAAGGAAAGTAATTCTTTCCGACCTGAACTCTGAAGTCATGAGAAAGTACTTGGAGAGATATATTATGGATGCGCATTCATTAGAGCTTCCGCAGTTCCTACGGGGGATTACCAAGCTTTACAATAATATTAGAAAATTTGAGAGAGATCTTGAGAAGATCGATTTATTCTGGCCATGTACGGTTAAAGTGGATGAGGGTGTTGATGTCAACATCAACATATTCAACAAACCACAAAGGTACAAATGCAATTTAAAATTGAAGTTTGATGATACTTCGATGATGAATGATTGTGAACCAACATCGATAGTGGTCTCTCTGATTTATGGCCTTGCTGACTCACAAGCAATACTGGATGGGTTTCAGTCAAAGGGAGCAAAGGGTACTTTCCTCCAAGGAATCAATGACATTAAAACTATCCATAGAGAATGACGTTTAAATTTTGATAATGATCTTAATTTGTTGTAGTTCTAAAGATACTTACACTGTTGTTGAAAAAGAGGGACCATTTTTATTATTAGTATATAGCCTAGAGCGAAAGACAGCAGAAAGGATGAACAGGAAGACCTGCGAAGATATTAGAAGAATGAGAAAATTTAAATTATTATTACGCCTAGCTTTTAATTTTTTTTGTGCCACCACAACAGAGAGTCTCAATGGTTCACAATCTTTCAGCATTGCACCAATAACTTAGATCAAGTACGCAATGAGAGCAGCGACACCAGCAGCACCAGAGATGGCCAAAGTGGCACCAGCTCCTGTAAAGGTGGAGATGACAGGAGTTTGAGGCGAGATGGTGTTATTGGCTAGAGCAGATGGACTCACTGGGGCGACTGGTGCTGATGTTTGCGGACAGACGCTACCTGGACAAGTAGTCGTGGTGATGGTGGTAGTGTTTTGACCTTGCGTAACTGGGAGAATGGTGCTGAACAAGGTGGTGGTGGTGGTTACGCTGGTGTTTTCACGTTCCCTGGTTACTGGAAGGAGGGTGCTGCTGTGCAGAGAGGTGGTGTTGGAAGTTGGAGCGACTGAGCGAACCTGCGTGGTTGGCTTCACTTGAGCAGTAGACTCAATGGTAGAAGTCTTACTGCGCTTACTCTTAGTGGTGGTAGATTGAATAGTCGAAGTCTTACTAGTGGTCACTCTCTCAGTGGAAGTAGCCTCAAGAGTGCTGCTGCGAGACTCCGGTTTAGAAGAAGTAGAGAAGACCGTGGTAGTCTTGATGGAAGAGCTCTTTTCAGAGGAAGATTTCTTGTGGTGGTCACCCGCGGCGACGATGGAGGCGAAAGCAGCAGCAGCAATAATTGGAGTGAACTTCATTGTATCTGAGTGTGAATTGAGTTGGGAAGTTATGGAAATTAGAGAGTTTGCGGTTGCAGGAAACCTTGGTCTTTATACAAATTCTAGAAAGGCAGTCATTCAGTGTTATAGGGCTGCATAGCGAATTATTCTTCTCTGTTTATGTAGATCAAACATCTCTTTCAATTGGGGCCGCATTTTACGTGGAGTCTAAAGAGCTGATATTTTTTTCCCTCAAGATATGGGTGAGACAGCCATTTTTCCCCAATCGGAGTGAGTTTGAGTGAAATTAAGCTCTAGTGATTGAACGATAAAAAGACAAACAAAAAGATAAGCAGCTGAATATGCAATGCTTAATCTTAGCAGATAAATAGCAGGAGTGCTTTTCTGAAGTGGCAGTAAATCATTATAGTGATTCGCTCATCTTTTGCTTTATTATTTGGACTCCAAGTCCCGGGCCTTGAAATGGTGTCATGAAACACCCAAACACCACTCAATAAGCACCACCATGAGCACAGAGGGAAATGAACTGACACAAAGATGCTAACGGTTGGTTCTTCTTCAGGACAGTTTAGGGCGGGATAAAATGGGCTAATGTATGGGTTTACTCCTAAAATGGTGCTGGGGGCGGTCATTCGTTATCTCTATTCTCTAAACACTCCATATCAAGTTGTCAGGTCTTCCACGGCTTTTGCGTGGATCTTATCCTCTATCTGTTTGGCAATGGGCTCAAAAACTTGTTTCATGCTGGTGTTTTTGTATTCCTGTATAATTCTTTGAGATTCAACACATTCAACAAAGGCTGGATCAATCGGTAGTTGGCCCAATAGTGTCAACCCTAGATCTTCACAGAGCTTAGCGCCACCTCCAGAGTTGAAGACATCTGTGCATTCGTCACAATGTGGGCATTTGAACCCGCTCATATTCTCGACGACGCCGATGATGTTGAATTGAACCTTATGACAGAAGTTGATCTCCTTCTTCACATCATTAATGGCAACGACCTGAGGCGTAGTCACTATAATGGCACCATCGACCCCACGAAGCTCTTCAGCGAGTGCAATATGTTCATCGCCAGTTCCCGGTGGCGTGTCGATGATCAAATAGTCTAGCTTCCCCCAATGTGTATCTCTTAAAAACTGTTGTACCATACCGGTCTTCTTTGCTCCTCTCCATACGATGGAGTTACCACGGTCGCTTAGAAGAAAACCGATGCTCATTAGTTGTAGTGTTGGAGATGCACGTACCGGTATCCAGCCTTGTTGCCCTTGTAGCACCTTGTGAGTTTCGACACCAAACATTCTTGGTAAGGAAGGTCCAGTTATGTCGAGATCAAGTACGCCGACTTGAGCGTTTTGAGAAAGTTGGAGTGCAAGTTGGAGTGTGACAGATGACTTACCAACTCCCCCTTTACCTGAGAGCACAACGATAGTCTTCATTGGATACTTTTATTACTTTTCTTGTTGGTGACTTTTTGTTCCTATATCGGTGACTCTATGGCTTTCTTTCGTTCATGTTTCGCCACTGCAAAAGAACGAGGAAAAGAAAGAGGAAAATGGGAAAACAGTCTAAGCAGAAACAGACTAAGCTAGTTAATGCGACGAGTGTTCCAACTTCTTTGTTCTATCATGAGCCTTCTTTTGCCTCTGTTGAAATAATTCACCCGCAGATCATCGTGATTGAGAACTTCTACTCCAAGCAGTTCATCAAGCAACTACGTAGTGCATTGAGCTCGTTGGAACTAGAGACCACACCACCTCCAAAGTCCAAGCTGTACGCTGCCCGTGTGAATGACCGTACCTGCCTGGAGGATCCTGTCGCGGCCAAGAACTGGTGGAAACACCTCCATTCCATCATTGGCGATATGCCTCAGTACACTGGTGCCAAAGGACTCAACTCCAACATTAGAATTTACAGATACACAGAGGGCCAGTTCTTCGGTGCCCATATCGACGAGCCTGTATGGACAGACGGTGGGAGAACTCAGTGGACTGTCCTTCTTTACTTGACGGGCGAGTCTGAAGGACTACGAGGTGGTGAGACAGTGTTCTACGATGAAGGGCAAGCCATAAGCGTTACCCCGAGAGCTGGCACAGTGTGTCTGCACAGACATGGAGGTGACTGCTTGGAGCACGAGGCACTAGAGGTGACTGGTGGGGAGAAATGGGTTGTGCGTAGCGATATTGTATTCTAAATACCTGTTAAGTTTCTTGCGGACAGTTTTGATTCCTGTAATGTTGCAATCTCTGTCGTAGACCTCGGGTTGGCTTTCTCGGGCGGAGAGGACTCTTTATCCCTTTACAACAAAGAAAACAATCAGAACAAAGGGCAACGGGAACAGTAACAAATGCTCATCGCTACTCCCCGTGTCACTCAGCTCGATGCTCAACTCCTCGACGACGAGCTCATCTCACATCTCTCCAACCAAATAACAGGCCACAGGGATGAACTGACGGTGCTATTGAAACTCCTGCTCTATAAACTGACCATTGGCAACAACAGCCAAAGCTATGGTATGTTCCTCATGAACCTGAAGTACAAGAACCTCCATGCTTGGAAAAAGCACGCATATATACTATGGTTGGTGTTAAATAAGTATTTGGGGGAGAAGCTGAGCTCAATGATGTATGATGAAGACTCAGTTCGTTCGAAATGGTACAAAGTGCTAGAAAGGGGATATACTTTATTCGACTCGTTGAATTTCTTGGTCTTCTTGGTAAAAGGGTCCTATCCTAATTTAATGATGCGTTTGTTGGGTATCAAGATGTCTTACAACTCGCTAGAGCTTGCTACTCAAAAGGGCAATGTGTCATATGAATTCCAGAACAGACAGCTCATCTGGAACACCTTTTTAGAATTCATTCTTTTTATTCTGCCGATCTTGCAGAACTCACAACTGAATACCATATTTTCAAGGCTTTTAACTAAGCCATCACAATTGAAGGATTCATTGGATTTCAAGCATTTGAAAGAACGTGAGTGTGCCATATGTTTTGAAGCCAATGGAGAGAAACAAAGGATCGTATCTCCAATGAAGGCAAGCTGTGGATGTAAGTACTGCTATGTCTGTCTAGTGACTAAATTGGAACAAGCGAGTGGAAATAGCGAGAAATGGAAATGTCTCAAATGTGGCGAGCCAGTACAACACGGTGTTCCATACGTGGATATCGATGAAAAGGCCATTAACTGTGTTCTGGAGGACGATTCTGTGGAGACAATAGAAGAGGAATCAGAAGAGGAGTCATATGAAGATTATATTGAGGAGAATTATGAGAAGGATTATGATGATATAAACGACCTGGATGTCGAACATGATCTTGAAGAAGAGATGGAGGAACTCGAGGAAGAAATGGATGAGTATGAGCTATGACATTTAATAAAAGATAACATTGGATAATTATATTCCGTGTATTGAATTGGAGTAGTATTTTCCTATCTTCCTTTGTGTTGCCTTAATCCTTGTACATCCCCAGGTTAGAGCCCCTTATTCAAGTCTCTCCCTTCATCTTGTCAGAGATCCAAACATCTCCATTTGAAGAAAGACATATGTGATTCCAGTGATGACGTAGAGTTGCAAGTGGAGCTCGCAGGAGAGTCCTATAGGTTATGAATCGAGAGAAGAGAGATAGAAAGTTGAGACATAGCTCTCAGAATGTTATCGAATTTTAATAAGTGCCATATTTTTAATGATGGTTCAGGGCAATTTTTTATCTATGGTGGGAGAAGAGGTATTGACAATGCGGATTCTTTGCCCAAAATATTATCTGGAAGCGCTGATTGCGCATAGGAACAATGAAGATTCAACGGAACTCCGACACACAGTGAGGCTGGTTGTTACAGGTTAGACTATCTACTAATTGCCAGAACAACGCTTTCTCCAACAGCTCCTTCGAGCATTCTTCGAAAAATCCTTGAAGGGACATTCTCATATCTCTAATTCAAAAAACCCGTTCAAAACACGAAATTCAAGATGAGCTCCACAGAATACTTCCAGAGCTTTGTTGTTGGCGAAATCATTGATGGACAACTTAGTGGGCTTCAATGTCAACTTCTCGATTCGGGTTCAAATTCGTGACAATATCTCACTTGTAGCTTTATTGCTCATAGTTGGATATATTTTTATTCAACAGGTGTTGATTTGAGCCAAATTCATAATCGAATAACGATAATTTGATGATAGAACTCCGATTTAGGACTACTATTCTTAACTAATTAAATTTTATAAGGTATACAGGGAATTCGTAACAGTCGTTAAAAGATCTCACACGCTGGTCATTCTCATTCCTCACCAGGTGGTCGGAACTTCAAGGCTTGTCCTTCTATGAAGATTTGATCCAAGACCTCCTCAAATTCACCAGCAGCTTGCAGTTCAACATACCTTTTATAGATCATCAATGCAGTATGTGCATCTTCAATAGAGTCATGGTTTCCCAGCTGAACTTTACTCTTCAATAACACGTATGCCAAGAACCTCAACGACAAGATTCTTTGACCCTTATGGAAAAATACTGCAGTATCACGAACTTGTTCCTTAGGAACACAGATATTGATGGTTCTAAAATCCATCGTCAATCCATGACCGACAAAGACACATCCAAGGTTAAGAAGTAGCCATAGCTTTCTATAAACCGTTTGACGGGTGACCAATGATTTGTTACTTGTCGATGGATCCAAGTCACCATGCTCAATCCCACTATAGGAAGTCAAGTAATCATGAATACCATCATTGACGACAACATAATCGTCGATGAATGGAACACCGAACTTCTCACCATCATCACCCCTCAGAACAGACACACGGGCCAATGCCGACTTCTTTGGTTTCAACAACGACCTTACGCCGTTATTTTTTATTTCAAATTGTTCAGCCTCCAGCGTTACAAATTCTGCGTCAATTGCAATCAAAGCACCCGGTCTCGGAGCTTCTTCTCTTGTCAAGAGCTCATATTCTATTCTTCTCGTCTCTCTGGTGCCAGCTGCAAAATGATCACGATACAAAATCGCATCATTCAAGTCTAACTTCCAAGCATCATATTGGAAAGAGAGTGGAGTTTGAGAAACTCTTCTATAGACCACAGTTAACGGAGTCTTCCACCAATAGGACATGTTAAACACTTCAGCTTCAGGTATTGGCATAACCAGGAAGTCATTGAAGAGGTACCAGCTCTTCGCACCCGTTGTATCTTCAGGAATCTGAGCAAACGTAACCAAGTGACAGTCATGATCAGTCTCACCAGCGATCTCACAGACAAATCCAGCAGCTTCATACTCTTTATAGTACTTACTTTCATGGGGTCTTGGTGGAGTATCTATCAGGTTGAACCCACGTTCGTTACAGGCAGCATAAAAAGTTGATTTAAACCAGCCCTCGTTTGTTCTAATTACTTTCTTGTCCTCTTTTGAAAGGTTGATATTACAGGATAGGACGGGAGGCAGAGATGTAACGGTGAAACTTGTCTCCTCAATATCTTGGAATCCATTGTTCACCACAGATTGACGAGAAAGTCTATTCATTGACAATTTGATGAGCTTTACAATGGATGGATTTCTCGTCAACTCTCTTGCTGCGTCTGGGTGATTGTCACCTGGCGATGTCACTTCCAAGCATAGCATACGGGTTTGTTGAACATTTGCTTCGTGTGAATAATAGTACCTCTTGGCTTTCTCCGCAGATATGCCGACTATCTGGAGGAAGACATTGAAATGCTGTGATCCGCCATTTTCATTTTGCTCATCGATGGTAAGTTTCTGCAATAGGAATGAGTTGAACCTCTTGAGACGTTCAGCTAATCCAGCTGGACTTGTATGTGTCGTGCCACTATCAGTTGTGAGCAGCTCCAAACGAGCAGCGTCTTCATTTGCTGATAGCGTATGTTGGAAGTTCGTCGGGCGATAATGCTTCCCATCAGCCTTCACAAGCATGTCATAGAGATAGCCCAATTCGGTTAACAAAGAATCCTGCTCCAAATTCTCAACAGCCAAGTTACCAATAATGAAGTTGAACACTTCTGGGACAAATCTATAGAGCTGAAGAAGGGAGTTTGTATATGAGTTATCAACATGACTCTCCAATCCTGAAAACTTGGTTTTGTTATAGAAGTCGAAGTCAAAATCGTCGATTCCGAATTTGCTGTAGAGGATCTCCATCTTCTTGAATGCATTCGGTATACTGTTTGACGAAGCTGTCTTATATTCAAAGATATCTTCAGGCTCTGGGATATTTTTCCTCTTCGCAGGCGAGCCAATATTCTTTGTACTCAAGAATTTTCTTGGTGGATCGTTCATTTGAGATACTGAGATGTACGGTTTCACTTGATTTCGGGAGCCATATTTGTCCTTATCATAAGGGGCAACCATAAGCCCATCAATCATATTAGCGGATTGCATCAGTGATTGGTCAATACATTTAGGTATTTTACCTGCACTCTTGAAGATAATTTGTGGCGGCCATGCTGAAAGCAAAGTCTCTTTATAGAAAGGCATACCAATTGAATTCAGGGGGAAGTCTTCATCATCTATGGAAATAGGAATATGTGATGCCTTTGGATCGGGATGTTCAATTGGCACTCTGTTTGACATTGTAGAATGTTCGGGGTCAAGACAACAGAGATGCAACATTGACATAGTGTCCACCATGCATAGATAGTCTCCAGTGGAAGCAATTTCAAAATATCTGAGGACCTGCGAGTCCACTGTAAACAAGGTGGGTATAGAAGGACTGAAAATATCCACGGCGTGCATTAAACCTTTCGTAGATGCAATCAATGCCACACTTGGGAGTTTTGGATGAAGGCGGACATAAGCCGCTCCATCAGGAAATGCGACTGGATTCAAGGGACTCTGGGATCGAAGATCGTACACTGTAAGCCACAGGTCATATCTCTGCGTCCCATGACGTGTCGTGATTCCACAAGCTACCAATGTCTGATCTTTCAGATCGATATCTGAGAGTGTAGTACAGTTCATCTGAAACCTTGCAATGATCTTCTCAGACTTGAGCTCAAGAACGTCAATCGACGCGTCATTATTCCCTATGGCGGTGTATCTCGTGCTTGAGACCATCAATTTGACTTTCTTAAAGTGCGGTATAACATCAAGGACTTGAGCCTTGGCCACATCAAATTTCACCAACCCTGCTTTTGTAGCTATCAAGAGTTCATTCAGACCGATCAGGGCCATCGACATAATATCATCAAGTTCGCTGTGGGTTGAAGAGTCGATATGGTACACCATGATGCCTCGCCTATTCGAAAGTCTCAACGTGTCACCATCTGTGGAGAGAACACCCTTTGGATGTGAGACGATACATTTCACAGCACTCCGATGAGCTAGGAAACGAGTATATGGGATCAGCTGGGCACCCTCAAAAGATCCAATTGATCCATTGGTATCACCGACCCACACCAGGTCGCTCTGGTCGTCGAACACTGAACACGTCGCTACTGGCGGCTCTTTCTTTGGGTCCTTCGGTAGCCGTATCGCTAGCGTTCTGTTGATCTTATGAGCGCTATTAGTACTCCATGTTGTTGAATTATTACATTTCAAAATCATCAACTCACTTCTCGCCACCCTTCCATTGTCGTTGTGCGATCAAATTATGTTGTTTATCTCAATTTCGTTGTTGGTGTTTTGGTTTTCTTCCAATTCCGTGAGATTTCCCCCGTTGCTCTGGTTATCATCAGACGCGTCAAACGAGTTCGCGAGTCTTGTGTTGCTTGTACCAGGTTTGGAGAGTTTTGGTGGAAAGTTTTGATGAAAAGTTCAACAACGAGAAGAGGATCAGAGACTGATATTAACGGAGAAGAACAGACAGGCACCATTCACTATGAGCTCATTTTTTAGAACACTTACAGCTTTTGCATCCCGTACACAATCTGCAAGTTTGCTTTCAAGACAAGTTTTTGGGCCAACCTTCGGTCTAATACAGCCATCTTTGGCGCGTGGGTTTAAGGTGAGAACGTCTGTGAAGAAGCTTTGTAATGACTGCTACGTTGTGAGAAGAAAAGGTAAAGTCTATGTGTATTGTAAGACCAACAAGAAGCACAAACAACGTCAAGGTTGAAATGATATGATATGATATGAAATAGGTGTGAGTAAAGAAGTTTGTACATATATGAACGAGAGAGGTGAATAGATGATTTATGCTTACACATTTGTATTCAAACTCTAAAGCTGTATATTTTTCATTCCACCTCCCATAATGAAAGACCGATACCACCGATCAAGAGATAGTCCCTTCCGCCGACAGTAACGCTATCGGAGGAGCCAGTATCTGCAACGGTAGTGTAGTGATGATCCAATTGCCTCAACTTACCACCAGAAACACTCCATAACCTGGTCACTTGATCAACGGAAATCACTGCTAATCTATCTCCGGAGACTTTGGAAACAGCTGTAATAGTAGATGATGCAGCAGAAGGTTCAAAATCGACCACTTCTGACTCGATCCCATCATCAACAGTGAATCTGACAAGACCCAAACCATTATCATCACCACCAGTAGCAACAAGGAATCCATTTTCTGTGTTGAACACCTGTAGATCCTTGATACCATTTTGATGTACTTGGATTATATTAGACCATTCTGGTAAGGGCTTCGGTTGGTCAAGCTCTTGGAATTGTAAACAGCTGTTGAGGATTGGGAACTGGATCTCCTTTGTAACGTCAAAAACGGCCAGGTGCCCATCTGTAGCACCAGTCAAGATCAGCACCTTATTTCGATGGATCAAGATCTGGATATCCCAAAGACAGCAAGTTTTATAGCGGCCAAATAACAGTGGAGTGAATTCAGACTTCGATAGATCGAAGTAGAAGGCCTTGATGGTGGAATCTGAGTACACGTTGGCCAAGACGACACCAACGGCCTGATTGTTCTGATACACGAATTGGTGGTGAAAGTCCATGATTCTCAGGTCTGGATTTGATGAAGATGGGGCCAATATGCCAATGTTAGAGATCAATGGATATTCAAACCCTTCATCAATCTTCCACATGAAGAACTCCTCTCTAGCAGAACTTGAAGCCACAAGATTTTCATTTAGAAACTTGACTTTCTGCAAACCCGACGTATGCTTTCTCACTGTCCAATAGTTTCTGATATCACCAGTGGATTTATCAATGGTGCTTAGTTTCATGGTTGTATCTTCAGCACCTGTAATATGTAACAACTTAGGACACCCATCCCTAATGGTGATATCTCTGATTTCTCTTCCATGTGTACCTTCACTCAGACTCAATGGCACCGGTGAATTTGGAATAGACCGGATATATAATGTACCTTCACGGACATAGATGAACTTATAAGCCTGATCATCATGGAACAACTTCCAGATACGGTGGGCCCCACCACAGTTCTCATAGGCGATTTCGAAATCACGTGATTCGTTATAGATATAGAACCAACTTGATTTGAAGCCATAGACTATCAATTCGGAGTTGATGTGCAATGAACCTTCAAGGAAGCCCTTTCTGATATTATTTGAATGCACAAATTCATATTCGTTAGTGAGTTTGTAGTATCTCATATATAAGTAGAGACCATCTCTGTTTGTGATGGCTAGTAATACCTGATCTTCTGTTTCATCAAGCTTCTTCATAGAGGTGACTGTGTCGCTGAGGGAGAGTTTCTTGATGAGCTTCAATTCTTGCCCTGTCTCGAGATCATAGACACCCAATGAACTGAGGCGGAAGCCCATGAATACCAACTTATTGGTCACTTCGAAACAAGTGGTCACAAAAGTTGGTGACTTAGTAAGCTTAAGGGTCTTTCTCACGGTCAAGTCGGATTGGAATTGATAGAGTGTGAGTTTCTCTTGCTTGTTGGGTGATTCGATCAACAGATATAAGTTATCACCGTCCACGGTGGATAAGGCATTAATGACCTTGGAAACATCAGTATGTATCTTTTGCTCATTTATGATAGAACCATCTCTGCCAAACTTCAAGAATAGGGTATCACCTCGACTGCTGGTAAAAGTGATTATATCTTGTTCTGTGAAACCATTAGTCAATGTCAAGTTGTTGAACTCAGATTCAGTTCTCAAGAAACTCCAAGAGCTATTCTTGTATATAAAAATGCCTCCAAATGAAGTTATAAGTACGATGCCACAAATCAACTCCCAGAAACCCTTCACAATTTCATTCTTTTGGATAGTGTATTCAATCCCTGATTGAGCCACGATCTCGGATAGAGTAAACTTCGCAGTCTCCTGCTCAATTTTATTCACATTGATATCAATGAGGCTGATGCGACCGTCATTACCTCCAGTTGCTGCAAATGTACCATCTTTGTTAATATCTAATCCCCAGATGTGTCTACCATTGTGCAATTCGTAAGTGTGGTTTGGAATCAGTTGACCATCCTCAGTGATCTTCCAAGTTCTAGCAGTCAAGTCTTCAGAAACACTAACGACTTCCTCATCTCCAACGAACTTCAAATTCCAGATTCTAGCAGTGTGTCCCCAAGCTGTAGCTTTCAAATCACCTGTCTCGAAATCCCAAAGCTTGATGGAGCGATCATCAGAGCATGACACAATATACTTGTCATTTGAGCTTGTCCTGACATTGAAGATAGAACCCTCATGGCCTTTAAGGGTGTGGATGATTTCTTCTTTGTATAAGTCCCATATTATGACACCACCCATCACAGTACCTGCATTGATATAGACATCATACCTTGAAGTAACTTTAATGGAACCAGAATAGAGAATAGACTTCTCACCAAATACAGATTTTTCCCATTGCAGAGTCTTGGAATATGAATCGACACTGAGAATTACGTTATGTGCTGTCAGTAGAAAGAGTTCCCAGCCTTTGTAGCAGAATTCACCAGCGATGATCCAATCGTTGATCATCTGTTCATGGTCAAGGAGATTGCTACCCTCAATCACCTGGGCCAAAGAAACAATACTAAAAGAGCGAGCACCGTAGAATGCGATCGTATCTCTTTGGAATGCAATACCATGGATCTTGTTACGTTTGAAGATTTTTCGTGAGACAAGCAGTTCACCAGTCTTATAGTTATAGACTTTTACTAGCGGGCCGCGTCCGACGAGCAAAAGGTCATCCCCGAAGAACTTTACCGCCACTGAAGGACCGTGATGTTCAATAGGAGACAGTTTATCCCTCATGATGCTCTTAGAACTCTCTTCTAACAAACAGTTAAGGCCAAGGCTTTCAATGATGGAGAGTGCCAAAACTGAAAAATTTCTGCTGTGGTACTTACCAGGTGGTTCGCGAACTCGTTTTGCGTTCTTTTTGTTTTGAGCTTTTCCGCAAAGAGAAATTTGCGGCTTTGATAGAGAAAGATCATCAGGAAGGAAGAGAAACAGATTATCAAACGAGGAATTTCTTTTCATACTCTTCAGAAACTTTTACTATTCAAATGAGCCTATCATTCTCGTGGGGGTTTTCACCCAAGCTTGAGGAGCCAAAGAAAGAGGTATCCCCTGTTAAGGAGCAACCAATACATAGTATGTCCGCCACCCAGAAGCACAAGAGACGGTTCCAGGAGGACGACGAGGTGCTCTACTCGGCCGTCCAGCGCCGCAGTACGTTGAAGAAGGACAAGTTCCGTGTGATGAAGAAGGAGCTGCCCAATAAGAAGACCAGGCCAACGGTTCAGAGGATCATGGGTCAACAACTCCCGACACAGCGTATAGTCGAGGTTATGGATAGATCTCAGTTGGAAAATTTGTTGAATAATTTGATGAATTTGCACCCGGAATTGACACAGGATATCTATAGATGTGCGCCAAAGCCATCTGTTAGTGGAGCCATTGATATCTTGACCCAAAAGATTGACGGTATCACCAATGCTCTCCCTTATAAAGTTGACCAATCATCCGAATATTCCTACCTACGGGTGAAGCCATTGATCGAGGACTTTCTCAGTGCGCTCAGTGACTACACACTGGGATTTTTACCACCTGTGGAGTCTCAGCCTGCTGTCTCGTTGGAATTTTTGGATGAAGCGACCAGTCTTTTGCATAAGTTGCCGAACTTCCACAAACTTTCAAACAACTATTTCAAAAACATTGCATATGAGCAACTCTCGCATACCTGGTGTATGTGTCTTAAAGAATTCATCTCGAATTCAAACTCTGGGTTATTGGTGTTGATCAACAACAACTGGGAGGCTAAGCTAAAACGTCATAATGAATTATCTGAGGGTAAATTGACCAATGTGTTAGAAATGTTTAAAGAAGAGATGAGTTGGCTTGAGGAGGAGGGTGAACTGAGCCCTACAAAGATTGCTAGTCTTCGGAACTTTAGTGCACATAATAGCCCATGTGGTTTGAAAACGGGTCTTTTGGGGTTAGATCATCTGTGAGTGAGCTGATACACTACATCCATTAATATTGTTGAACTATTTAATAGGTTTTAAATGCTATTCTCTCGTCATGATTAATGGGCTCTATTTAAATCTTCTTAGCGATTCATCAAGGCTTAGACTACCACTTCGTATGACTAGGCCATGGACGCTCGTAGAATCCTGTGACTGTAGTGAGCCTATCGTGGATGAGGTCTTTGGGAGTGGAATCGGTCTGAGCTTTCTGGTTTTGTATTTGTTGATGGTGGTTTCTATAGAATGGAGATGATCTTCCAAGGATGGTGTGGATTCTTTAGAATCTTCTGGTTGCAATGTGGAAGAAGGAAGGTTTTCCAACTCAGAATATTGGTCACAAGACTGCATTAGGCTATCTCTGGTAACTGTAGTAGCTTCAGGAAGGCCGTTGTGTTGTAGAGACCTTGAGTCAGACATTGCGCTCTCACTGTGGGATACAGGATCTGCTTCACCAATACCGCTGTCATCACTCAAAATTCTTCCTTCATTTTCCTCTTCTTCCAGGCTATTTTTTTGACAAACGATGAGTTCTTCTTCGTCTTTCTGGTTCTCCCTATCCTCATTGCCAGAAAACTTGGCACTGTAAGCCTGAGTAAGCTCATCTTCTCGGTTGTCCTCTGATCTGAGATTTTGTGATTCTTGCTCTTCGGGCAGTTTTCGTTGTCCTTGCAGAATACCACAGTCTCGATTGTATTCTTGCGTTAGTTCTTTTCGATCCTTAAGATCCTCTGATGCATCACCCTGATGCATATGTGCCTCACGATTTTCCTCATGACAATTATTTCTGTCTTTGTTCTGATGCACCAGAAGACTATTCTCCTGTTGATCATCATCTTCCTGCTCGTCATCAGCAAGTTCTGATTGGCTTCCATCAAATCTCTCTTGCTGTCTTACATCACCAAGAGCAGAATCAGGGTTCTCCCTACAATCATTAATATTTTCATCGCATTCTTCACGATCAGAGGTTTCATCGTAGGGATCCAGCATCAATCCGTGCAAGTCTGTCACAGTGCTCTGTTCATCCATTGAATCAACAACTTCATAGCCTTCTTGCCCCAATGCCCTTTTTAGCATCGGCCATCGTTCACCATCAACATTAGTGGTTCCTATGAGTTCCATTATTCCCATCAGCTTACCCATGACTTGTTCACTTAGCTCTTCGACCTCATTAGATAAGGATTCATCAACACCGACCTTTAATGATTTGCTCACCTCATCAACATAGCGTACGCTTGCTTTCAATCTCTTCTGTAGTCTTTCATGGGATCTCGCAACGACTTTCTGGAATTGAAGTGTTGAAGCCAATTGTGCATCCAAATCGGTTCTATATTTCGTTGCTACTTGTGCTAAAGAGAACTGTATCTGCGCTGTTTCTTCTGGCAGCTTCTTCAGGATACTGCACAGAAGCGTTTCTTCCAGTGATGGTAGTTGTGGCATTAAAATAGAATAAGGAAATATCCGCAACTTTTACAGGTTTCCTCTACTTATTCAAGTGCACCTAATTGTGTTCTCTTCGGCCTCTAGCTTCCCGCTAACTTCAACACTTTTTAGGGGCCCAAAATAGACAACTTTCAGCGGAGATAAAACTCAAAACGTGAACAAACAAGCCGTCAACAAAAACAAACACAGAAGAAGAGGTTTCCTAATGCCTCCAAAGATCCTGTCTAAGGATGCGTCCTATGTGACGCCTCTTGAGCAGCTCCAACATAAACCAGCAACGAAGCGTATTAGAGTCGCAAGAGCCTGTGACACTTGTCGGAAGCGCAAGGTCAAATGTGATGGGAAGCACCCTTGCATCCACTGTACCGTTTACTCCTATGAGTGCACTTATAACCACCTGAGACCCTCTTTTGCCCCTGCCAAAAGGAGGAAGGAGGAGAAGAAGGAAGAGAAGAAGATTGTTGTGGATGAAGAAAAGATTCCGTCGTTGGCCATGTTGAAAGCTATGTTTCCAGAAGTTGCCATGAATGACGCCTTCCAGGCTGATTTGTTCTGTGAAGTGTTTGCGAAACATAAGAAAGATGGCCAAGTCGATATGAATGCTGTATTGATGGAGTATAACGAGTCAATTCAAAGACATGCTGCGACGCCCAAGCAGTCAATTTCCTCCAATGATCACGTTGAGATCAGGATTATACTCCCACCAAGAGAGATTGCGCTCAAATTGATATACAAGACATGGAGTGAAAGCTGCGTCCTTTTTAGGTTCTACCATAGACCCACATTCATCAACGATTTCAATTCCCTATATGAGATTAACCCTGCTGAATATTCAAACCATCAGAATAAGATTCTTCCCCTAATTTACTCTGTGATTGCTGTTGGTGCACTCTTTTCAAAAGGTGATAACGCTATTGATAATCAATATCTACAAGATGAAGGGTATAGATACTTCATCGCTGCTAGGAAGCTGATAGATATTACAAATACGTCTGATCTTGAGAGTATTCAGACAATCTTCATGTTGACGCTTTTTCTCCAATGCTCGGCGAGATTATCAACTTGCTACTCATACATTGGTATCGCTCTCCGTTCAGCTCTGAGACAAGGTCTGCATAGAAAACTGGAATCCTCGTGTGATAACATCAAATCTGAATGCAAGAAGAGACTTTTCTGGACCATCTATAAATTGGAAATTTATGTCAACTCTATATTGGGGTTACCGCACTCTATTGATGAGTCTGATATTGATGCCGAACTACCAAGGGATTTGGACGACGTTAATATTGAAAAAGATCATATTAAGCCTCAACAGCAGGGGAAGCTGAGCTCTTGCGGTATCAATAACAGTCATACCAAGTTGATCCTCATCCTGAATCATATCGTGAAGAAGTTGTATAAGACATCCAGTCCTATCTATATGATTCCACAGGAAGTTTTCGAGTCCTTGGAAAACGAGTTGAAGATCTGGAAATATGAGCTACCATACCAACTTCAGATGGATCATACACAAATTCCACCTGAATACATCAAAGCTAATCGGCTACTTTATCTGGACTACTTGCATGTTCAAATTATGTTGTATAGACCATACATCAATTACGTGAAACTAGCAAAGGAGAACCATGCAGAGCCTGGATTCAGGAACTTCCAATATGATAACGGTATCAAGTGTTTTCAGATCTCAAAAGATATTATTACTCTGGCGCAGTCCATGATTGATAGCAAACTGCTCAATGGAAGTTATTGGTTTTCTATCTATACTATTTTCTTCAGTGTTGCTTGCTTGGTTTACTACTTCTTGGAGATTGATAACACGGATGAAGAGGTGAAGAATTCGATTGAGATTGGTAAGAAAATCCTATCAGCTTCTAAACAGAGATCTATGGGTGCCGAACGGATTTTCAATCTGCTGAACCACATGTTTGAGAACTATGACAGACATAACATCAGATTACAAGAACTACAGCAACAATCGCCTGAACATCTGAAACATTCTATGGCTTCATACGGAACTGCTACGATCTTCTCTACTGGTATTGCTCAGAGCAAATCTCCATTGAATCAATTCATCTCACCAAACAACACGCCAAAGGTGAACACAGCAGCCACGCATACGACAGAATCGATGGATAAGAACACAACTATACCCCAAAGTACTGATCAGTTCGATCTGCAACTATTCAGCGGATTTCTTCCAGGTTACATGCTTGAAAATCCTATTAAAGGTGAAGATATACTGGAAATGAATCAGCCATTGCAGGAATCTCCCATGAACTCATCCTCGAGTAAAACCGAGGAGCACGAATTTGACTGGGACAGGTTCATTGATAAGAATGATGTTTTGAATTTTGACATTTAGAGGTGTTTTTATAGAGCTTTTTAACGATCATTGTGTTGTAGTATGACAAGGGACGCGATTTTCTCCAAGCCCGAAATCTCATATCCCTTTCTCTCTTTGTGGATACATCCACTACTATATAAAAGAAGAAAAACCAGCATAATACCGATCACAGATCATCTGACGTGAATAATAATTCGGATTGCTTCTTCATCGTCTGCCGCATCCTCTTGCTGTTGTAGCTCAATTTGTCTCATCCGTGACATGCGAAAATCAAAGCTTAACTTTAAGTTGGAGTCTGGTTGACGATTGGCGTTGACAACATCATCAGCTTCAGCAGTGCTTGCTATGTTTACTGCTCTAACCATAGAAACATTAATGAAAAAAGAAAATTCTTCATCGTGAATGTGTGAAGTGAAAGAGCAATCAGACATCAAGCAGTTCGGCTCCAAATTCCTGTTGGGAAGAGCTGGTTTCCTCTTGAAACTCAGCTACCAGAGCAGAAGAAGTCATTCTAATAATATTCATTTATATCCTTTAAATTCACTATCATAAATATTCAAAAAAGGACCCTTGTAATAAGGATAATTCAACCTCACTCTTATCAAACGAGTTGCTGTAGTGGTGACAAGCAGAAAACGATTGTACGCTTACCTTTTTGCTGCAATGGAGATGATGACTTTATTTAAAAGTCTTTTGAAGGATCCTATGAGTGTAATTATACACAACAATTGAAGCTCATTTGGGCTTGTATTTGGGTATTACTGTTTTCGGCTCTTAGAAATATCAATTTATTTGCGACTGTGCAATTGTGCAGATATAGGCAGATATACTTTACTGAAACAGTGCAGCAACCCATTTTTAGTTACATTTCGATGCGTCCAACAGCCAGGGAAAAGACATAGTTCTTGACAAATATATGAATATTTTTGATTTTTACCTTTTCCAATTTGTGCAGTTATTTGATCACGTCTGTAAAACTTCGATCTCTTCATGTTGATATAATGGCCTTATTGTTTGAGTTATCCAAATTAAAAGTGAAAGCACCAGATGAATCAAAACTTCGTGATTTGCCTCGAACAGCAGCACCCCAAAATTGTTTAATACCTAGAAGATGCTAAGGAACATTCTAAAATGAGAAATACAATTTTTCACACCTGATATCTTTGAAAGAAACTTTTCGCTCATAAATATCTTGCATATAAGCTCATGCAGGCCTCTAAATGTTGATATCTTGCCGAAGCACTTCTCCAAGTCCAACAATCACATCAGAATATCAAGATTTGGTATGACCCTTGGCGATACCGATGAACAGCAGCAGCGCAAATTGACGAAGCATTTCTATTCCTCAAACAATGCGACGAAGATCGCAATACACGATAGCAAGATTGTCGGCTTCCAAGATATTGATATTCCTTTCAGACTCGAGCTCAGGATCATAGAAATGTTGATAATAGATCGTCGAACCTTCGAACCTGGTACTCTGTTAGATGTTCTTGCAGTAGAGATCTCATATCTAGCCGGATGTGAGAACGACTCCATTCAGAGACTAAACTTTACTAATAGTATGCCATGGGACGTGTCCTTATTTCAGTATCAAAATCACGGCATGTTTGATCAAAGAGTGATCATAAAAGAGGAAGCCCGAGATATCAAAAGGAAAATTACGGGGTACGGAAGAGTTCATATTTTATGGGTCGTACCTGATTCTGGAAATGACACCATTTGAAGAAATACAGGCCATTAGTCACATAATAGCACCTAAAGTGAAAACATTGAAATAATTTCTCGATGTGCCCGGAAACTAAGGAGAATATAGCGCCACACCTCTCGGAAGCCATAATACATCAAGTAAGAGACGGAGAAGATCATAGTTCTTTCGATCTGACAATTGAATGTTATTATTGGAGTTGAGGGTATTAAGGCTCTGTTGCAATCTGGAACCTCTCTACAATTTTTTTCAATTTAATTCCCTCAAGGTTTTATATCTTTTCATGAGAGACTGTGATAGTAGAGTTTCCTGAATCGACGTAGTTCATTGTCAGAGTTTGTTCAGCTGCTGACGGAGACCCAAAAGTCATTGCAGAAAAGCTTCAGTATCTATCCATCATACCTGGATAAGATTCAGAATTTAACACTGCATCGTCGATTCCAACGTTTGCACGGTATCCAAGATTGAAAGACTTTGAGTTCAAACAGAGAGCAATGAGACTTCTGAATATTACGGAAGCAATCCTTACAAGATTCAACAAATCGGAGTATCTCTGTGCGGTTGGTGGGGAAGCTCGTTCGCTCCCACCGATGAGTTTCCCATTCCGCATATGCCACAACTGGATTAATCGAAGACCAAAAATACAGATTATTGGAACTCATAATCCTGCTATCATAGAAAAGAAGCTACTGACTGAGATATTCAAGGCAAGCAATTAGGTAAAAAAGATTATTATTCAACATGAAGGACAAGAATAATAATCCAGTTAAAAAAATTATTCTGGCTTAATCTTAGATTACATGATCATTCGTGTGTTAAGATCTTGGCACAGTGATATTATTTCTCAAGTTTCATACTATTGACCTAAGGTTATTTGGTCTGACGCTTGATGAAAGAGCTATTAATTTTTATCGAAGATCGATGAGCGATGTCTGCTTGTAAGCTATTGATCTGAAAAAAGGGCTTCAGAGTTGCTGATTTGAGTAATGCAAGCTCCCTAGTAAAACCGGTTGAATCATATTAGGTATGCTGATTTATCAGATAGTTCTTTTTCACCTGATTCTCTGTAAGTGATGGAAACTTTTTAATTCACAATAATTAAAACAAGATCAATCTTATTGAGTCAATGCAGAGTGTGGAGGTAAACGTCTAACCGAATTTGAAATCCGTGTGAGCTTCTGAATATTGCATCATATTAGTTCTTCTAACCCAAGTGCTTTTAAATTGATACTTAACACACTCCATTCTTCCTTTATGATCCATTTATTAAGAAATACGGTGAATGAAGCAAATCTCGAGTCTCCACCTTATTGGCCAAGGTAAATCAACATAATCAGATTGACCGTTTTAGTCGGCATCGCGGCATTCAGGAACCGAAAACACAATCGCCTGCCCCTGGAACAACCGCAGAAGCGAACCAACAGACAAACCAAAGATGGCCAAAGTAGCACTTATCACAGGATCTAACGGAGGTATTGGCAAAGCACTCACTTTGGAGCTCGCCAGCCGTAGCTACATTGTTTATGCCACTGATATTGTCTTCTCTTCTGAATCCAGGGAGATATTCCAGGCCAAGTTTATTCATACTCACTTAATGGACGTTACTTCCCAGGAACAGGTGGAACATGTCCGTGACATAATTCAAGCTGAGACTCAGGGATCGCTGGATCTACTTTACTGCAACGCTGGTCGTGTCCAGGTCGGTCTAAGTTCGGATCTTACAGATGATGAGATCAGATCTCTGTACGAGCTGAATCTGTTCTCTCAGATGAGACTTGTTCGTGAGTTCGTTCAAATGGTTATTAAGACCAAAGGCACTATTGCCTTTTCTGGTTCTGTTACTAAAGGTATTCCATTGCACTCGAACTCTTTGTACACTTCTTCCAAGGCTGCCTTGGACCAATATGCCTCCGTCTTACAGTGTGAACTGCGTAACTATGGAGTAAAAGTTATAGATGTCGTTGGTGGATATATCAAGACAAACATTTTTGATTCACGTGTCAATTACATCCGTGATGGCTCTGTATTCCAATTCCCCGAGTACGAAGAGATCTATGCGAAGAGAAATCAAGTGTTGGATAAGTCCTCCCAAGAAGGAATGGAAGCTTCAGAGTTTGCACGCAGGACACTTGACAAGATTGAACGGGCCAACATCGACACGCTAAGGATCTATGAAGGTGCTAAAGCTGGTAGACTATCCATCTTACAACACATTGTCCCGCAGAAGAATCTTGTTGATCACATGTTAAAGCTCTTCAAGTTGAACTTCAACTATAGGAAGCATTTGAAGGATTAGAAGATCTACAATTTAATATTCCGATTAAAAACATGCCATGTAATCTTTCCCCACTTTCTATTTATGACGTCTGCTCTTACCTGGACGCTTAGAAGATTTACCCTTCATCTTACGCACCGAGAAGTCAGACATGTCTGCACTTGAAGCAGCGTCATTCTTTCTCTTGAATCTCTTGATACCACCGAAACCATACTTCTTGTTCTTTGCTTCTCTCTTTGCGCTTGGTTTATTTCTCTTGTATCTATCTTCTCTCTCATTCGTGTCAGCAGTAGCTTCTTCAATGGCAATATCGAACTCATCGTCTTTAATCTCATCATTCTGTCTCTTTCGCTTAAGACCTTTGATCTTCTCCAAAGTCTCACGTTTTTGTTTTTGGCGTTCTTGCAGTGTAGCATTTTGCACTTGCTTACCAAACTTCTTTAAATCTCTTTGTCTTCTGGCTTCTTGAGATGCCTTTTTCTCGCTGGCTTCCTTGATCAACTTGTTCTTCAACTTATCCATATGCTCATCGGACTTGACCATCTCTGCAAAGTAGTCTTCAGGTCTCGTGAATGGAACTTTGAGTTTCAACAATTTAGCACGACCTTCAGTTGTAGCCTGTAAAGCTTGCTTATAGAATGCCAATTCACGCTCAGTATCGTCGTAGATGTCCTTGATCTGTGATTCAACCTTCTCAGCAGTTGTGAGTGATTGATGCTCTTGGAATGAGTGCTTACTCCATGGAAGCTCGATACGAGCTAGGGCATTCTTCAAAGCTGCAACATTGTTCACTGTGAGCTTAGTATGTGGCACCACATCGGCATCTGAGTCAATCTCGACATCAGAGAGGGCAATATCTTCTTCTTCATCCTCTTCATCTTCTTCACTTTCTTCATCTTGTTCATTTCCTTGCTCTTCATCCTGTTCGTCGTTCTCTTTCTCTTCAGCATCTTCTTCCTCCTCGTCCTCTTCTTCCTCTTCTTCGTCATCGTCATCGGATCTGGCGAGCTTTTCAAGATCCAACAAGTACTCCTCCATCTCAGAGTCGGTATCTTCAGCAATCTCAACATCGCTCACTTCTTCATCATCATCTTCTTCATCATCATCTTCTTCATCCTCGCTGGCCTCATCCTTTTCCAACTTGGCCTCGATGGCCCTCTTCAGCTGTCTCTGTTGCTTCTTCGACAAGGTTTTGCTCTCATACTCCTGTGCCTTCTTCTCCTTAGCAGCCTTACTAGCGGCCTTCTTCTCAGCCTTAGCCTTAGCAGCAGCCTGTCTAGCAGCTTCTTTAGCCTCAACGTCTTCCTTTGTCACAGTCTTGGGACCAGACTCCTTCACGTTCTCCTTCTCCTTCTGCAGTTTCTTAACCTGCTTTTTTTCGTACTCCTCCTTAGCTTTTGCAATCTGGAGTCTCTCTTTCAAGTGGCCTTTACCCATGGTGCTTTGTCTTTGAGTGTTATATCAGCTTCCAGATGGAAAACTTCAAGCGCTTTGAAATTTTTCCTTCTGCGATGGGCTTTAATCCGAAAACAGCAAGGTTGCGCAGCACCGATGGATTTTCGTAAATTGGCGTCCAGATGCGAGAGGCTTTTCGCATGTAAACGACAATTGCCGGATCGAGAGCTTTTTACTCTAAATCCTCGATCGACGTGTTTTCTAAACGAATAGAGAAATAACTTTCGTTCCCTACACCACACTTTTGTTAGTTCCTCAAGGATAACTCAGTTGCTATCTGTACAATGTCTGACAAAGCTATCAAGAGAGAAAAATTCCTTAATGTCTTCCCAGAGTTGGTCGAAGACCTCATCCAAGTGTTGAAGGATTATGGTATGACTGGCGAAGCAATTGAATGGTTCAAGAAGAACTTGGAGTACAACACCCCAGGTGGTAAATTGAATAGAGGTATTTCTGTTGTTGATACCTATGCCATCCTTAAAGGCCTGAAATCTGTCACTGAATTGGATGATGCCACTTATAAGAAGATTGCCCTATTGGGCTGGTGCATTGAGTTGTTACAAGCTTACTTCCTGGTCGCAGATGATATGATGGATCAATCTATCACAAGAAGAGGGCAACCATGTTGGTATAAGGTGGAGAGCGTCGGTGATATTGCTATTAATGATTCCTTCATGTTGGAAGGTGCTATTTATGTTTTGTTGAAGAAATATTTCAAACAAGAGACATATTATGTCGATCTCCTAGAATTGTTCCACGATGTCACTTTCCAAACTGAATTAGGTCAATTGCTTGATTTGATCACTGCTCCAGAAGACCATGTCGACTTGTCCAAGTTCTCCTTAGAGAAGCACTCTTTCATTGTCATTTTCAAGACTGCATATTACTCTTTCTATTTGCCAGTTGCTCTTGCAATGTATGCTGCTGGCTGTGCTGATGTGAAAGACTTGAAGCAAGCCAGAGACGTTCTGATCCCATTGGGTGAGTACTTCCAGATTCAAGATGACTACTTGGACTGTTTTGGTAAGCCAGAAGATATTGGTAAGATTGGTACTGATATACAGGATAACAAGTGCAGCTGGGTTGTCAACACTGCATTGAAGATTGCCACTCCAGAGCAAAGAAAAACCTTGGATGAGAACTATGGTATTAAGGATTCCGCCAAGGAGAAGGTTTGTAAAGATTTGTTCAGCGAGTTGGGCATCGACAAGTTGTATCATGAATACGAGGAGAGCATTGCCACTGAGTTGAGAAAGAAGATTGACCAAGTTGATGAGACGAGAGGCTTCAAGCGTGAGGTTCTTTCCCTCTTCTTGGACAAGATCTACAAGCGTTCTAAATAAGTCAATAACATGACTGAGCTAAAAACAAAATTACAAGAAACTCATTTATACTACTTGTACCAATAAAAAAGACGGAACATGACAGATATGTATATGGAATGTGGATGTACAAGAGCTTTTTTGTTTCTTTCTTCTAGTCGATCAATGTGGTTTGCTATAACATAAATTGAGATCATCCAAACACTTCAAGCATTGACAATCTCCAATTCCTCACGACCAGCCTTTGTGTACAAGTACTCGTTGTAGTCTCTAGCCCAGACCCACCACTCCCAGATGATGAATCCTGGAACAGCGATGAAGAGAGCTTGGTTCTTGACTCTTCTGAAGACGTTGAAAACAGCGTTGTAAGCAGCACCCTTAAGAGGTCTTTGGGCATATGGGGAAACAGCGTAGGTGGTAATACCCTTTTGTGGCTGGGACCCGAGGGAACCCCACCAACCCATGTAAGTCTTAGCACTTGGAGCACCGGCACCCATTTTGTATAATATGTCTGATATTTAGTAGTATTTGATTGATGTTGATGTTTCTTTCAGCTTTTTTTGCCCTGTGCGCTGGTTGTTTTTCACTGAGCAGCGATTGGCTGAGGACTTCCGGGGGTGTCGGATTTCCCAATTCACTATCATTATGAAGCCCCGAGATAAATTGTGTCTCTTAACGTAATTCTTAAATCTTCCGCGAAGTCGTTTTGCTAGCCGGCAACCGCCGATGATCAGAGAGGTTTGGTAATTTTTTTGGGTTTATCAGAGGGCATCAAAACAAAGTGAGGTGGCAAACAAGGAAGTGAAAGGGAGGAAATCAACGGGGCGGCTGTGTGATTATTGTGCGATATTGAAGCAGACGTCTGGGGTTGCACATTACAAGCAAAAGTAGCTCAAACACCAATCGAAATTGAAGTTTTTGTATACATAAAGGAACTGATCCCTGGAAATGTCTCAGCGGCATCCCCAATCGCCAATTAAGAAGCCAGCTAGATCCCTGTTAAGTGCAAGATTGGAGCAGGCTGCTCATGAGAATGATGGCCCTACAGCCGTATCTTCGCCGCTTCAAGAAGATACTGTGCTTTCAACATCGACATTGACCCCTGTAACTTCTGATAACAGGGTCCAGACCAAGAGCATGGATGTCCAATTGAAGAGATCCAAGGACTATGGGACAATACAGAGAAATGGATCTAACTCAAAACTCTACAGAATCTACTCTGAGAATGAAACTTCCAATTTTAACAGCATTGACGGCCGAAGAATGTATGATGATGATAGACACAGACCCCATAGGACACGGACATATCAAAAACCCGTCCCTGAAGATTCTATGAATCGAATTGCAAAGATCAATTCGAGTCGAAGCTTCCCTCGCGGTGGCTTAAAGAGAACCATTCATCATGAAAGTCTCGATCTGGGTCATGGAATGGAGGATGAATATATCCCAGATTTTGACTTCAGTTCTGCAATCCAGCAATGGACAGATAGTTATTATCATAACGATACATCGTTCGATTCCTCAGTATCAGGCAGTGTGGTATCAACCGAACCTCCACGGATACCAATTGGTGAGTCACATGCCCAGGTGGAGCCGGTGAGTGTTCCGAAACATGATCTACACCAGCAGGGGCAAATTGATGAAGAAGAGTTCATAGTTTCAAAATTACCTAGAAATTTTAGCGATTTGCCCTTTTCAGTGAGGCGGAAACTAATGACAGACCTATCCTTGTCACCATTGGTGAGTCGTGATTCGATTGAGAAAATCGTAAAGAAACGGTTCAAGAGATCTAAGAACCAGAGCTCTCCGGCGTTACAGTTCCTCTCTAGTTTTAGTGAGAGATCGAAGAAACCTGAAGATAAAATCGTATTGGATCATTCACTTGGTCGCATCATTGGAAGTGGTGCATGGGGTATCATTAGAGAGTGCTGCGGTCCCGATGGTTGTATCAGGGCCATGAAAGTGATCAGAGCCAAGAATGAAGCAGTAAAAGATGTGTTCAGAAGAGAGACCAATGTTTGGAAAAAAATGAAACATCCATACTTGCTTCCGTTGCTTAATGTCAAGGAGACGGAGAACACATTCTTTTGTTTGACAAATAAGGCATGTGGTGGGACTTTATTTGATCTTGTCTCAAAATGGGGTTTGAATACATCTGAAGAGAAAATCACAACTAAAGAAAGGCTTCATCTCACGAGAAAGTATGGACTGCAAATTATAAAAGCATTGATGTATATGCATCAAAGGGGATTTGTACACGGGGATGTGAAATTGGAGAACTGCTTACTCGATCGTGAAGGTGCGAATGGTAAAGTTCTCGTGTGTGATTTTGGTATGAGTATACAATACAAGGTCCCAGAAGATTCAGACGATATTGTTGTCAAAGACAGGATGATTAAGAGACGTCCTTCAATCCCTCGTTCATATTCAGGTTCCAAACTGAGACATTTGAGATCGTTGGAGCGCATTTACAATGATAAATCACAAATTCATGATGATACCCGTTTACAACTAAACATGACTGAATCAAAATCTTCAACTGATTCGGATGTGCTTTCATTCGATCCATCGCCGATCACTCCAAAACCAGAACATGTCAATCCAAATTTACCTGACTCTCATATCGGTTCTCTCCCTTATGCTGCCCCAGAACTTCTGGAGAGTTGCCCGCCGCCATTAGGTCCATCTGCTGACGTTTGGGCGTTTGGAGTGCTGATCTATACGATGCTCGTTGGTAAATTACCATTTCAACATCAGTATGAGCCAAGATTACGCGCAATGATCAGTGCAGCTAAATACGATACCGAAAGTTTAGAGAAGGCTACAAACGGCGAGAAAAATTTTATTGGTGTGGTAACGGGATGTATGACCAAAGATCTCACGAAGAGATTGACATTCGAAGAGGCTGAGAGACTATTAGTGAGTGCAGAGGCCTGATGAACTGCATAGTTAATGAGTTATGTGTACTATTTAATCATGAAGGTAATGAATAGCATTGTTTGGATTTATACTCTGTTGGATCGTTTTATCTTAAACATTTGAAAGTTCCGAAAAAAGCAGACGTCCAAAATGTAGAAGGGCCATAGTGAATCCGGAGAAACTTGATACTGGGATTCCGCCAGAAGCAAAGCATCTTTCCGAGTCCTGCTTTGGCTAGAAAGAAGGAATACAGCTTTATAAAATAGATATAAAAGATATCTACTGTTGCCTGTTAATGCTTTTTTGGTCTGGGTTCATTGGGGGCCATTAGAAGTAATCTGGGGTAGGGAATTGCTCTCTGACTTCACGACATTAAGTGTTATCACTTCCTTCCTCTGTTTCCCGTTTTAGAAAAGAAACTCCATACTTTGAGAATGCAGCTGGGAAATTCGAAGGCACCGATTAAACTGACTTTGCTTATGGCTGCTTCAGAAAATACCACTAAAGCCGTATCTCTGCAATTGGTGCGTAATGGGTGCATCTGTTATCACCGTTTTGAGACACCGAAAGAATTTGGCCCATGAGACCTTGAAGGATTTTCAGAGCAGTTGATAGATAAGCATTCTTCATCAAAACTGACAGCTCGAATAAAAAGCAGATGATTGGTGCTGTGAACTTTGTACATTAAGAAACTCGTTGTTTGCATGCGATCACCAACAATGCTGGTATATTTACTGTTGCTCCAATGATGGAAACGGGTGTGGAGAATGATATCAACTTCGAATTTTTTTTGAGTATCCAGGCTGTTGCTACTACCTTCCTTGAACATGGTCAACTGTGAAAGATCGTTAATGTATGTTCCATCACAGAGCCGTCGCACATTCTCGAGCACTAGTGGCCCTAGATTTGCTGTACAAAGCTTTATTCAAGCCTTGAGGGAGCAGTTTGTCGTTCAAACTTCAGAGAATCAACTTGATTGTTACGGTCCAGGTACAGTCTTGAGACAGATGTGAATTGTAATTGAAGTTCGGTCAGTAAACTGATGTCAGAAAGGATGAACGTTTGAAGAAAAACCTTTAAGGTGTTGCCTCCCTCGGTGCAGGCTCTGAACTTCATTATATTGCCGAATTTGTTGGTTTCCTTACCTATGGCAATGCCAATTAAGTTGCTGACCAGTGTATCCTTGTTAATAGTGGTATGATCCACAACTCAAAGCCCCGATGGTCTTCGTATGCTACAAATAAAGGGACATTAACAATGAAATACAACAAGGAAGCCAATAGTAATGTCCCTAAGACTCGAGTTAACAATAGAGAAGCTTATGCTTGGGTTTCTGTACTTGATGTGGTATTGCCAATGGTATCTTCTGGATCATACACCATTGCATCTAAATTTTGGATTTTACTCTCCACTTTTTGATATCCATCAGCGGTCATAGTCTGAAGTGGAATGGAGGCCGCACGTTCACGATTATCGTCATCTACAAGTGGCCCATGGAAGTTCTGACGACCCCATACGATCCAAAGTAAACTGATCAAGAGCACAAACACCACAAATACAAGCGAAGCATAGTTCATTGTTGTGCCTGTCACGGGTAACTGCGGTGGCATACTCAAGATGAAGATCGTAAAGAGAAGCCAGAGAACGCTAAGGATGTTGAGAATGAATCCAATGTACTTCAACTTGAAAGCAGCACCACGGACCTTCTTTCGTCCACCCATTAATGACGACAGGATTGGGATAAGCGAAGCTGCACAGAGGGAGATAACGGCAGCACCAACAAAGGCATTGAAAGCAGTAGTACTCACGAGTGACAATAATCCCAAAAGATAGCTGATACCCATTGATAAGAGTACCGCATTCTTTGGGACCTTAGAAACGGAGTCTTCATGAACATGAGTCCAAAAGTCAGCCAATGGCAAAGCACCATCACGACTCATGGAGTACACAGCTCTTGAGCTTGTCGCAATGGAGCCGATACCAGAGAACAACAGATTACCGATTATCATTATAACAAGGAAAAATGAGACAACCATTGAGCGTGTAGATAGTTTGAATATGAGGACAATTGGCATAATGCCGTTGGTATCACCTATTAGTTGCTTGACTTCTGGCAACACCGCCAAGATGGGTAGCAGGAATATGAAGCCAGCACCACCTGCAAGTAGCACTGAGAGAGCAATTCCTCTCGACACAGATCGTTCGGCGTCCTTCACCTCATCAGAGATAGCGGGAAGTAACCCAAAACCTTGAAGCATGAAATTAGCCTGTTGGAAGCCAATCAAAAACGCCATTGGCGATGACCATCCAGAAAAAGAGTTATCAAAATGAGTAAAAATGTAAGATAATGAGTGATATTTGTTTGAGAAAATCAACAAGAGAATATCGATAAATAGAATGGCATAAATGATCCAATAGACACACAGCTTATTGATGAGCTCCAAGTATCTGCTGAATTTGAGGTTTATAACACCACATACGGTAACGACAATGTAAAACATCACCACTGTGAGTACTGAGTCCAACTGATAATTCGAATCCACAATTCCTATTGTACTCAAGATGATCTGAGCCCCCGCAAATGTGATACTGGTACTCGTGAGCCAATTGCCAACAAGGAGGAAGAAGCCAGTAAACCACGAGCATATAAGACTGTATTTTGGGTGTGCTATTAGTGCAGCACCGCCGTGAAGCTCAATCGGGTACTTGGAAGTGATTTCTGCTAACGAAAGGGCACAGATAAAGGAACAGATATAGACAATAGTATACCCACCAATTATCGTTAATGGACCACCATCCACCAGCGATGAGCCCATAGTGACCCCAAGACTCAGTGGTGGACTCATAAGGCCAAATCCAAGGCCTATCACCGAGGTTATTGTCAAGTTTCTATCCAGTTTCTGCTCATAGTTGAACTTTTCGACCTGCACTACGTCATCCTAGTATTTGTTAGTGATGAGATAGATAAAGCAAATACCAGTATGACAAAAGAACTCACTGTGATGTCGTTTTCGATTGCCTCTTGGATTGTATTAAGGATTCTTCTTCTATAAGTCGGCTGCTCCTCGGCCATCTTAATATCCTAATACCTCTAACACCCTCCTTAAGCCTCCTCCAAAGTGTTCCAAATGGCTTCAACGGCGTGCCCTTTTAGTGCTATTTTCCACCTCCCCAAACTTACCCGTCTGAAATTGGCAGATTTAAGTAAGCAAAAAAAATCAACACTAGTAACAAAACCTTGTGAAGAATAAACAAAAGCACACCTATGGAGGACATCTACGACGAGTTTGGTAATCTGATTGGGGATCCTTTAGACTCTGATGCAGAATCAGAGTCCGAGTTCGAGTTTGAGCAGGAGGAAGAGCCCCAGGATGAAGAAATGTCCACTCAAATCGTTCTCCAAGAAGACAAACAACTATATCCGTCATTGCAGCAGACTTTCGGCGAAGATGTGGAGACTATCGTACAGCTGAAGGATTCACAGAGCATAAGTGAGCCATTGGTGAAGTACAATGCCACAAAAGTCTTCAAGATTGAAGAAAAGAAGCTACCGAAAACAACATATTCGAAAGCGTATATGACTAATCTACTGGCTTTGCCTTCCAAAATACGGAATGTATCCATTGTGGGCAGTTTGAACTCAGGCAAAACCTCCCTATTGGATCTTTTAATTCTACAAACACATCAATTGAAAGTTTCGAAGAAGTCAAAGAGCTACAAGAAACTTCGATACACTGATAACACCAAACTGGAAGTGGAAAGAGGTCTAACGATGAAGACATCGCCAATGACACTGTTATTACCGGATTTGAAAGGTAAATCTCTTGTATGTAACTTTCTAGACACGCCAGGTCATGTCGACTTTGCCGATGAAGTCTGCATCGCACAACGCTTGACAGATGTGTCGTTAGTGGTGATTGACGTTGTTGAAGGTCTCACCATCGGAGCTAAAAGAGCCATTGACAGTGCCCTATTGAACAATATTGAACTTGCCTTTGTAATAAACAAGATGGATAGATTGATTCTTGAGTTGAAACTGGCTCCATTGGATTCTTATCACAAACTGAGAAATGTCATCGATGAGATCAACACGTACCTCCATGAAAATAAATACTACGCAGCATTCAAACATAAGCTTACAGTTTCTCCAGACTTGAATAACGTGGCTTTTGCATCCTCAGATCTCAACTTCTGTTTCAATCTGAGGGCATTTGCCAAGCTATACGCAGAGAGACTCGACGTTGACATAGACATTGATGCATTTGCAAAGAGGCTATGGGGCAACGTCTATTATGATGAAAATACAAACAAATTCACAAAAAGCGGCGAAAAGCGATCATTCCTACACTTCATTCTGGAACCTATCTATAAGATTGTTTCACAAGTATTGACTAGACCACCTAAGGAGCTTCAAGATGTGATGTATTCGGCCTTTGGAATCTCCTTGTCAAAGGAATTAGTGAAATCTGATCCACAATTGCTCTTGAAGGAAACATTCAAGTTGATCTTCGGTGATGCTTCAGGACTCGTTGATGTCCTCGGGGGCAATTCCTCGCCAGAGAATCATACAAAAACCGATCTATTCACGGGCTCTGAGGAGATCAAATTGCTTATCGCAAATACCAATAGTGAAGCCCCACTTGTTGCACACATCTCTAAGATGGTTGAAAACAATGTGGGTCTAGTAAGAGTATTTTCAGGCTCTTTGAAAAAAGGTGATAACATTAGAGTCCTCGGTGAAAATTACAATGACGATGATGAGGACATGGAGACAGTCCTGGTTGATGAGCTATTTGTCGGTTGTGGGAGATATAGAATCGCTGTGGATAGTGCACCAGCTGGATCCATCGTGCTTGTTGGAGGCATCAATATTGTCTCAAAGACTGGTACAATATTTGATTCTTCTGTTACAGAGCCTCTTTCTATCTTCAACCCTGTTGGATATCTGAACAAAAGTGTCTTCAAACTTGTCATCGAGCCACAGGTTCCAACAGAGCTACCTAAATTACTTGATGGATTGAGAAAAATCAACAAATTATACTGTGGTGTGGAGATCAAAGTCGAAGAGAGCGGTGAGCATGTGATCTTGGGGTCTGGTGAGCTATACATGGACTCACTGATGTACGATCTCAGAGATATCACTGATATTCAGATCAAGGTCTCTGATCCTATCGCGAAATTCTCAGAGACTGTGATGGACGCCAGTTTCACTAAAGTTCCTATCAAATCTCAAAACGAACAGAACTCGATCACAATCATTGCTGAACCTCTGGAACAAACTTTAACTAGGGACCTTGAAAATGGAAAGATCTGTACTGGTCCCGGCTTGAATAAAATCTTAAGAAAGGATTACGGTTGGGATTCATTGGCTGCGAGATCTCTCTGGAGTTTTGGCCCTCATGAAAATGGTCCAAATGCTTTGCTGGATGATACATTACCAGATGAAACTGATAAAGAATTATTATCGCATTTGAAAGAGCCAATTGTCCAAGGTTTCCAATGGGCTACAAGAGAAGGACCCTTGACTGATGAACCAGTGCGACAATGTAAGTTCAAGTTGATTGAGGCAACTTTCGCATCTGAGCCAATGCTTCGGAACAATGGTCAGATCATCCCCATGGTGCGCAGAGCAGTTTATTCCGCTATGCTGACTTCTACTCCGAAATTGATGGAACCTGTGTATGGCTTTGAAATTATTTCTACGGAACGTACTATTCAGGTGATTGATCAAATCCTGGATAAGAGAAGGGGTGCCATCTTAAAGGATGTGCCAATTGGTGGTACACAACTGTATAAGATCCATGGTTTCGTGCCAGTGATTGACTCAATTGGTTTGGAGACTGATATCCGTGTCTCTACACAAGGTGAAGCCATGGTGTCTCTGTTCTTCGACAAATGGCAAGTTGTTCCCGGTGATCCGTTGGATAAGGAAGTATTCATTCCAAAGTTGAAACCGGCCCCAATAAACTCTCTCGCTAGAGACTTTGTGATGAAGACCAGAAAAAGAAAGGGTCTCACTGGTGAACCAAGTCTAGCAAAGTACATTGACAGGGATCTCGTTGAACAGTTGAAAGAGTTGGGATTGTTAAGTTGAAAGAATAAAATGAATACGAGTTATCGGAATCGAACGTAGAATCACACTACTGTGGTTTCAGCATCGACATTCCTAATTAGGAACCTGTCTGTGATAAGCGCAGCACATTTCCTGTTGGTTATTTTATATCAGCGATCAGTCACTGCGTAGAAAGCAGATCCAAGAGACAGAGGCGTTTCCTCTGAAGGTTCGTTTTTTTTCTGCTGCCTTGCACATCTAGCTCTGCTTCCCATACAGCCGTTTCTTGGAGTCATAAAAGACTGACGGAACCTATCCATATTGAGAAGCTAGACCGGGAGGACGCTAATACAGAGTTTACAACGGAGACCAGTTCAATTTGAGCAAATAAAACTAAGCATGACAGAGAATACAAAGAAAAGAACTCGTTCGAGGTTTGGATGTCACCGTTGCAAAAAACTCAAAGTGAAGTGCGATGAGCAGAGGCCTTCGTGTTCATTATGTGTAAAAGGTGGCAAAGTGTGTGACTACAGCATCAAGTTGACTTGGGGTGGAAGACCTTTCAAAAAACAAAAGGAGAACAACCTGGCATTTGGGACTATTGTGTCTTTCGAGCAGAAGTATAATCCTGACAAGACCAAGATGAAGAAAGGGGAGACTGAAAGAATACCGGGAACAATTGTCCTTGGACCGCAGTCGATGGTAAAGATGGAGTCACCAGTATCAACCATGAGCTTGAATTCTCTGCAAAGCATGGATATGACTCCTTCCTCGAGTCTCGTAGACGCTCCTGATCAGATGCTGGCTCCAGAAGTAGTAGCCCATGATGACTTTGCTCCCCTTAATGAGGAATCACTGACGAAGGACAACTTCATGAGTGCATTCAGAGATCTCGAGACGCCTAACATTGTTGCTAAGCAGCTTTTGAATACTTTCTTGCTACCAGAGCTAGACTCTCTGAATGCTCTTGACTATCCCTCAGAAACGGATTCTTCCCCTGAGAACCTTATTTTCGCTGAGAATTCGCATGTCTTCCAAGGCCCTGCCCCTTCTCCTCTAAAATTCACCATGGATGATCTTACGGGTTTCGAAAGTATCCCAGAACTCTTTGTTCCACTTCCAGATTTGTTGCTGGAAAACCCTCTCTACAAGCAGCACTACCATGCCTACATCGAAGTCCATTCAAAGATGTTGTGCCCCGCAGCACCACACAGATACACCGAGAACCCATTCACTTGTCTGCTTCCACGGATGTCGCTCTCTTCAGGAACAGACGGCTTATTATCCATGATTATATCATTCAGCCTTTGTCAGAGCAGTACCTATAGATCTGAGCCATACCCTAAAGAGATCGTCGGACAGCTCTTAAACAGAGCATTGGATGATCTCTACAAGCGTCTGACAGATCCACAGGAGGCTAACTCAAACTACACTCTTGGGTTGATCATGCTTCTCTCTTGTTTCGAAATCATTTGTAATCGTAACAATCACGGTTGGAGGGCACACTACTATGGAGCCAAGCAGATCATGTTCTCTCGTGGGTTATTGAGAGCTACGACATCTATGATTACGCAGCGTAAACGTGTTACATTCTCTAGGCGCTCAGAAGCAGACCTTGACTATTTCTTCCAGAGGTGGTTTGCATATTTAGATGTTATTGGATCTTTGTCTTCTTCGTCTTCCTCATATTCATCATCAAAGACGTCAGACATACAGTGGGAAGGCCCGCCAACCACAAGACAGGATAGGGAACGTCTCAGAGATATTGATCCACTCACAGGTTTCGATATGCGCTTACTGAATCTATTCTCTCGAGTTGTCAATCTTGTGGAGAAAAGGGAAAGCGGCGGTGAATCGTCTAAAGATACCATTTCACTTCCATTGATTCAAGAGTCTTTAGAAATCAAAGAACAGATTCTCAAGTACCTTGGAGAGACTGATGAGGAGCGTGATGAGATCGAGCTTGCCATCAGAGCAGATCCATTGAATATCTTGAATGACCAATTGGAGGACTACTCCATCTTGCGCGCCACTAACAGAATTTTTGGCCTCTCGGGTGTCTTGCAAGTGTATCGTCGTGTGCTCCTAATGCCCAATGATACTTCATTGGTTCAAGATGTTGTTAAACAGATTACTGAGACCATTAGAGATGATATCCCTGCCAATCAGCCAGCTGCGCATTGCACTTTTTTTTGTCTCTTTAGCTGTGGATGTGAAGCAATCAGCCAGGAAGATCGAGAATTGTTCGAGAACCGTGTTTCTCTTCTGGAGGAGAAGGGGTTGCTTAATGCTACCATTGCCAAAGATGTTATGATTGAGTCATGGAATACAGGGAAATATTGGGCAGATATTCTTGCAGAAAGAAGATTGGATATGATCTTTGTTTAGAACTATACGATTTATGAACAATTACAGTAAGTCTTGGAGATGTAGGGTCCTATTTCTAGGACATGCAAAAGTAGCTTAGTCATAAAAAGTTATGTTAAATAGTCTGTATAAACCCATGTTGCAACAATTTAGAAGCCGATGGACGCTCCTTTGAGTTCCAGACGAAGATACTCTTCAAAAAATCAGCAAATTTCGAATCATCGATTTCTAGCCTTTTCTGAAACTGCGAGGTCGATCTTGGAGTCTCCATAGGTTCACCACGATAACTTCCCAACCTATCAAACTTCGAGAATAACATAGTGTTCTTATCAACAAACTTATCATCGTTATATTTATTCACACTTCCCTTTTTGAAAACATCGTCACGTAGTGCTAAGACGGTTCTAGCACTTGGATGACTGATCAATTTCACAAACAATCTATAAAGATGGGATTCATCCTTGGCTTCAAACAGAGCTCTCCCAATATACATCTCAAACATCACTGCACCGAAAGACCAAATATCGATCTTCGTGTCGTAGCGAGCTCCAAGCAAAACTTCTGGTGCCCTATAAAACCTTGATTGGATGTAAGGATAAGTGATATCGCCAACTGATGTTGAAGATCCAAAATCAATAATCTTAAGGTCAAGGCTGCTTGGTGATTGGAGCATTAGGTTCTCCGGCTTGAGATCAGCATGCACTATGTTCAAACCATGTAAAAATTCCAATCCAGAGAGTAACTGCTTCGACCATAACTTGATAACATTGATCCCAAAACCTTGATACTTAGTAGCACCCAACGCCTCGATGAGGTTCACGGAAAGAAGCTCTGCAGTGACACAGATGTGAGATCTGAAGTTGAGATACTCATAGTACTGCAACAAATAATCGGACTTCCCTTGCAATTGCTTTAGGATCTTGATCTCATACATCGACTGCAATGACCAGGTTGGATCATTCCTCATAATCTTTAATGAGACAATTGTCTTCAACTTATGATCAAAGCATCGATAAACGTTTCCAAATGCGCCAGTACCCAATCTTGAGAGGACTTGGTATCGGTATCCTATGTGGTCATTCTTCTCGATCATCAAATTCTGATCATGGTCGTCAAATCCGAAGTTGTGGCTAAAATTCGAAGAATTCCTTTGCCTCCCGACGTTTCCAAGGTAGTAGATTTCATCCTGTTTGATAACCTCGGCTCTCTCAAATGTATTGAGCAGCATTGAATCGATAATTTCTGATGGCTTGAGAGATGGAGAATCTTTAACGAGCGGAGCTTTGCCCCACTGCGCAATGAAATTGGCTGTTCTGTGGTATGTCTTCAACAAAGCCAATAGTTGTTGCGCTGATTGGCATCTATCTACTGCCATTCTTGGATTAGATGATCTTCTTATCGGTAATAGATGGTTTGATTCGGATGGTTTCCTAGTTGTATATTCTGTCAATGGTTTTCTTTGTGCAATTGAAGAATTCGTCAAATCCTTCAAACTGACATTGACGCTAAACGACTTTGTCATCTTTCTTGTTTTAGGCAAACTCAACTTATCATCCACTCTAGGTTTAGTGGTCGCCGGCATTGATAGTCTTGGGGGCGTTGATAGTTTCAAGTTCATCATTGATGTATCTTTCTTCAATTGGCTTGATCTCGTTGGTCTCGTTATGTCATGTTTCTCGGAGATGATTCTCTTGGATACTGGTTTTGGTATGTTTGACTCAGATGTAACACGGTGAGGTTTCGTTTTGAGATCAAATGTTGTTGTTGATCTTGTCAACCGTGTCAGCAATGGTGAATCATCACGAACTTTTGTGCTCCTGACTCTCTGCACAGTTGACTTCGAAGGAGATGATACCGCTGAGTTAGACATATTCCTCAGGGGCCTCTTTTTGGGTGATGCAGAATGACCATTTTGCTCCTGAACCCTAGTTTTCAATAGTGAAGCAGTACGGTTTTCAAGTCTGGGGCTCTCCTTCAGTATTGATCGTACAGCGCGTTTGCTCTGCTGCATACTATCCTGGATGGAAAGAGGCGACCCCCCATCATTCGGAGTGTGGAAGCTCAGCTGAGCGAAACGCTGGGATAATTTGGTAATCGTAGACGGAGGCGTCTGTACATCCTGTGATGGTTGATCTGGTGTCACGTCGAAACTGCTGACGCTAAATGAGCGCTGCGTGGGCGTGTGAAAACGATCTCCTAGTACGGATTGATATTGATGTGGTATTTTGTGTTTTGGTCCCTGTGGGTCGGTAGGTGTGGAAACCGCCCTATTCTTCTTTATGGGTATCTTGGATGAACCTGTTGTAACCAGGGCATATTTGCGCTGGAGCGCAGTCTTGTGTTCCATCTTTGGATTTCAAAGTTGCAAGAACCACAGCCTATTAAGCTCTAACTAGAACTCTGTCCAACTCGACTCTTCAAAACCACCACCTTCTTAGCCGCTGTTGAAAACAATCTGCTCCGTCTTCTTTTGTTGATGATTCGGTTTCAGTGTTGACATTTCGTGGTATTTATTGTGTGTCTCTTACCACTTTCCTAAGTATGGGCCAGTTGCCATGGCAACTGGCCCAGGGCATATATAGCTTATATAAGCTAGTTTGTTACCCTACCTCCAGTGCTGAAGACCTTGGTTATCCACTCCAAATGCGTTTCTTTAAATGTGTTGTGTCTTGTTGTGTGGAACTCAGGTGAGTAGCACTTCTACAACAATGACGCAAGAGCTCTCACTTGATAATTTCAACACTCGTGACTTACTACTACTGTCACAGTTGATTGAACAGCATGGACTGCTAGACATTGGGCTGATCCATTCAGAATTCGTCAACCACCCAGCGTTCCTTCTATCACACAACGAGCTAGAGGATAAAGAGATAGAGTTCACTCCACAGCAACTACGCTCATTAATCGACCGACTATTCGCCGCATACCCGAACAAGACCATCATCCAGCTGTGTGAGCTGTTCTACGCGCAAAGAATAGAAGAGCTCAAGAAAGAAATCGCACATAACCAGACACTTTTCCATGAGACGAAAAAGGCTGTTGATCTGAGCTAAAAATTAACCGCGGCTTAAAACTCACAAACACTCCCCCTCCCCCCGCAAACAAATGTGACAGAGCGGCTAATTTCTGATATAAAATGGCTAATTTCGCTGCTGGCGAAAGAACAGCAATTAACGGCGGGTAGCACAACTGGGAAATGAACACAGTGAACACGCGTGTGAAGCGCTATGCTCCGCTGTTGCAGTGGTACGCTCGCCATAAGGGCCTCATCCTTAAGACGTCGTACCTTATCCTTCTCTTTATGAGTTTCAACAGCACGTCTAATTCCAAAAAGGATAAGCTTACAGAAGATGATCAAATACATGAACAGAAAAAGAGGAAGAGCTCCATTAAAGTTGACCGGCGGGCACTCAAGCGCTTGCTTAAATCCATGATTCCAAACTGGAAGTCCAAAG
The DNA here is from genome assembly GCA_017948575.1 of Williopsis subsufficiens. Taxonomy (NCBI): domain Eukaryota; kingdom Fungi; phylum Ascomycota; class Saccharomycetes; order Phaffomycetales; family Wickerhamomycetaceae; genus Williopsis; species Williopsis subsufficiens. Next base: position 96,869 of record JACVEX010000029.1, read on the forward strand.
TACCCGTGTACTTTATCATACAGCTGTGTTTGCTCGTTGCCAGGGCGCTATTGACTTTGAGGGTTGCCGCTCTAGATGGTTGGCTTGTGAGCGCAATGATCCGTAAGAAGACTGGCACTTTTATGAAATTGCTCCTTCAATGGATGCTTATTGGTGTCCCTGCTACAATGACGAATGCCCTGTTGGATTTTGTGACGAACCAGTTGGCATTGAATATCAATAAGAACTTAACGAGGGACCTCATGGAGCTCTATCTACCGACCAAGAAGGACCATGAGATCAATAAAAAAAATCCAAATTATTACTCCTTGATCCATATGCCAACAGAGAAGAAAGTTGATGATCCGAACCAGAGAATTACCACCGATGTCACGAATTTGGCTTCATCCATCGCTTCCTTACCGAACCATATCCTGAAGCCTGCATTGGACTTGATCCTTTGCTCTTTCGAGTTGGCCAAGACTGGGTCCGCAGAAGGAACATTGCTATTAGGTGTTATTGCCCACTCAACATCGCTATTCTTAAAATTCATGTCGCCGGATTTTACCAAGATTGCCATTCAGAGATCTCGTTTGGAAGGGTTGTTGCGAACTCTACATGCCCGTCTTGTGCTCTTTAGTGAAGAAGTTGGATTTCTCAGAGGCCACCCAAGAGAGTTGGACATTTTGGATAAGTCATACTACGAATTAGAAAAGTTCACCAAATATGAACTCAGAGCTCGCGCTGTCTATGACACGGCAACCGACTTCATTGTCAAGTATACTTGGGGTGCTGCAGGTTTAGTTCTCTGCTCCATCCCGATATTTGTCAATAAGTTCAATAACGTTGTGGACGAAGCCTCTTCTGCCACCTTCATCACAAACCGTCGCTTATTGTTATCTGCTTCCTCTTCGTTAGGTATGATAATCCACTCAAGAAAGGATATCCAACAAGTCATGGGATACATGAAGAGAATATCTGAGTTCAAGACCGCATTGCTGGAAGTTGACACCTCAGTGACTCAAGAGTCCATCTCTCGCGGTGTGATCAAATATGACGATAACGTCATCGAATTCAAAGAGATACCATTGATCACACCGGCAAACATCGTCCTTGTCAAGTCCCTCAGCTTAAGAATTGAACATGGTGAACACTTGTTGATTGCTGGTCCGAATGGATGCGGTAAATCTTCACTTTTCAGAATCCTTGGTGGCTTATGGCCAGTTATTAGTGGTGAATTGACACTGCCACATTTCGAGAATGTGTTTTATCTACCACAGCGCGCATATCTGTCGAAATCTTCATTGAAAGATTTGATTATTTATCCATCTACGGAATACAAGTACAAAACAAACAAGGAGCTCATTGAGATTTTGGAAGTGTTGGAATTGAAGTTCTTACTGCATGAAAATATCGCTCTGGAATTGGCCAAGGATGACTCTTTGGAAGTCAACCAGATTGATCCATTCGCTACTGTTAGAAACTGGCCTGATGAACTCTCAATTGGTGTTCAACAGCGTCTTGCCATGGCTAGATTATACTACCATAAACCAAGATTTGCCGTATTGGACGAGTGTACATCTGCAGTATCCCCACAAATGGAGCAACTAATGTATTCACATGCTCAATCACTGGGTGTCTCATTACTTTCTGTGGCTCATAGATCCTCACTATGGCATTTTCATAATTATATCCTAAAGTTTCGTGGTGATGGCAGTTATTCCTTTACGAAGTTGGATGCTGAAAAGAGATTGAAATGGGAGAATGAGCTTATGGGATTGAACAAGACATTGAGGGATGTACCATTGTTAGAAGCAAAGCTGAAGGATTTGAAGATTGCGCAAGAATCCCAGGAGTTCAAACGTACTCAATCGCAGATGAGCATGGCTAAGTTGCCGATTTCTGTATGATTTAAAGAGAAATTACAAAATTTTACGTATGTTATGTTTACGTGGTTACGAGAATTTGATTCAAATTGATGACGTTGTTATTTTTTGGATTTTTGGAATTTCATTTTCCTCAATACTTGTAATGAATGTAAAATCAGTTCCTATTTTTGCGTTTGCTTTTATGCAGTGGTTGATCAATCATTGAAGTTGGTTAAAAAACTGACCAAAGTTCTGTGAACCGCCCGCTTGTTGATACTCAGTTGCAATCAACTCCAAGAAGCTGAAAGCAGTGGCGACGGCAATCACAACAGCTGCACTCTTACCATTAGAACCAAAAATCTCACCAACAACGGAGATCAACGCCAGACAAGTAGCACCAGAGACTGCAGCGATTGGAATCACTCTGGACAACTCCTTAGAAATGGAAATATCTCTACGACCAGCAAGAGAGATACCTTGTTCCTTAAAAGAGTTTGCAATGTCCCTTGGAGCAGAGCCAGAGATCATGCACCAGATGTTAGCAAACACTGCAGAAGTGGCGATAACGATAGCGGCAAAGACAGCTGTCTTGACAGGATGGGTCAAGCTCTGAGCCAAACTTGAAGATGGAGATAGGAAATAAATGATAGATGGTGATTCGACAGTGAAGGTGTTTGTGAATGGTGAAGAGCTGTAATGACCCAAGATCTTCACGATTGGGTGATCAGCACAGTTCTTGAAGCCCAAGTTCACAATGGTGTAGCCAATAATGTTCAAGTAAAAAATAACAACGTATGAATAGAGCAGTGGCAAGGCGCCAGTGTACAACAATCTGATTGGGTACACATTGCTAACGGATCTCACTCTATTGGATCTGATTGGCAAGTCAATTCTGAAGTTTTGCAAGTACACTGCAAGGAGAACAGTAGCAATAGTGATGTATGTTTGAGTCAAGTTTGGCAGGTTTGATCTTGTGAAGGAGTCAAAGATGGCATTGGTGAATGGCTTAGAACGGATGTTTGAAATCAAAGTGATCACAGCACCTTGAGATTCCAACCCTCTAGAGGTTTGAACAGAGTTAATACCGACAATATCGGCAACAAAGTTCGTGGCAATGTTCACTACGATGAAAGTCATAGCACCAGAACCGAAACCATAGCCTTTGTCCACGCATTCTGCGATCAATGTGACAAATGCACCAGCACCAACCAATTGCAAGTTGATCAAGATAATCTGGGATACCCCCAATCCGTAGCCAAAGTATCCAGTAGCCAAGAAAATGTTAGTCAACAAAAAGTATTGGAAGATTGCAAACACTTTTTGCAAAGATTGGAACAGAGTTCTATCGCTCTTTTGAGAAAGGTTGACTTTGATCAGCTTGACACCAGCTAACAACTGAACCAACAACCCGGAAGAAATAATTGGGAAGACACCAAACTCCAATAGAGTAGCTCTCTCTGCACCAAACACTGGACGAAGGAAGCTGATTGGATCGTTTGTGATCTTTTGCCCACCACAGATTGGGAGTTGCAGGAAGAGATAGATAAAAGCAGCAGCGATCGTATACACCACCTTATCATCGAATGGAATCTTTGCGTATTGTTAGTATATAGGGCTCTATGATGAGACAGAGATCAACTTACGACTTCAGTGGTCGTTTCAATCTCTGGGAGGAGGGAAATGAATGGCTTTGCGATGTCAACGAGACGGACTGGGATTGGGTTAGTACCGGGGTTCAGACATCGAGCGAGGGCATAATCATGATTGTTCAAATCGAAAGGAACGAGTAGTTGTACTTACAGCCACTCATAGTAATCAATAAAGTCGTGTTTTCGTGCTCTTCTCGGTGTTTTTATCTGGTGTGCTCAATTTCGAACCGACGATTTGTTTATCGACGACGCAAATGCGTCGCGAACCGGAACGAGGTTGGCTTGGGGGTATTAAATGCGTGAGTATTAATGTCAAGGTAGAATGTGTTCGGTTTTTTGGCGACTACAAGTACTATTAATGGGCCCTGCATGTCATCTATGGGTTGCAAATTTGTAGGATTCAGCTTGTTTAGCAAACACTGTGACCACCAATTCTAGAGTTTGAATGGCCAAGGAATAAGGTGGGATGACAATTTACGTCCAGGTGCCCTCATAAGGGTTTAATTGTGAAATCTCGATATGTCCACATTTCTATGATAGGCGAGATCTTATTAGCATGAGCTTTCATCGCCGGCCCGCCTAATGCTCATCTAAAAGAGTTCAAGTTAGAGAAAAAAAATTCCTTCTCAACTATCACATCTCAACGTTTAACGAAGCCAATGTCAGAGCACATTGAAGAAAGAGCAGATGCCCAGATTGACTACGATGATGCCATCGAGTACTGGACCTCGATCCCTGCCACAGTGGACGGTGTGCTTGGTGGCTACGGCGAAACAACATCAGTGCCAAAGGCAGATGTAGTTGGGTCATCTACGCTACTGCGCAAGTTGAAACCAAGAATGGTCCCTCAAGACGGACACGTCAAGCAGTCGGTGGATATAGGTGCTGGTATTGGACGTGTCACTAGGGACATGCTCCATAAGTTCAGTGATAAAGTAGATTTAGTTGAGCCTGTTCTGCCATTCGTGGATCAGATGAAGATAGAGCTTGCACCACTGATGGAGCAGGGAAAAATTGGTGCCATATACGATATTGGGATGCAAGACTGGATCCCAGAAGAAGGTAAATATTGGTTGATCTGGTGTCAGTGGTGTGTGGGCCATCTCCCTGATAAAGACTTTGTTGAGTTTCTCATACGGTGTAAGAAAGGTCTTCAACCAAACGGTACCATCGTTGTCAAGGAAAACAATGCTCCAGGTGAAGATGTCTTTGATGATACAGATTCTTCAGTCACGAGATCCAATGCTACGTTTCAAAGATTGTTCAGGGAGGCTGGTTTGAAATTGATTGCTACAGAATTACAGAAGGGACTACCAAGAGAACTGTTTAAAGTGAGAATGTATGCATTGAAACCAGAATGATATAAATCTAATATACGCTCACTGTAATTGTTAGTAACTAGCACTTAAGTGGTACTTAAACATGGAACACATCATTGCTTTATTATCAGATAGGAGCGAAAGACGATGGTAGTTTGTTTCTTCAGCTATAATCAGTTGAACTATGCATAAAAACTTTGAATCATCACTTAGATCAATGGTGTCCCACAGGAAGATCACTTACCTTTCAAAACATCCCCCTCAGTTCCAGACTTCAACTCTGAAAGCTGCCAGAAATGCTAAGAGAAAAATTGTGAAATTTTTCACTCCAGAGATTTTTTGTGTCGGAGATAATGTGGTACGGGGACACTACGTTTAGGGCTGGTGAGAAGTGGTTGAGTCTATTGATGTATCAGAAGGTAAGAAAGCCCGCCCTATTGCTGCTATTGAGCTTCTTTGTTTCTTGAGGTGTATAGGAATTTCCCCAGTTAGAGCACTTTCAGATTTCGTAAAGCGACGGCCAAACCCATCTCATTCGCTTAAATCACTCGTTTGAATTCTTGGTCATTCGATCATCATATATATCATGTAAGAAGTAGTACATATGGGACACGATGGGTTTTGTGAGAATTTGGTATCCGGAAAGTAATCCAGCAGGCAGATACTACAAATAGCTCGCTTCTCATGTCTCAGAGATGTAGCAAGCCTGGAATCTGCCACCGTAGGACTTACCGTTGGATCTCTTCAACGAAGGGATTCCTTGATCTCGTATATTTCCGCTTTCCGAGACTTTCATTGATTCTTAAAGTCAATTTTGCACCACATAGATGCCTGTGTCCACGTTCCCCACCGCTTTCAGACTGAAGTTTCAACTGCAGATCTAAAATCCTAGTTAACTCTGCTCTGGAACACCGAACTTGAAGGAGCGAAAACTGTTATCGAAAGCATCAGCGTTGCCCTAAATACAACTTTGCATGTAAAGTAAATTTTTGCCAGAGGTGGCTTGAGTGTGACTGCAATGAATCAATGAGTATTAGATTCTCATATATCCAACGGTAATGAGAAAATGAAACTATATCCCTGTCAGCTGGATTCCTCAATGAGCCTTAGTTTGTAGATAGGATAGCATATAGATTGCAATATTTCCTATCCAGATCTCTGGAATTCAAGTTAAAGTTCCGTCAGCTTGGTATAACTATTTGAAAATGGAAAAGAAATCTAATCAAAGGAACATGCAGGATTCTGTGTGGTCGGGAAAGAGAGAGGCCCGGCTACTGACTCGGAATCAGGGAAAACTTTAACGACTTTTATCTTCTTCAAAATGTCCAGAAGAAACAAAAACTGCACAAATGTCTCTACAGCTGGATACACTGAAGCTCACTGACCTGATAAAGGAAGGCCAGGCTTCTTCCTCCGGTACTGGTAAGAGTATTATTCCCGGTGAGGAAAGTACCCATGAGATCAATGACTCTTTAATCTCACATGATGAAATAACATACCCAGAAGGTGGCTTGACAGCTTATCTTGTTCTCTTTGGCTCCTTCATGGGGTTCATTCCTGCTTTCGGTATGATGAATGTTATAGGAGCTATCGAGAGCTATGTTTCTTCGCATCAGTTGAGTGATGTTTCCAGTTCCACTGTTTCATGGATCTTCTCCATGTATTGCTTTGTCGCATTTGCGTTTGGGATCTTCTCAGGTGCTTTTTTTGATCGTTGTGGCTCCAGAAAACCTTTGCTAATCGGTACTGTTGGTATGTGTGGTGGGTTGCTTGCAACTGCTGAATGTACTACTGTCTATCAGTTCATCCTTGCATTTGGTGTGTGTACCGCAATTGGAAACGGTATGATGATGAGCCCATTGATTGGTGTCGTATCGCACTACTTCCATAGAAAGAGAGGTATGGCCGCAAGCATTGCCACTAACGGTGGAAGTGTTGGTGGTATCGTTATTCCGCTGATGTTGCGTAAGCTCTATATCGAAGTTGGGTTCAAATGGGCTTTGAGAATTCTGTCCCTATTTTTCTTCGTCTGCTTGCTATTCTCGTTGATCTTTGCTAAGGAAAGATTTAGAGAAGAGAATAACAAAGTATCAGGATTCAAAAGCTTTATGAAAGTTTATGTTATTGATTGCTTCGACTATGAGTCATTATTGAAAAAGCCAAACTTCTTATTCTGTGCTCTGGCTATCACACTTTCAGAGAGCGCCGTAACTGTCATCTCAATCTATTTTCCATCTTATGCAATATCGAAAGGCGTATCCACGGATACTTCCTTTCTGCTGATCACTATCTTGAATGCTTCAGCTTGCTTGGGTAGATACATCCCAGGGTTAATCTCGGATGTCCTTGGTCGTTTCAATGTGATCATCATAGCTATATCTGTATGCGTCGTTCTCTGCTTGGCCCTATGGATGCCGTTTGGATCTGATACGCGTGTGCTGTATGCATTTGCTGTCCTCTATGGATTCTTTGGTGGATGTGTGCAATCGCTGCCGCCAGTATGCACAGGGCAGATTTCACGTATTGAAGAGTTCGGAAAGCGTTACTCCACAGTGTACTTTATTGTTTCACTGGGTATGCTGGGGGCTATCCCAGTTGCTGGTTCTATAATTGGCGAGGGTAAGCCCCAAAACTACACAAACTTCATTATTTATGCTTCTGCGGTGAATATAGCAGCTGTGGTATGCTTTGCTATATGCCGCAACATCTGTGTTGGGTGGAAGCTGCGTAAATTTTGAAGACTACAGATAACTCATTACCTCATTTCTACTCAGAAACTCTTGGGACAGGCTATGCATTGCAGGGATTAATAATTCAAAAAATTTCGTGAATGGTTAAAACACTCACCAAGATCTGAATATTAGTACTAGATGTTTCCTTATGAGCAAGAATCTGTTATCATAATTGGCACATCAAACACCATTGGCTTCTTCAAATTGTGACTTACTGTAAGGGCGAATTATGGTGACACCGAACATCTCTCATTGTACTCCATTTATTCAATACTATAACGCGGGCGGTCATAGATTTTTAATCGGTGATGCCCGTCTGGTTTAGTATAAACTGTTAAATAGGTTTTAGGGACAATTGGAGTCAAATGCTTTCTGCCTTCAAAATAGCAACAATCATCTGTATTCATAAGACATTATATGTTGCAGGTTCTAGATCCTGGATCCTGGATCCTGGTTATGCGTCACTTATCAGCTTCATCACCCAGATGTGGCATGTCCAGTACCGACAGACCTGCTCCTATAAATAGACATCAATGTACCTGGAATTAAAAGAAATAGGGGTTATTTAATCCTATCTCGATTATCAGCCAGGTGCAACAACAGTTCTTTAATGAAAAGTCCACTGTATCTTCGCTTCTTTTTTCCTTATTCATACTGTCAGCCGCTTGAGGAGAGGGCAGATGGAAAAATTCATCTTTAAAGAAAAAGAAATACGGTTTCATGAACCGTTGCCATGGCAATAAACAAACAATAACGCACACTAAAAATTCGCGAATACTTAAGATCTAACAACTCACAGGTGAGATCTCGCTGCCTATAGGCTGTAATGTACCGCACATGTGGATGTTCTGAGATTAAGATTTTGGATCACCTTCCGTTCTACCGCCTGTCAAATTTCTCATCAGCCCACGCATTGTCAAACCCTTTTTCCAAAGAAAAAGGTGGTGGGTCTTACCTAACGATAGGGTTTTTTTTAGTGTGGAAAGTGGGCGCGACGGCCTACAGGCGGAATTCTAGACCTACCGATTGAGTCCACCCACTTTGATTTTTTTCCTATAAATGCTAATGAGAATCTTTCCCAAAGTTTTAGGTTCAATAAGATATTTTACCTGCATAAATCATCCTCAGTTGATAGATCTTCGCTTCTGTTACTTGTCATACCTCCCAGTCCATGGAAACTGAAAGATACAGCTTGAGCTCACTCAACAATTTCAACAACTATACACACAGAGCAAGGGGGTCCTCTGCTTCCTTCAACCGCAGAGAGTCATTCGTGAGCACTTCAGTTAAAGAGAAGACTATTGATGAAGATGCGTTAACCAGTGAGAAAACTGTCGTTGTTGAAGATGACCAATTTCCAGAAGGCGGGCTAAAGGCCAATCTCGTAGTCCTTGGTGGATTTTTTTCAATTACTATCGTGTTTGGCCTGATGAACACAGTGGGTGTCATTCAAGCCCATGTCTCAGAACATATCCTTCCTCATATATCGACATCTGAAGTGGGATGGATTTTTAGTGTCTATTTCTTCTTCTCCTTCTTTGGCGGTATCTATGCCGGTCCTCTCTTTGACTACAAAGGTGCCACAATCCCTATGTATCTAGGGTCAGTTTTGATTGTGGGCGGTCTATTTGCAACTGCAAGCTGCCAGACTGTCTGGCAATTCGTCCTGGCATTTGGACTTGTCGTTGGTGTTGGCACCAGTTTCTTGATGAACTGCTGCATTGCATCTGTGTCTCATTACTTCTTGAAGAGGCGCGGTACTGCATTGGGTATCTGCTCCATTGGCGGATCTCTCGGCGGTGTCATCTGGCCTTTACTGTTCAGAGGCCTGTTTCCGAAGGTAGGATTCGGATGGGCCATGAGAATCTATGGATTCATTACATGCTTATTCCTTAGCATTGGCTGCCTGCTCGTCAAAAACAGACTCACAAAAAATATCGGTGATAAGAAAGGATTGGCCCTCGTTAAGGACTCTTTTGTTCTCCAAGACCTCATCAAGGACCGTACTTATCTTTGTCTAGCAATCTCGATCTTACTCTGTGAATTCAGCTTGGTTTTGACAATAACATATACTTCTTCATTTACAATGGCCAAAGGCTACTCTGAATCCCAAGCATTCTTGGTTTCTATCATCAATAATGCTTTTGGTATCCCAGGAAGATACCTACCAAATTACTTAGCTGATAGATATGGCTCTTTGAACGTCATGGGAATCTCTGTTAGTATCTGTTCCCTCTTGATCCTTGCTGTCTGGTTACCGTTTGGGGAAAACCTGACTTGCATGTATGTCTTTGCTGGCCTGTATGGTTTCTTCTCCAGTTCTACAATGTCACTGACTCCAGTCTGTTGTGGTGTTGTTGGTAAAGCTGAGGATTTTGGTAAGAGATACGGCACAGTCTACTTTCTCGTTGCATTTGGTAACTTGATCTCTCTGCCTATCGGTGGTGCCATCATCGGTAATGGTTCCGGTTATTCCAAGATGATTATCTTCTGTGGGGTCATTGAGGGAGTTGCTGCTCTCTTCTGGCTTGCCACTCGTTTCACAGTTGTGAAATGGAAATGGGCAGCTATCTGAACCAGTTAATTTTCCTTCTTCATGCTACGGAATTATGATATCATTTCTGACTTTTATGACCTTTTAATACACATGATATAATGACCAGAGACTGCTCAAACAGCGTTTATTAAACCGGAACTGGCAATATCTTCCTTCTTAATCTATAGCATTTTTGTGGGCCTTGCCAACGTTCTAGGGCGGGATTGGATTTCCGCCATTTGTTGCAATTAAACTCACACTCACGAACACTTCAGGTCTCCATCAGGAAACAGACCATGGAAATGGAAAGTATTAATCTCGGCTACTTGAGCAGTGTAAATAAGCAGAGGTCAAAGGCTAGATTCTCCTCATCTGGGAAACCTCAAGAAGTGCAAACGCAAATCTCACTAAACGACTCGGCCCAACAACCAATAGAGGAACATCAAGGCGGACCCCCGTCAGACCCCAACTATGATGATTTCCCAGAGGGTGGCCTTCGTGCCAACTTAGTCGTCCTGGGTGCTCTGTCAGCAGTGATCATCGTTTTTGGTAATATGAATACGGTGGGTGTTATCCAGGCATATGTCTCCGAACATATTCTAATGGATTCTTCTGCTTCTGCAGTTGGGTGGGTATTCAGTGTGTATTTCTTCTTTTCATTCTTTGGTGGAATCTATGCTGGGCCTATATTTGATTATACAGGATCTACAATTCCTATGTATTTGGGTTCATCGTTCATCATTGGTGGGCTGTTTGCTACTGCTAATTGCCGTACCGTATGGCAATTCATCCTAGCATTCGGTGTCGTTGTCGGTATTGGGACCAGCTTTTTGATGAATTGCTGTATTTCCTCTGTGTCTCACTACTTCTTGAAGCGACGTGGTACTGCATTGGGTGTTTGTTCACTTGGTGGTGCCATTGGAGGTGTTGTTTGGCCATTGCTCTTGAGAGAGTTATACCCAAGGCTAGGGTTCGGATGGGCAATGAGGATATATGGGTTTCTTAGCTGCTTCTTCCTCGGCGTTGGTTGCCTGCTGGTGAAGAATAGAATTACAAAGCATAAAGGTGATAAGAAGGGGGTTGCTTTAGTCAAAGATTCCTTCGTGTTACAAGATCTCATTAAGGATCCATCATACCTGTTCCTCACCCTATCCATCCTTCTCTGTGAGTTCAGTTTGGTGCTTGCTATCACATACATCTCATCATACACCATTTTCCAAGGTCATTCTGAAGGTGATGCCTTCATGGTCACTATTGTATGTAATGCCGTTGGTATCCCAGGAAGGTACGTACCGAATTACCTCGCAGATCGTTACGGTAGTATGAATATCATGTTTGCGTGCGTCAGTGTATGTTCTATATTGATTCTTGTTCTGTGGCTACCATTTGGTGAGAGCTTAAAATGCATGTATGCCTTTTCTGGTCTATATGGATTCTTTTCGAGTTCAACATTATCTTTAACTCCAGTGTGCTGTGGATTGATTGGTAACACTGAAGACTTTGGTAAGAAGTACGGTACTGTTTACTTTCTGGTGGCGTTTGGCAATTTGGTATCTTTGCCCATTGGCGGTGCAATCATCGGCAATGGTGTAGGATATTCCAATATGATCATCTTCTGTGGTGTCCTGGAAGCTGCTGCTGCTGCGCTTTGGTTAATGACAAGGTATACACTTGTTGGTTGGAAATGGGTAAAAATATAGATATAAAGTACATATACAATCTACTTTAATGACCATTAGCGTATGTCTCCCTGAATCTCTTCTCTGAGTATTCTCTGGCAGTCATATATTCGCTTTCATCCTTATTCAAGTCGATCTCTTCCTTGGCGGCAGCTGCGACGATTGGGGATGGGATAGGAACCATTCTGACGTCATCTTCCGCATCAAAGAAGAAGACAATCGAGTATCTATCTTGACTCTCGATTGGCAAAGTGACCCTGTGTAGAGTGCTCTTCAAGATATGATTAGTCCATGCGGACAATTGATCAGCAATGTTAACCACTATCGGAGCAGCACGTCCCTCTGCGACGTACTTTTCGTTGCTCGACTTCACAAATGGAACAGGTGTCCATTTTTCAGTCATATCAAAGATTTCAAGACCCTCCTGGCCTTGTTGCTGGAACAAAAGAGTCACAGAGCCATAGTCGGTATGAGCGCCGGCTCTGACTTTCATGTCAGCATCCAATTTTGTTGTAGATGGGTAATGAAGCATTCTCATTGAAGTCATGGATCTTCCTTCTGCCCTATGTCTATCAGAGAACCAGTTGGCACCACCAGCGGTTTCATCGATTTTTAAACCCATGGCCAAAAGTTTGAGGATCTGAGTACCCAAGGCAAACATCTTCTTGGTGATCGCCTGGATGAACTTGTAGTTATCAGTGCCATCTGCAAACATCTCTGGCAACATGTTCTTGTCACAATCACCGGTGACGAAGTCGAAATGGCCAAAGTTGAATGCCTCCTTAGGATCACCTTTAGACTGGAGCTCGGGATCCAAATTCTCCTGGTTAAAAGTGGTATAACCGCAGTCCTCATGGTTTATGGCTAGCTTCTCCTTGGTCTCTTTAGGAAGCTTGAAGAACTTTTCACTGAGAGCAAAGAAACGATCAACTTCTGCCTGTGTAAAATCGTGGCCATCCACGAAGAGAAAACCCTGAGTGTTAAATCCTTTGAAGATCTCATCAGCAGCATCCTGACTGCTTTCGGATACGTCAACGACTTTCAGTGGGTTTTCGGAGGCCATTGCTTGTGTGTGGGGGGCTATTAAATCTCGTCTTGCTTAAAAGAGGAAACAATTAAAAATATAGCGGGACATATCTTTTTTCTTATCAGCTTCGCCCATTTCCGCTGGAGCACGCAGGCACCTTCTTCTTTTGGCTTATCTGATTGAATCTTCAAAACGGTTATCTAATTACGCTTTAGATTTTGTATGCACCCATGTAAAATAATAAGATATTGAACGACATTACCTCCACAGGCTGAATTGCAAGAATCCTGAATATTATCTCCAAAAGGTCAGAATGTCGAGTGGAAAAGGATGTACCTCTCACTCTCAACTTCTCGATTTATAGATTCAATATTTTTGAAAATAAAAAACCATAGATCTGTGATATATTAATGTTCAATGAAAGATGAATCTCATCTCAGAAATGATCTCAGTACTGCGATGCTCGTACGATGCCCCAATGTTGGATGTACAGCCACTACTCAGATTGGCATACAACAAAATATCTTAGCATGGTCTGTGGTGCTAAGATTTCTACGTTCACCACCTTAACCATAGGCTGGTACGAATAGGGACGCCATAGCTGGTCATGGGCGATTTGCAGATCTTCATTCTCATTTTTACAGATAATAATAGAAGCATTGGAGCTATAAGCAAAATAGTATCAAATCTAGGAGAATTCAACTTCTCCACTATAAATGCCTAAGCATCAGAACAAAAGAAATTAGCGACCTTTGAAGTGTTTTTTAGAAGTAGGAATTTGCAACCTTTTCTTGTTTTCTCTTTTTCGGAGAACTTGTTCCACCCGCATTTTTTCAAACGCTTGCCAAAATTTATCACTGCTATGTACTGGAGTTGAACTATCGAGTGGAGGATCAATGCAACCCCAGCTTTAGAGGTCCGTCCTGGGCAGGAAATCTACCCAAATTAATGGGTGCGCATGTAGAGATTAGCAAAAAGTATTTTGACATGACGACTACTCACAGTTTGAGGAATTGATGAGCAACTTGATAAGAGGTAGTACTAACATGGATACATGCCATTTGAGGTCTCATAGGTTAGAACCAAGTTGAGCCGCAAAAAATATTAAGGTGAAAGAAAACATAAAACTAAAGAGAGAGAAGCAAGAAGAGAGAGAGATATCGATCGAGTACTCCAAGGGTTGATCCATAAGGTTGATTTCGAGCGAAGGCCACTGGTTATGAGAGACCTGCCTGGGACATCGTGAAGTCGCAAAAAGAATTAGAAGAAAGAAAGAAAACTTCATTTCTAATTTCGGAGGGTCGTTAAGTATGCTCAAAGGGGGTTCTCGAAAAAAAGGATTCAGTTCTGTACATCAATCAGTGCGAAAACTAACTTCTCGGTATATAGCCACGAGCAATCAAGTCCATCCGCGTAGTCCGATTTGACCTATCCAGAAACTACTCTTTCGGTTTTCCGATTGCCTTCCCATTTCTAGAGAATAAAATTATATTGTGTCTTGTGATTGTAAATCTTCATGGCTTCAGTCACAAAAGGTTGAATTTATAGTTGTGCGTTTGGCCCAAACGTAAATGTTGATGTAAAAAGGATTCAGGGAGTCACTTTGGTTTTTTGAAGAGATATTTGATTCGACTTTAAGGTTTTATATATATATATAGTTTTTCTAGAGGTGAAAGTCTTCTTTTGACATAGTAGATGTTTTTATTATTAGCATTGATCGTTTTCTTGGAATGGATCAGTTACTTTGAGTTCGGGTAAATTCACAATGAAAATCAGTGGCAAGAAAAACCACAAGAAAATAATAGAATTCTTTAATAATCCTCAAGAAATTCCGCTAAGCGGGATAAATTTCCTACATCAGCTACGGAAAACATGGTACGCTTATGGATTGAGCATCTGGCCACGGTATGGTTGGATTAGTGCCCTCTCAGCGTAAATCTCAGAATGATTTAACTATATAAGCCAATAATTAAGGGATCTATTAGCAAAGCGTAAATTTCAGTCTGCCCCTGTGAGAATCAACGAAGTTCAACAAAGAAGAAGGAATAACAACAACGAACGACAACAAAAAGAACTACGACTAAGAAAAGAAATAATGTCACACGAAGGCGAAGAAGAATTGTTGGAGTACTCTGAACCAGAGGACAACATCGCCCCAACCACAGAGGCCAAGGACGATGACAAGAAGGGATCCTACGTCGGTATCCACTCGACGGGTTTCAAGGACTTCCTTCTTAAGCCAGAACTTATGAGGGCTATCGTTGACTGTGGTTTCGAGCATCCATCTGAAGGTTAGTGTTGCTATTTTGCTGCCGTGTCTGTCTTGTGGTGGGCCCATGGGAACCCCCCTCCTTATTTCCTATTATTGCGTTGATTCAGCGTGTTGCTGCCTTTGCCACTACGTGTCACCCATGATAGAGATTGAATTGGCCTTTGAAACCCCATGTGGTTGAGATTACCGTCAATAGGTGCCATTTCCCTGGATCGTTATCAAACTCTGATATCATACGACTCACCACAGAGGCAATACACCCAGCATTTCCTTTTTTTGACCATTTATATTAACATTACCAAGTCCAACAGGTGTGTATCCCACAATCCATCCACGGTACCGATGTCTTGTGCCAAGCCAAGTCTGGTTTGGGTAAAACTGCTGTCTTTGTCTTGTCTACTCTGCAGCAGTTAGATCCTGTCCCAGGGGAGATCTCAACTTTGGTTATCTGTCACACCAGAGAGTTGGCATATCAAATCCGTAACGAGTACCAAAGATTCTCGAAGTACATGCCAGATGTCAAGACTGCTGTGTTCTACGGTGGTACCGATATCAAGAAGGATGCCGAACTCTTGAAGAACAAGGACACTGTTCCACACATTGTCGTTGCTACTCCAGGTCGTTTGCAAGCCTTGTTGAGGGACAAGTACATCCGTTTGAACCACATCAAGAACTTTGTCATCGATGAGTGTGACAAAGTCTTGGAGGCCGTCGATATGAGAAGAGATGTTCAAGAGATCTTTAGAGCTACTCCTCACGAGAAGCAAGTTATGTTCTTCTCTGCTACATTGTCTCAGGAAATCAGACCAATCTGTAAGAAGTTCTTGCAAAACCCGTTGGAGATCTACGTCGACGATGAAGCTAAGTTGACCTTGCACGGTTTGCAACAGTTCTATATCAAGTTGTCAGAGAAGGAGAAGAACCGTCGTTTGGCTGAATTGTTGGATTCTTTGGAGTTCAACCAAGTCATAATCTTTGTGAAATCTACTGCTCGTGCTAACGAATTGAACAAGATCTTAAACGCCTCCAACTTCCCATCTATTGCCGTCCATTCCGGTATATCTCAAGAGGAGCGTATCGCTAGATACAAGTCCTTCAAAGACTTCAACAAGAGAATCTGTGTTGCTACAGATGTATTTGGCAGAGGTATCGATATCGAGAGAATCAATCTGGCTATCAACTATGACTTGCCAAACGAAGCTGACCAATATTTGCACAGAGTTGGTAGAGCTGGTAGATTCGGAACCAAAGGTTTGGCTGTTTCCTTTGTGTCTTCTGAGGAGGATGAACAAGTTTTGGCCAAGATTCAAGAGAGATTCGATGTCAAGATCACCGAGTTCCCAGAGGGTGGTGTTGACCCATCCACTTACATGAACACCTAAGTGTGTTCCTGGTGTATAAAAAGTTGTATACAACTAGTGTGATTTTCTTGTTTTTGTTTATTATACGGTCTTGTAGTTGCCTTTTATTTCTTCTCTGATAGCTGGAGAGAGCCTCTACTGAATTGACTGGAAGAAAAACGCTCGTCAAGCTCAGGTAAACCATATGGAGACAACAGATCTAGATACTATTTCTCCGGTAGTTTCCACGTTAGAGTGGACTCTCTGTTTTCCCCAATCTGGAATCCAAGATATTTTACTAACGTCATTCCCGTGTTTGAAGTGGACCTGTGGGAACAAAATTGAGGCCAAGAAGAAGACACAGCTCACACAAATATCAGTGGAACTTCAGTTTCATTTTTTGAAACACATAAATGCAGAAATTTTGAAAGTTTTCGCTAAAATATCAGATTAGGATATATACGAAGCCGTACATAAATTAGAATACCTTTCAATACACGTACTAGCCGAGTCTCTTGTCACATCTTTAAGATAATTTGAGGAACGGCAGAAAGGATGAAAGAAAATTAATATTAGCCTTTTTTGCGGAATCATATGTATTGATTCTCTAAGTTTTGATCCTTTCAACGCTGTGTTTTGTCAAATCTGGATACTTCCAACTTTCTTTAAACTGTGGAATCCATACCAATTGACTAATCATTCCAGGACAAAGGCAATTTGAAGTATCGGAAAGGTTGGATGACTCCTTGTCGCCCTTCTTGATGAAAGAGATTAGGAGAGTATGAAGTGTGAGATCGGCAATCAAATTGTTAGGTGAGATTGGTAGGGTGGGATAATTTAGGAGTTTCACATTCTGATTGAGACTGGTTTAATCTTGCGCATAATATAGTTTGTTACATTAGAATAACCACTGCAAAAGGAGGAAATGTACAGGAGGAAATGTACAAGAGAAATCCGAGGCCAAGATGAAGAATATAAGGAATACAAAGAACAGTTATTGGGGAAAATGTGTCAAACATCACAGTGGTAGTTGTTACCCGGCCATTCCAAGTTTTTCGCGAAATTTCTCCCACTGTCCCCCCCTGAACTTCTAACTTGTTTTCACATACTAATATCCTTCCGCTTGAACATTAGATCCGTTTACAAGGCCTACCTGAAATGATCAGACCCCTGAGACACCTTCGTCTACTGCACACCACCCGCTCTGTGCGTGGCTTCCGCACCCGCAGGGAGGAAGACCTGCGCTACTTGATCGATTCTTTACCTCCAGCATCCCGCTTGTATAAAAACGAGGACGGGTCACCACGTCAACCAAGTGAATTGGAGTTACACAAGCTGGCTCACTTGAGCATCTTGAACGAAAAGCGTGAGTTGAAGTTCTGGGAATGGTTTACCTTGAGCGGAAAAGAGGGTCAGTTGTACAAGAACAATACTGAGGACATTGCCAAGCTACTACCATCTTTGGAGAATGGTGCACACGGTGATATTGTTGATAAGATTCCGTATGAGGATAAAGATGGGCAGCTTCAATGGAAAGTTGTCAGGGCAGATGGTGAGGAAGGATGGGAGAAGATTTCATACTTCTTGATGATTCCTGCCCTTGCCGGATTAGTTGGTATCCATCTCTTTAAGGAGGACACTGGTGTTGATCAGTGGGCTCTGAAAGAGCTCAAGTTGAGAGCTGGGGAAGGTGCTGATGTTAAGGATGAGATTATCGTCGAAAGAATTCTATCTGGTGAGTATGATAAGCTTTTGGAATTGAAGAAGCTCTGAAACTCCATGCCCGTTATTTATAGGACTGGTCGTCCGTGTCCATTATTTATTCTATTTATCTTATTTATTACACTGACATTTATTCCAATCGGATTCAATATATGTCGTTGAGACTGTATATATAATCCATGAAGATCTTTCACAACTACAGAGAAAAGTCACAAATTTCAGCCCCGTTCATTGTTTCCCATTCTCCTCAGTCAATACCTGAGATGCCAAGAGCCCCAAAGTATCCAACATATTTCCATTCTCTCTCTTTGGATTCCCCTTCTTCAGCTTCGACCTTAACCGTATGATCTCCTTGTTCTTCTCCACAATCTTATCCTTATACTTATTCAACAATGCCTTCTGCCTCGTCATCTTATCCATGAGGTATGCCACCTGATCTCCTTGGTTCTTCAACCTATCCACTTCGCGCTTGATGAGCTCTTGTTCTACTTCGTATCTCATGTCTTGGTCTTTTGAAGATAGACTCAACAGTTGTGAGTGCAGCTTATACTGATTTGCCTCAGCACGAGATTTCCCGAGCGTCGAGGCCAATTTACGAAGCAATTGCTTGGTCTCAGTATCTAGGTCACCACTTTCGGAAAATTCGTTCGCTTCTTGTAGTAACCTTGTGACATACTCCTGTGTCAACTCTTCATCATGATGCGTTCCTGATGTTGAACTCAACGCAGAACTTTGGCTAGACAGAGCACCCCCTTGACAACTTCCCGATGATTTAGGGCTGCCCTGCCTCATTGTCGCATCCTGCATCTTTAAATCCTGATCTTCTGATATGAGGGCGGAATCATTTGGTTCAGTAGTTATCAGCATCTTCTAGTCTGTATGGACGCGTCGTCTTTATGGGGGTTCTGCTGGGGCGTATTTTTTGTGCAATTGGAACCAGGAAAAGGGCCCACAAGGTGGAAACGATAGCGTGATTGAATAAGGTCCTTCAGAAACACTCTTCAAAGGATTTCTTGTTCTAGTTGTGAGGCCTTTTCTGAGCTACACGCGTTTTGTTTTGTGTTTACCTTTCCGCGCAACGCGCTGCTTGTTGTTCCAACCGGAGGTGATTTTAGTGGAGAAGGAATAATCAACGGGAATGCGAGTGCTAAGGACTGAGAAATGGGACACAAGATATATGGAATTGAGATCTAAGATTTGGATTGTATATATGTGTCGTCTACATATATTGGTAATATTTGGTGGTTGGTTTGTGAGAGTGCCTAACCTGAGAGATAGCATAAGTACGATGGTTAATTGGTTACTCACACAACATAGAGAACTTAGAAGAAACAGAGTCAACTTCCCCCCTCCTAACCACGCTGTCAGGGATATCTATATAGATTGTAAATCAAAGTCCATATCCTGAGAGGTTATCTGTGAACATACTGTTTCGAATTTCTATTTATTAGGATGACATAATATAAAAACAGATCTAAATGAAGGGAATTATAGACTTCATTATCAATTGATATTGAAAGATGTTCAAAGCAAAGCCTATGGGCTAACTTAATGGCCAAAACTACAATCGAGCATAAACCAACTTTATTAGTTATGGAACAGTGTACAGAGTAGATGAAAGACATGAAGGGTTTTAACGGTAAGATTTTTGGAATCTGGCTCTGGCACCACGACCACCGAACTTCTTTGGCTCTGGTTGTCTGGAGTCAGCAATCAACAAAGTTCTGTCGTAGGAGACGAAGGCCTTCTTCAACTCGTTCTTGGATTGCTCATCGACAAACTTTTGGTGGTAAGCGACCAAACCCTTAGCAATAGCTTGTCTGATAGCGTAGACTTGGGAGGTGTGACCACCACCAGTGACACGGACTCTGATGTCGACGTTGGCAAACTTATCCAAACCAACCAAGATCAATGGCTCGTAAACCTTGAATCTCAAAATCTCTGGCTCGACAAGGGTGATTGGGGCACCGTTGACCTTGATCAAACCCTTACCCTCCTTGACATGGGCAACAGCGGTGGCAGACTTCTTCTTACCAAAGGTCTGTACAAATGTTAGTATAGGTTCCAATAGAGTGGGAAAGAAAGGAAGAAGTGAGATGCTCTGTGGGATGTGGATATCAGCTAGTGCACAGATACCTTGCAATGTATCCCTAATCAATAGCGTCAACATCTGGCGTAAGCATGTATTCTAAGTCAATGTGTCATGACATCTCATACTGTGTGTCTCCATGGTGTCCTGTTCTGAACCCTTATGGGTTACACTCGTTGAATCTTCAATGCTCTCCTGTTCTGTGTTCTGTGGGGGTAACAATCAATCCAGACACTTGACATCTCTCTGCTTCACTCAAAAACTTCTCAAAGTGAACATACTTGGACACTCTTAACCTTGTTTTCAGTGGACATTGTTGCTGTGATGTGACCTTCTTCTGATGTTTGTGTGTTGAACAAAATGCTGAACAAATTTGATTTTTGTGAGTGTGTTGCGAAAAAAAGTTGGTTGATGCTCCAAAGAGGAAAAAGTCGCGGATAATTTGAAAGCAAAGTTCCGTCAAATGAGTTCGCGAAGCTGTTTTGTGTTTGTGGACGAAACTTCGTGCGTGAGCCCGCGAATTTTGTGACTGCTTTTTCGCTTCCGTTTGGTGTGGTTATAACGATTGCTTGCTAATCTCGTTGGTGTTGGCGTATTAGAGGAGGGTGTGGTGGTGCAATGAAAGGTTTGGTGACTAGATAGGGAGAGAGAATTGTAGACACCGCACCAATACCAAAGAATTCAGCAATAAATGCGCTAACTGTTAGCCCAATAGGGTGGTTCGAACAAGTAAAACACCCAAACACCATCACTGTAAACAGAATGGTTCCGCAGCCCTCACACTGAAAATTCCGCCAACGCCGTGGGGAGCCAAACAAAATTTCATCAAAATTGTCAAAACTCACAAGCTCGAACACAACGACGACTTACAACCACACTCAAAAATGGGTACGTTATGATGATCACAAGGTGTTTTGAAAATGTGAAGATACGATTGGATTCCAGCGAACTATTGTCCTTGTGTGTTTAGTACCTAGAAGTTAGAGAAAAGGACGATTATGACAATATTGAGTGTACCCTATTTGACCGCTTTATATCATGAACCTATGAACCTATGGACTCTATCACAGCGAGCAAAACACCCTTCTCCGTGAAGCCGTGTACTAACATCCTTAACAGCTATCTCCAAGAACCTCCCACTTTTGAAGAACCACTTCAGAAAGCACTGGCAAGAGCGTGTCAGAGTCCACTTGGACCAAGCTGGTAAGAAGGCCTCCCGTCGTCAATCCAGAGCTTCCAAAGCTGCTCGTATCGCCCCAAGACCATTGGATGCCTTGAGACCAGTTGTCAGAGCCCCAACTGTCAAGTACAACAGAAAGGTTAGAGCTGGTAGAGGTTTCACCTTGAGAGAGATCAAGGCTGCCGGTTTGACCCCAGCTTATGCTAGAACCATCGGTATTGCCGTTGACCACAGACGTCAAAACAGATCCACCGAGATCTTCGAATTGAACGTTCAAAGACTCAAGGAGTACCAAGCTAAGTTGATTGTCTTCCCAAGATCTGGTAAGGCTCCAGAGGCTGAGCAAGTTTTGTCCACCAAGGCCTCCTTCCCAGTTGTTCAACCAGCCCCAGAGTCTGAGCCAAGAGCCGTTGAGGTTCCAGAGCAAACCGCTTACAGAACTTTGAGATTGGCTAGATCCGACAAGAAGTACAAGGGTATCAGAGAAAAGAGAGCTAGAGAGTTGGCTGAGGCTGAGGCTGAGAAGAAGAAATAAGCTAAGAAGACTAGTTCTTAATTTATGTATAAAAGAATGAAAAACGGGGTTTAATTTCGATTGCGGTTGTAGTGTATTACCTTCATGTGTTATGCTTCTGTGCCGACGACTCTTGGAGTGTACATACAAATGGATTGTTTTAAGACTCGTTCTACAACCTGGAGTTCATATACCAAAATTGCCATTCTGAGCAATGTTTAATACATAAATCTCTTGGAGGTTATATAGCGCACGGGCGAGACTACAAGATTCATCTGAACCATGAATTCGTCATTATCGATTACGGCCATAAATCCTAAGTAAACGTACACCCTAAATCATTTCACGAAGACACCCCTCAAATTTTGAGATTTTCTTATAACAAATGAGTTTGGTAGTTCGCTTAATCGAACAAACCGAAACCCATGTCATCATCAGACTCCTCCTTAGCCTCCTCTTCTGGCTCTTCGGCAGCCTCCTCAGCAGCAGCACCACCGGCAACAGCACCACCAGCGGATGGAGCAGCAGCAGCACCAGCAGAGAAGTTGGTCAACAAAGTCTTGATGTCTTGACCCTCCAAGGCCTTGGAGAACAAGTCAGCGTAAATCTTGTCAACCTCAACGTTAGCAGCCTTGGTCAAGGCCAACAAGTTGTCGGAGGAGATCTCAACCTCAGCATCAGCGAGGATCAAAGCGGCATAGGACAAAGCAGACTCGAAAGACATTTTGTATGTGTTGGCAAGAATAATCGGTTTAAGCTCTGAGGCAGACTATTTCTTTGTAACTTCAAAAAGTATGCCACTGCATTAACCATGATTATTGAGCACTGCCAAATGAAAAATTTCTGCGTTACACCGCTACTGTGGATTCGCGGTGAAATGTTCGGATGTTTTCTATTAAGGATTACCCGGTTCGAGTCATGACTCACGTGTGGAAAATTAGGGCTTTCGGATTTCGGGAAGAGGGGAATTGTGAGTTCAAGAGGACAACACAAAAGGCTGTGCTGCGAAGAAACAGAATCATCTGTACGGGAAAGGCTGAAGAAGGGAAACTACTTTACATGATCTTGATTCAATGTGCATCAAATTATGATGTTTACTTATATGTGCGAATCTATCCTAATACACATTATGTGGCCCGATAAATTCAGTAGTCAAGTTCAACCAGTATCGGCTACAATAGGCATAGAATGTAAAAGATATCCTTTATAACTAATATACACCAGAGTTAACCTCATAACCCTATTTTGACACATACAAACCATAAAAACCCATAGATCAAGTGATCAATAAAAAAGTTCATTGCTCTCCACAACTTGAACAACAAAAACAACACACACATAAACTTGAAACTTGACAAATTCCTCTGAAAGTCATCACCACTGTGTTTATTCCGGTCCAGCCTTTCCTCATCATAATGGTTTAACAATAAATCCAACGAGCCAATAGTCTCAAGTCGAAAAGAGCGTACCATCTTCATCACACAAGGATGTATGAACAAAGGAAGTAAAGCTCCTTAAAAACTCCTATTGTCTTTCGAAAACAATATGCAAAATGCAAGACAACAATCCAGTTAGAAAGGTAAGACATGACCCGATAATTGAGAAGAAAAAGCCCAGTCGCTAGGTCTATCACCAGCGCCACATGACAAATCTTCCAGAATCGTTCTCATGAAGCACCAAAGAACTATCATGTAGTCCCACATTCTCATTCAATTGGTCAAAAGACAAATGTGAATACACATGAGTTAAAAGGAGCAAGTACTGCCAATCACACCTGAGGATCAAGAGATACATTAACCAAAACGAACACCAATAACAACCGAGGATACAAAAACATATAACCGAAACAAAGCTCAATGTGATAACCCATCGAGTAACATGAAATCATCTAAGTCGAATGAACTTGTTGGCGCATCGGGCACAAGTTGAGAAGTCTGTTGTACAACAAGTGGCGAAAACCACTAAGAGGTCTTCATAGATTGCTGTGTTCTCAACAGACATCTCTTCTGAGATGCATTTCAAGAACACAGCACATAAAGAACACTCATATTGGCCTCAGCGACACCAACTTCTAATGCAATCACTGCTGGATTGCGCAACTCAACAAGATCAAACTCGTTATCATTCGTGTTGACACGATAATCATCAAGTACCAATTTCTCACTATACGTGCTGAATTCAGCTAGCTGTGGAAAAAAATCATCAACTTCTTTCTTGACAAAGATACTATCATTATAATTGGAAACTGTGGAGTCCAAGGAAAGTTCAGGTTCTCCACTAATGATATCCAGAGAGAATCGGTTCTTACTCAAAGGAGTAGGCTCTGGTGACAGAAACGCTGGAGAAGAGGAGTCGGACTCACTCATGGAATCTTGTCTCGAGTTCTCCAGCATTGGAACATCGTCGTCCTCGTCATGCTTTGGAGAGGCAGCATAAGATTCTGGTGTCTTGGGGATCTGATGCTGTTCCTGGGGGTCATCAATACCAACCATATCCAACTCAGATGCATGTTCCAATCTCATCTGCTTCAAATCAGGTAACAAGTTGATCTGCTCTATAAGACCATCAACTTCGGAATTACCGCCGTTGTAACTTTTTAATAGGGTATTGTTTAACAGTTGCACCAAGGACATCTGCTTCTCCAAATCAACCACGTAGCCTTCCAAGAACTCGACGTGTTTACGTTTTTTCTCTCTAGAGGCATGAGCTGCCTTACGGTTTCTCAATATTCTCTCAATACGACGCTGTTCCTTCTCTTCTTTGGTTTTCGCTCTCTTACGAGGCGGCAACGTGGTTTTGAAATTTGATGGAATGTCGACTTCAGTCATGGTGATGTCCTCGTGTCTTGTGCACTTATATCAGATCCGAGACCAATCGCCCTATCAAGTGTTTTGCTATTTGAAGAGCAGGTAGGAAGGTAGGAGGAAGTGGCGAACGCTCTCCTATTTATAAACGTTCTCGAAAGGGGTGGCGCGGACGAAGGTTAAAGGGTGTCAGAATCGTGCCCGTACGGTCTAAGATTTCTGAGACAAAATGCATTGCGTCTGTCTAGTTGCTGCAGTAACAGGTGAAAATTTTCGAGACATTCGCGACTTCTCCATAATTAACTTGTCCTAGAACTTTCCTACTGAGCAAATTTGTCCTCCAAGGCGCATGTGAGTCTGTCTCTGAGGTTGAAACATGATCTCATGAAAGACATCATCCCAAGCTAAGAAGAACAAAGTCAAGTGCAATTGGCAAGAAAGGAGAAGAATTCACTGTGGAAACTCGGAGTAGGTTACATTAGTGCTCTACGAGCTCTTTGGATATCATCTTGCCAACCATATCTTCAAACTCACAGAGATCAATCCAATCTAGGTGGCAGTACCTATTTCTTGTTCAATGATATCATAGATCACAAGAATTCTGGAAGGGCTAAATTTGACATACATACTTAGCTGTAAGCGAATAACAAACAAGCAATCAATAATGATGGTCTAATATCTGCATCTGCCATCCAGGTGAGACCTCCTAACACTGAGTTGACCTGATAGATGCTGTTCTTGCCTATCCTGACGTGCCCAGCGGGCCTCTATTCAAAAAAACACCACACAAGGTGTGGTATCGTTGTGATGCAGGTAACTCCCACATCGTCCGTAACTTAGAGGGCTTAATACTTCTGTCGATTTGAAAGAGACTTCTCAAGAGAACGAAAAAAATATCAGACGTTTGACAGACATGGCTCATCAAATCAGTACAGCTCTGTTTATGCATGGAATGGTTGGCCATTCGCGAATATAGGCCCAAAAAATTTCACAAAATAGACGTATTTGGAAGTATTCCAGATTGGCACATCGAGGAAATGTAAACAAAACAAAAGTAAGGCTCTTGGAAAGGTTCAAACAAAAGTCTGGATCTGCGTTAGAAGTCAGTGAGCTGGACATTGCATATACAAGGCGTTCATTTTCTGGTTAGATACCAAGTGAAGTTGATCTACTGTAATACCAAGATCTCTCAGTGTAAGTCAAAACAAGCGCTCAGAGGGGACAGTTACAGATTCTTGAGCTCCATCGTACATCTATTGGACGAACATACTCATAATGACGGATGCAGTAAGCCATGATGGGCCAGCTCCTGAGCACTCAATCTCGACAGACTCGGAAGAATCCTTCTTGATGAAACAATTGAACAGATCTCAATTGTTCAACAACACAAGCAGTTCTTCGGGTTCGTCTAACAAACAAAGACGTTCATATTTCAGAGAATCATATATTGATGAAGATGGTGCTCTTAAGAACTTTTCGGTTTATCAAGATGTGATTAATGAGAGTGCTGATGTGAGTCGAGAGGTCTCGCTATCTGGGTTATCAACATTCAATATCGATCATGTAAGTAATCAGAATATCTTGAATGATATTGATCCCAACCAGCAACAACAGAGAGAGAACAACCGCAAGTCACTGATATCGAGATCAGGATCCGCTAAGGAGCAACATCTAAGAAGGTCACATTCTAGAAATTCGCAGAGCGGGTCAGCTTTGAGATTGGCACAGAAGAATACATCTAGTGAAGGTTCACAATATCTTGATCCCAACTCACAGGAATTACTATACCCGGTGGTCAAATCTCCTCAGGTAACTTCTGTTCCAGGGGCGCCTTCACCAGGCTCACCACTGACCGCTAGGATACCGACACCGGAGTATCCAGCACCACCACCACCAGCTACAGATTCCAAGGGAGCCCCCGTTAATCTTTCAATAGTGCAGAACGACCTGTCATTAGAACAGATAAGAGGCTTGAAAGATTGGTATAATGGACAAAGGTCTGGTTCAAATTCTCTTAGGTCTGGAAATTCCAATACCAAAGAGTCCATATTGAGCTACGAAGAGACTCGCCGTAAACAAAGAGGAACACCCCATATCCTGGTACATAATGCTGAGAAGGTTACAATACAAAAAGTCACAAAAGAGCAATTGCTAAAAAGCACCAGAGCAATGAGTGTTGTTCCATCTATACATTCTCCGACAAGCCCCCTGAGTGATGATATGGGATTTAGAGATGCAGCTAATTCCAAAAGAGCGATGGAGAAACCATTTCATTTGAAAGAAATAAAGCTTCGTCCCGCACATCTCTCAGATTCGGAATCTGATATCCAATCCCAGGGGTCTGCTCATCAGCTACTCTCCGAGAAGGATATGGATCCGATAGGCCCAGCGGAAATACTTATGGAGAAGATTCTAGATTCTAGGACTCACCACTCGCATATCCAGACATCTTCTTCTTCAATATTCTGGTTGATCTATGCCTTGGGGTTCATTATGCCGGCATTGTTCTTCTTCTTGGGTTTTGGCCTGTTGGACCGAAGCTCAGGAAAAGTTGACCACATTTTGAAGAGGCTGAGTCTGGCTACTGGTGTTGTTTGGGTCCTAGTGGCTTTGGCGATGATTGGAGTAGGTTTTGGGGTGGGTGTAACTCAGGCACGCCCTTGATCAGGGAATAGGAGGACTGAAAATCTAAATATCGTTCTAATAATTAATAACTATACAAATATCGGAACATTGATGTATCAAATTTCTAGTCACCGTCGTCCTGTAGACCTTTAACCTTTTGGCCTTTCACAACTATTAACATCATGGCGCATTGTCCCTCTCAAAGTTGAGCCTCGGTCCTTGATACAGTGCCAAATTCCGAACAGTTTCCCGCGATTTGCCCCACAGAGTCCCTAACGGGTAATTAGGGGAAATTGCCACTTTTGAATTGTAGAAATACTCCAAGTACCAGAGGGGGGCCGCTGAAGTGCTTTTTAGGGTTGTGTCACAGGGCGCTTAAGGAACTGACTGAATAGCTGGAATCTACTTGTCTGGTTTACAGCCTTTTGTTGCTATATTGGATTTTTGTATACTCTGGGTTGATAAGACTAGATCATGGGGAACGTTCCGGCCAAAGAAGACCGTCAAGGTCGTCGCCGTGGGAGCTCGTTAACTGGGGCCAACTCATTGAGAGTACCCCAGAAGCTGAAGACGAAGAAATCAAGCCGTTCTGAAAGAGAGAGGTTCAAAGAGATCCATGCTCGCGGCCTGGTTGTGAAGTTTGATGAGAACGTTGATGGTGGGTATTTAGCGCCATATGGCACCTACAACTTGAACCTGGACTATAAGATCAGCGTCGTGAAAGAAACAATACTTGAGAGAAAGATAGCGCCCTTTTACACACCCTTACAAGACTACGAAGATAGCTGGACTGATGAGGAGTTGTTGACTGTCGTGAATAAATTGAAACTACACGCTTTACCCCATGAAGCTGAGGACGAGGATGAGGATTTGACATATTCTGTGGATGATGTGGATGAGTCTACTTTGAATAGGAAAGAATTGAGACGGCACCTATCCAAGAAGTTCAACAAGGAATTGAAACTGAAAAGATTCAAATGGCAACAAGAGGAAGAAGAGAGATATCTACGGGAAAGATCCACTTCTAGACAGGCCGCTTCAGATGACTTGAAACTGGACTTATACGGAACAAGTGTTGAGTGTCCCATTTGTTTCCTCTATTATCCAAAGTGGATGAATTACTCTCGTTGTTGTAACCACGCCATCTGTACTGAATGTTTTGTCCAAATTAAGAGATTGGATCCGCATTTTCCACATGATCATGATAATGATGAATCTAACGAATCAGACTCTAAGAAAGGTCCCAACTTGTTGATATCTGAACCAGCAAGCTGTCCATACTGTGCCACTCCAAATTTCGGTGTCACTTTCTCTCCACCTCAAAAAATCCGTACAGGACTCGGTGGTATTCCTCCCTCGATGTACAAATCTGTGAAATCAGGGGCTAATGACAATGCCATCTTGGAAGACGAAGAAGTCACCTCCTTTGAAGTTCAAGAGAACTACTTTCGCAAGGCATCAGTGGCTTCTACCGCATCAAGGCGTCGTGGTTCATTACCTGCATCACATCCACAAGTGATAACTACTGATTTTATAAGGCCTGATTGGGAGCAAAACTTGAATGCTGCCCGTGCCAAGCTCGCAAAGCGTGCAGCTGCAGCTAGTGCTATCCATGCTAGTAATATGTTGATTCAGAATCATGAGCATGATCTCGAACAACAGATGATTGAAGAAGCAATGAGGCTAAGCTTATTAGATGAGGAAGCCAGAAAGAGACATGCATCTACAATTACAAGGTCATAGGAGGTTTGATATATTCTAGGGATTTCTGTTTTTTTTGACTGCCGTAATCTGCTCCAACATATGATGTAGTTATTGTTAACCCATCATTATATCATCATCGCCATCCATCTTTCCAAAGTTATCGAAATCATAGTCACCAAGGATGTTCGCAGTGTCACTCATATCCATAGGATCTATCTGTGATGTCTCCATCGGCCCTTCCTCGTTACCTTTAGTCTTTCCCTTCGTATTGATTTCTGGTGCATCATTCATAGACGCTTCAGGGACTTCTATTACTTCAGGGACATCTTCATTCTTATCCCCTGATTGAACCTCTGGTTGTGGTTCTTGCTGTGATTCGACTTCCTCTTCCTTTTCCTCTTCCTCTTCCTCTTCTTCCTCGAATCCATTGTCTTCATCACTACTTATTTCTTCATCGAGCTTCTTAGACATCAAGATCTTTTCAAGCATCAAGCTAACCTTGCTCTCAAAACCTTCTGTAACATCAACTTCTTTTTCGGTCCTTGGTAATTGGCCCAATATCCAGTTCTCCTTGAGCGTTCTCGATATACTTAGCAACTCTTCTACAAGTCTTACAACCATCGCAGCATTGGACTCAATCTGAAGCATCTCTGAAGCCTGAATCTCTTGCGATGATGTTGATGCCTGTAATTATTAGTAGATGGCCAATAATACTGAATAACACTAGGAACTCACCGATAGGGCAATCATTGTCTGTATTCTTGATATCAGCAGCTCTGTGTTGGTATCGACTTTCTCTAGATTGGTAATTAGCTTTCCGTCCGACACAATTACATGTCCTAGAACTCACTGATGAGAGTGTCTGATCTTTTTTGGTTCATCCTCGCCTTTTTTTTCTGGGTGTTTCCTCTTCTTCATCCTTCAGTAGCAGAGTTTCAACGTTGAAGATCTCAATTATTTCCGTTTGTGTCCTCTCATAGCAACAAACAAAACGAACCGCAAGAATAGAAACGGTGCTTCTTTGCAAAAAATGAGAATTACATCGTTTGGTTCTTTACAGAGCGCACCACTGACGGAATGCTTTGCTGGTACTTTTTGAGACTGTTCAATTCTGATTCTTGTTGAGGTTTTGAACTAACAAGCTGAATTATAGAGAGGACACAGGCGGCAATTACACAACCTGAGGTGATCAAGGAATTTCTCTGTCCTATTGATGATGTTGTTAAAGAGGCTATTGACAAGACTCGCCTGATATTGAAGCATCAGGTACATGCATCTGGCAACAAGCCTGTTATTATCACAGGTCCTCGTTATTTAGACTCTTCGGTACAATCAAAGATGTGTCTGATGTGGATCAAATCTAAGAAAACTGATATCGAAGTCACTGAAGAACTTAAACCGCTCTGCTCTAATCAGTTGTCCAATGTGGAAGTCGTGATGAATCTGAACGTCTGTAAGATGGAAAAGATCCATGGGATGGTGTCACAACCGTACTTCTTAACTCATGGCTTAGTGAGTACCAGGCTACAGTTACTCGAACTCGCACAACATGTCCCTCTCATCGGCTGCGTTGATGACCCCATTGCCCAGGTATACTTTGATGACTTGTACAGCATGGGCTTGATCACCGGGTTATGCTCTAATAGCGTTGTTAACGTGGCGGGCAGGTCAGATTTCCCATTGGGGATAAATGGGGACCCGGAACATTTGGATGATCTATATGGATTAACTGAACAGATTAAGCATCCAAGATTGCACTTGGGTGTGATGAACCTGGGTCAAGTCGGTGTTATTCAAGGCCAGGGGAACCCCGATGTTGTACTCGTTATAGACATTCGGAAACTTCATGAAATACCAACGGACAAGTTAAGAGGAAAGATCATCATTGATGTTGGTACTACGTCCGCTCAGGAATACAACTCCAAGTCCGAGCTGATTAAAAATATATTGAGTTCCGATTTGAAGCCGTTCATTATGGGATTCATTGTTGATTCGGGCGCTTCTTACGTGGAGGAGGAACGGCCTTTCGATGAAAATGATGAGACAGCATACACTGTCGTTACCGAAGACATACAATGCAAGAAGAGCCAAATGGGCAAGATGATGTTGAACTCATTGGTGTCTTCATATTCCAAGATTTCTTCATTTGTCAGGCAAAAGGATTCTGGTACCATTCCAGATTTGTTGGTCTACGCTGATAGGTTGATCAATGACATTGATAGCTTCTCATAAAAAACGCAATACAAGGATCAAAGTAATTTGTTCACTTACTGCGGAACAGAATAATTTCAGATTGCTTGAAATACCGTCTCCCATCTTCATCTATAATTACCAAGCTAAGGTAATTCTTCACATTAAACATATTTGTCTTCGTAGTTGGTGTCAAGTCATAACCCCCCAAAAATACCCTTATTGGAATAGTTTCGCCTTTCACTGGCGACCCATCCATAATCTCATAGCGGATAGTACTTGAATCGCTCAGCTGATTTGGTTGCACGCCCACCGTTTCCCTTGTGATAAGACTGATCTCCATATGCTTGATCTTCAGTCTGGTCAGGAGGAAGTAGATTCTCCCCACGATAACATCTTTTAATGAGTACGTGGATTTTGAATACTCAAATTCAATATGAAGACAATTCTCAATACCAATGTCCAATTTGATAGACTTTTTCAAATCGGTAGGGTTAGAGTAGATGTTGACCCAGAATTTTTTGATCTTTGTTATATCTGCGCTCTTCCTCAACACTGTGATCTTCACATAATAGCTGACGCTCAAGTTTTTCCCCTTATAACTCTCATATCTCTTCTCGACATCCTTGAAACTGAACCTATAGGTCTCGCTATGGTCCAATTCAGCAGGTGGTGCTAAGTCATGACTAAGGCACAAAAAATCATCTCTTGTGCCATTAGAGATTTCAATTGAACCAAACAGTTGTGCCTTAATACCTGTATGTTCAACCCTTTTTCCATCTTTCACCCTCACGGTTACTTCACCGGATAAGGTTTCACCATCTTCATATAGAGGATACCTGTCCTTCTTACCTTGGTTTGACTTTGCTTCAAACTGCTTACGAGTATCTTCACCATCCAATCGTATTTCAAGGTCTAGCGGAGACTTAAAGAAGTAAGACATTCTCGGACTGAATCTCTTCCCTAAATCTCTTCCCCAAATCTCTTTCCAAAATCTCTCTGCCCTTTATCGGCCAAGGGAGAGTTCTGTCCCAGACCTGTTTTGACACCTTCGGGACAGAGTTACGACTTCTCTAATTGCCTGATTGGAGATTTCCGAGGCGGTTACTCAGCACCGACCGTAATTCAGGCAGTTGCGCGGCGCTCATTCGAAATCTGACACAAATCTGATAAACAAATGACGTTTCCAAGGATCGAAAACAGGGTAAAGGGAGTTGTTTCGTGTGTTAATTTGTTCTTGTTTTCGCTGCCTGTGATCACATAGTGCACTGAGATAAATCGCCTTATTTGACCATGCCTCAGTTCAAGTCCTCCTTTCAGAGGAAACGATCGAATGAGAAGCCATTATCACTACACTCCGATCAGCCCAAGGATCCCCTGGAGGGTTCACTGCAGTCACTGGACTTCAATGACGTTATTGAAGACCCTGCTGAGTTAGATATCAAGCACTTCTCAGATGAGAGCGCAGAAATGCGGAAAACACCCAGCACCATCCAGACTGAGATTCACGAACCTAGGACACCTACGGAGGATTATGAGGATATAACAATCTCTAGAGCAATGGATCCTCAGAGCCATAGAAGGCATCAACAGCTAAGACAAGATCAATCTGTTGCGTTCTGGCCTGAAGGCTCAGAGTCCCTGTATAACACAACTCTCTCGAAAACCGAGCTAAGTGCATCACACTCCCTTATAAGGACCATTCCGTTACCGAGAAGTAATCGAATTGATGACCCTATTCAGTATCTCCTTCTTGAAGAAAAATCGATGAATATGCGTCTTAATGAACTCATATTGAAACACTCACAAGCATCGAAGAAGGGGGTCAGCACAAAGACGATAAGAGATAATATAGCTCGGTGCTTCAAAAGTTTGGGCCAGTTATATCAAGCTACCGCAGAACTCTACGATACTCAGATGAAACAGAGAGTCCACCTCCTTAAATCTTTCAAGCAATGGGAAGACGCGAGAAGGATACTGAATAGTAATATCGAAGAGATCAAGAGTGAAAATAACACGGAAGGTCATAAGCTGAGACAGTTGAAAGAGGAGAGCAATACAATTGATGAGGAAATCAAAGATTTGGAGAAACGTTTATCACAGTTAAAATCCAAAAAAAAGGTCTTGGGTGTTGAGATCGAGAGATCGCAAAGTGTTATCGAGAGTCGCACGAGCTCTCACTTGGAAGCTTTGAAACAGATTGATGATTCTGAAAGAGAAGTGATCAAGAGACTTTTTGAAGATAGATCTCTAGTGACTCAAGTATCCAAAATGATGGTGAATGAACAAAGGTCTACTTCGATGCTGGGTTCTTTCTTGACAAGATTCAGTCCACAGGCATATCCTCAAGTTTCGGACTATGATCCAGACCAGATAATTGATATAATTGAAAGGCAAGTTGAATCCTTGAAAGATACTATCCAGGACTACGAAGCAAAGGACAAGGTGTATCAAGAAAGTCTCATCATCTGGGAAAGCACTTCAGAGATTCTCTCTGAATTAGAGTATAATCTTAAAATCACATTGAAGTCACAGACCAGAGATACCATCGACTCTACAAAGCTGAAACTGAAATCGCTCCTATCAAGAGCTCTTGAGATGCTGCATACCAGGCTGGATTCTATAAAGGATATGAATGATATCTTAAAGACTCTTTTCCAAACTGAAATCTTCATCTTACAAACAGGTATACATATGCTTGAACCTAAGGTTGAGCTACCAAAGGATAAGACTCCCCCGCTTTTTGTACCGCCAGCTAGGACCATCTCCGCTGCTGAAGCGACATTATCAACTTCACCGCCCCAATCAATAGTCGGTGCCAATACGAATACATTCACTCCTACAACTTCATTAGGAAACCGCTTGAAGGATAACCTTTCAGGTAGGAGACCAAAAAGCACATCTGAACAGAATAAGAATGGTAAAAAGGACTGAAACTCTCTAGGTACGTTTTTCCTATAATGACTATCATAACGTGTATGCTTATTCGTAAACACATGCAAATTAAATAAAACAATTTTCAAGATAATGATCGTCTTCTCAGCGTCTGCGTCTCTTTTGGATGAAGATCGAACTCTGCGGTGATCTTTTTCTTTGCTGCGATCGATGAGGCGGTGGTAATGATCCCGAGTTTGATGGCATGGGTGGTAGTGATCCAGACCTTGAGACGGGTGGATATTGTGGGGATAATGAAGGCCCAGCGTGTACTGAAAGAGCCAACGCCGCCTTTGATATTGGTTCAGTTGGTAATGGTCTCGATCCAACTGTGGCTGAACGAACAGGAGCAGGAACAGGAAGTTTCTCAGAGGCTGTTACTGACGCCGTAGTTTCCCTTGGTGGAAGGACACCATTGTTCATAGGTTTCAGAGGTTCTGAGAGTCGGAATTCCGATGGCTTGGGCTCAGCTTCATAAGCTATCTTTTTTGAGATATCGTCTAGCTTTGGATCGTTGCCTGCATCGGCTCTAAAGCCATCAATTTTTCTAGTTTTTCCCTGATTTATCGCTTCCCTATGAGGTTTAGGTGTCTTTCTATCTCCAAACTTCGAGGATTGAATTGAGCCAGAGTTTGTAAAGCCCTCGCGTGCTTCATTCAAACAATTTCTTGCCTTTGCATCCTCAATCAAGCTCCTCCAGAGGTTGTTCTTAATCAAGGAATCATGATGTCCAAGAATCCACATGGAACATTTTGGTCTAGTCAGTGCGACATTCATACGACGGAAATCTCTCAAGAACCCAACACCTTTAGCAGCAGCATCAGCACGAACACATGACATAATGATAATATCCTTCTCTTGACCTTGAAAACCATCAACCGTGTTGAAACTGATCTCAGATTTGATGTTACTACCAAACTCTCTGATAAATGACCTCTGTAGCATCCTATTTTGCTCCTTATATGGCGTGATGATACCAATTTTATTTTTGAAATCCAGATGATTAAAAGTACTGAAAAGCTTGTGGATTAACTCAATAGCAATTCTAACTTCAACTTCATTAGTGAAAGAGAAAGTCTTCTTGTTCTGAAGCTGTTGACCATCAACAATATCATAAAACATGTATGGTGGGAACAGTTCGTTCTGATGCCACGCCCTGGTAGTCAGAGCATCATTCTGAGGCCCGTCCAATAATTGGCTGTCATAAAACATCTTCGAAGGAAATCGGGAAATGGAAGAGTTCATACGATACTGGACATTCAATAGGAGTGGCTTTGTGTTCTTTGCCATTCTCACAAACAAGCTCTGGTCATAGAGAGCATCAGCTGCAGCACTGGAAAGCACTGTTGGTGGTAATTGGTTTGGATCACCAACCATGATACAGCGCTTACAACCATACCTCAAAGGGATAACAGCTGACAACTCAGTACACTGACAAGCTTCATCGATGATCACAGAATCAAACTTGATACCCAGGTTGGCAACCATATCATGCGCAGAACCGGATAAAGTCGAACATATGATTTCAGCTTCACTCAAGATTTTTGCCTGAAGATTTCTTCTAGTGATCTCCCGATTTCTGTAATGAGAGTTTTGTCTTTCTCTTTCCTCATCAAGCTTCTGTTTTATAGCATTGGCTTTCTTTGTGAGCTCTCTCTTCTCTTGGTAAACTTCATCACTTGGAGGATTCTTCTCATCTGCAATCTTGATTTTACAGACCTCCATCTTCTTCTTGATCTCGTTAAGCTCTTTAAAGAGTCCATCCATGTTGTTCGTGATTGTGCTGGATTTGCCAAGCTGGGCATCGACTAGTTCCTCTAAGGTCATATCCTTCACAGAGGAGTTGATGGCATCAGATCGGCCAAGCCGAACCAGTTTTGGAACATATTTCTGGCCCTTAGAGTTCATGATACCATTTTTCATACGGAGAACCAACTCATCAACAGCGGCGTTACTCGGAGCACACACTAGAACCTTCTTGCCCTTGAAATCCTGTAATTGTGTAGGAGAGAAAGAAGCCTTTTGACCATGAGGGATTGCAATGATGTTCGATGCTTGGAATGAGGACAACATATAGCCGATCACACCCAAGATTGTCTTAGTCTTACCGGTACCAGGTGGACCCTGGATTAGAGAGAAACCTTCGGTATTGACAGATGATCCAATGGCATTAGCTTGTGAGTCATTAACCTTATACGTTTCTCGGATTTTCTCCATATCCGACTGAGAAACATTGGTTGGTTGGTTTGGTTTGGCCTCCAAAATCTGGTTAGACAAGTTGTAATAACGAAGACCATGAAGCGAGGAAAATTCTCTTTCAATAGTGGTCATCTGCATCACACGCATCATCAAGACAGTAGAATGGGGAGCCAACCAGTTATTCATTGATCCCGATCTAGATACTCTGATTGTGAGATCAGCTCGATCACCTTTAACATGCTTGATCTCGTGGATCTTTCCAAAGCAGGAAACTGAAGCCTTCTTAACATCTGCAACTCTAGGAATGTAATCCATGTTCTTATCGCTGAAAGCCAAAACAACAAGATCAGAATCAGTAACACTCTTTTCAGAAAGCATAGTCTTGGAGATACTGCAAAAAACTTCGAAGAAGTCATTAACTGAGCTCTTCGAACCAACAGTGATCATCATAGGCTTGAAATCCTCCCTGTTTTTTGCAGCACAAATAGCTGACCAACATTCCATGAGTAACAAAGGTTCATAGGTGTTGATGTACTCATCAGCGTTCTTGAATGTATCAGCCACTGGAGTCAAGCTGTTTAGCTCAGAGTCTGGAAAGTCATCATTTCTCAGGAAAGACCATTGTAAAACACGCTTATATAAAGGCTTCATATCAACATTTAATCTCAATCGACTGTACTCCTCTTCCTTCTTCTTCTCCTGAATCAACTTTCGTTGTTGGCTCCACTTGTCCTCTAACAATGTTATACCTACCTTCTTCGGGGGTTTCTTGATGTTAAACAGTGAATAGGCATCATCACCTTCAATATCACTATCATCACTGTCTTGTTGCTCTCTTCTTCTGTAGGAGCCACTCTGAGAAAGAGCAGCCTTCTTAGCATTGAGCCTCTCTCTTGCAAGTTCCAATTGAGACTTTGGCAACTTCGGCTTCCCAGGAGCAACAGGTACGGTTTTTGAGAGACTTCCAAAGTTATCAACCTTCATTTGGCCTTTCATACGAGGGGGAACAGAAGAAGAGGGTAATGTATATGGTGAAGGAGTGGCCTCTCTCGTAGATTCCGCGGTAGATGTCGTAGAAGGTGGCGTCCCATTCTTGCTCTTTCTATACTCTTCTGACTCCTGAATTACGGCATCAACGAGTTTAGAATCAAAGATTCTCGCTCTGTCCAAGATCTCCTCCGATTGGGCAGCAGTAAGTCTATTGTTAAACTTCTTGGCTCTAGAGCCATATCTTGCCAACAATTCGACTACATTAGTATCAAGTCTGTAGTTAAGATCTGTAGCCAAGTCGACAGTGGATGATATCAGCTTGACACAAGAAGCAAGTAAACCAGGATCACTCAATCTCAACCAGACCAGCATGTGTGGAAACGTATTAGTGATCTCATTGAAAACTTTTAGAGAGTCACCGTCATCAGAAATCTCCTTGATAGTCTTGAAACAGTTAAGTAGAGAATGTGACAGATCCAATGTATCTCTTGTAAATTCCACAAGATCTGAATACTTCTCCGCCCACTTAATTGTCTGGACATAAATGAGATCCAAAAACTTCCAGCATCTATTCCAGAAAAGGACTAATGATTTCCTGGTAGAAAGGTTGAAGTTTTCATGATCAGTAAGCAAACCATCACGAGGAGAGTTCAAGCTCTGCAGAACATCTGTCAAGACTTTCACAGCTCTTGGGCATGGTTCAAAGAATTCAATGAATATCAAATTTGTCAGATTATCATTAATAGCCTGGATACAGAAATCAATGCTGTTCTCCAACAAAGCGTGAACACCTTCCAATCTACCAGCTGCGTCAAAAGTCTCATAGAGAACATCTACCGCAGACTGATAGACACTTTCATTGGGAGAGAAGACGCAAGCCCAGTAACCCTTGAGACTTTTATGGTTCGACAAAATCATCTTTGTGTTCTTGGGATCAACATCGGTGAACTTCACAAAGAATTGCGACAAGTATCTCAAGAATTCTTTCACCTCTGCAGTCTGTGCACCAACTGGCAAGATGGTCGAGACGTTCTCCATCGAGCACAGCAACTGGTAAGCCAATTCCAGCTGACGAGGAAATGACTGTTTCAAGATGGTTTGGAACAGTTGTGAAGAGAATCTCAAGGTTGAAGGCTTCTTACCCTTTTGGATCTCGTAACTGTTCTGGGCAAACGTCAAGATATCAAATCTTAGTGCTTTACAGATTACACCAATCGCAGCTTTCACAACTTCACCATTCCTCTCACGTTCAAACTCTGGGAAAAATATAGCCGCCGACGTTCCATAATCGAAAAATCTTACAAGTTTACTGTTCACGACCACTCTGGTGTCACTTCTTGCAAGAAGATCTGTGGTCAATGTAGGGCTATAGAGCTGACTAGGAAGATCCAACGCTGATGACAGTAGTTGGCACGCCTTGATGAAGAGCTTGGCTTTAACTTCAAGTGATATCGATTGCTGATTTTCCAATTGAGTGATGAGAAACATCGTTAACGTCTCGGTAGACTTGAGTCTCTGTGAGAAACTCAAGGATTCCAAAAAGGGATCAATCCAGTTAAGAAGATCAGAGATTCTAGAAGTAGGGTTAAGTTCGCCTGTACAACTGGCTGTATCCTTGAGCAATGCAAAGCCCTTTATGAGATTTGGATTGTTGAGAATAGTACCCATGATGTTCTGGAAAGTATATTCACCGATATGAGACCAGAACCTATCATTGACTTTAGTCAAGACCAGCTGGAAGAATCTCAAGATATACGGAAGGGAATAATCTGGGTATGACATGATATGGTCTCTCAAACATTGAAAGATCGTTAATAACACTGGTTCATCAGTATCTACCGTGATTGGTCTCAACTTTGCAAAAGTGAGGAACTTATCAATGATAGCTGACTCATCCACGACTTCAAACAGTGCATACAAGCCTCTGTAAAAATTCTCTTTGTTCGCATCTGTGTTATTGGCAGGGACTTGAATAAATTTGAGATAGTATTCAAACTCTTCAAGAACATCTTGTTGGATCTGTGAAGCTTTCATCGGATTGTCCTGCTTCGATAGCTCTTGGAACATCTTGAAAGACCATTTTTTCTGAATTTCATCGCCTTCCATCACAAGAAATATCATTCCGGGTGTTATGGCAACAGCTTTTTTCACAAGATGATGATCCTGTGATAGTAATAGGAAAAGCACCCTATCAAACAATCCTCTCAGTTCTTGGTTCAACCTAAGCATTCCTGGTCCACAGAGGCATTCAGCAAAGCACATAAGCAACTCTTTCGGTACTGATGCCTTCTCATTCTTCTCCTTTTCAATCTTGTACAGTTTCAAGTTATTCACAAATTTTGGAAGTAAACGTTTAGCTTCCCAAGCTAGGATACTCTGAGAAAAAGATTCCACATTCTCAGCATCAACGCCACGATCTGTAATGAACGTTTCTTTGAGTCTTACCCTCCCTCTTTGAAACAGTGACATGCATTTCGTACAACTGTCCAGACTTTGAGCTATACGTTTCTTGTACCAATCGAGGGCCTCATTACCCTCCTCTCCAAATGAAAACAATATCAAGGCATGCACGCTTACAGCGTACATATCTCTATTGCAGAACAAATGCTTCTCGTCACTGTGTGAATGGATGAAATCGACAGCGGCCTGTATCGCCTCCTGCTGTAGGGCGTTGTCATCAGCTTGCGTATGTGACTTTGTGATGAGCTCTGTAAGCCTAGCAACAGAGGTAGATTCGTCCGGCACTATCTGAGACATCACTGAGTCATTCAAAACTCCCCAATCGGTCGTCGCTATGTTCAGCTCTGGTAAATACTAGCCCTAATATATATGCCTCTGTAGGTAAGCGTGTAAAATGCCAAAAAAAACTCTGAAAGAAATGGTTCCGCAGTGTTTCTTTTTGGGCTGACGTCTATGCCAATCTATGGCTAGTAAAGAGCTTCTTGACAGTGATTTAACTGCAACTAAAGAAAAGTGCTATACAAAAACACTAGGCGCGTTTCGTTTTTGTCGTTTTGATCAACTTTTTGTCTGCCCGATGGGGTCTCGAGGTCTCAGGGCTACATAACTACTCTCGTTCGACCTGCTCCCTCGAAAAGGTAAAATGCCTCCCATTAAAACTGTTGACGCTGTTGGAATACAACCACTATTTTGCTATTTTTTCTCAGATATCTGCTATTATACACGTGCAATGAGGTATGTTCAATCAACAAGGGAACCGCTCGAAATTGTCTGTTAGAGACCGTTATTGAAATCTCTATGACCAGGGGTTTGTTCACACCCCCTTCCAATGTCCGATATAACTAACAGCCAACGTCAGTGGCAGATTCGTCCGTGCTTCTAAGTATCGTCATGTCTTTGGCCAGCCTGCCAAAAGAGAGATTTGTTATGATAACATCAAAGTCTCGACTAATGCCTGGGACTCCAACTTGATCAAAGTAAGTCAGTTTAGTTCACTGTTGATAAGACGACATGCTAACAATTGTTTAGGCCAACGGTAAATACATCGCAGTTAATTGGAATTCCTCCGGTGGTGGTGCATTCGCTGTAATCCCCGTTGATGAGGTTGGGAAGGCTCCAGATCAGGTGCCCCTTTTCAGAGGCCACACTGCAACGGTTCTCGACACAGATTTCAACCCTTTTAATGATAATATCATCATCTCTGGTTCTGATGATACCAAGGTCGGCATATGGAAGGTCCCAGATGACTACTCCTTTCATAACTACGTTGATGATAACAACGACGTCAAGGACGTGACCCCAGTTGCATTGTACTCCGGTCATAAGAGAAAAGTTGGACATGTCTCTTTCCACCCGACTGCTGAGAACGTTGCAGCCTCTTCCTCTTTGGATTACACTGTGAAACTCTGGGATGTCGAGAATGGTAAAGACAATATCACTTTACAACATGATGACCTTGTTACATCCTTCTCGTTTAACTATAACGGTAACTTACTCGCAACAACCTCTCGTGATCGAAAGCTTCGTGTTTGGGATATCAGATCAAACAAGATTGTCAGCGAAGGAGCGGGTCACTCCGGTGCCAAAGCTTCGAGAGTTGTTTGGTTAGGTAACTCGGACCGTATTGGTACAACAGGTTTCTCTAAGCTGTCTGATAGACAAATGGGTGTCTGGGACTCTTCTAACATCCAAGCAGGGCCAATTGGTGGTTTCTACTCCATTGACTCCTCCGCTGGTATCTTGATCCCATTCTATGATGACTCTAACAAGATATTGTACGTTGGTGGTAAAGGTGACGGTAACATCCGTTACTATGAGTTTCAGGATGACGAATTGTATCCATTGTCGGAATTCCAATCCATCGATGCTCAGAGAGGTCTGGCTATCGCTCCGAAAAGATCTGTTAACATTGCTGAGAACGAAGTAGCAAAGGCCTATAAAACCGTTAAGGACTCCATCATTGAGCCAATCTCTTTCATCGTTCCAAGAAAGGCTGAGATTTTCCAAGATGATATCTATCCAGATGCTCCTTCTGGCAAACCAGCATTGTCTGCTGACGAATGGTTTGGTGGTAAGAACGTTGAAGGTCCAATTTTGGTGTCTATGGAGGCTATCTATAACAAAACTGAACCAGTTTTCAGACCGTCTGTGAAGACCGAGACCAAGAAGGACGTTCCAAAGAAGGAAAGATCGAAAGAGGAGGAACAAAAAAAGGAAGAGCAGAAGAAGGAAGCGCGAGAACCTACTGCTGTACAATCAACGTCTGCCTCTATGTCTCCTCCAAAGTCCAACCTAGATGATTTGCTCCAAAAGGATGAAGTTAACTCATTGTTGCGGAAGGCTGCTGCTTTGGATGGCGATGACGAAGAACCAAAAGAAGAGAAAGATGATGACTGGGCTGAAGAATCTGAACCTTTGAAACTATCCAAGGTGGAAGAAACGAAGATTAGAAAGGAAGAACAAAAGGAGGCACCAAAGAAAGAACAAAAGGAGGCACCAAAGAAAGAGCAAGAGGAGGCACCAAAGAAAGAACAAAAGGAGGCACCAAAAGAAGAACAAAAGGAAGTACCAAAGGAAGAACAAGAGGAGGCACCAAAGACCGCTGAAACGCCAAAGTCCTCTGGATCTGAGGCTAAGACCGAAGCAGCATCCAAACCATTGACCTTGAAGGGCTCGATAGATAAGCTAGCTCAAGTTGTTGATGGCTTCGAAAAAATAGTTACTAGACTCGAGGAAGCTAATTTGGAGAAGGATGAGAGATTGAAGGCACTTGAGGATAAAATCACACAGCTTCTTGCAAAAAAATAGGAATAGATTCTATCTATATACGCTAAAGGAACAATGATTTGTATTAATATAGATAAATGAATCCTGGTAGATCTGTCTGTTCTAGCTCTATCCTAACCATTCCTCTTTAAATCTCATCTGACTTCTCAATACTTTTTGAACCACTAATTCCTTTGTTTGAACGTTAAAATAAACAATCGACTGTAGCAGCTTAGAGAATATTCAGATATAGCCGACATGCTTCACGAGTCATGTTTCTATAGGATATATATTATACAAGGACAGCTTATCTTGCCCATTTATTTGGTAATCCTTACAATCGCCTTATGCAAGGTGAGAGGTCGTTAGATTCAGAGACAAGAGCGAATGGGTAATTGATTTCTCGGGTGTCGGGAATTGGAAATCGGGTGTCGGATGTCGGACTTTATTTCTACCCGAAAGGTTGGCCTAGCTTACGTTGATACTACTTATCTTACTACATATGTGCACATATATCCATGCACACCATGAGCAAAGATCACTTTTTGCC
This sequence comes from Williopsis subsufficiens, assembly GCA_017948575.1. NCBI lineage: Eukaryota > Fungi > Ascomycota > Saccharomycetes > Phaffomycetales > Wickerhamomycetaceae > Williopsis > Williopsis subsufficiens. Next base: position 139,997 of record JACVEX010000029.1, read on the forward strand.
GAGTCTCCTGAAAACTCTCAGAAATGCATGACACACTGCAGCTTAAGGTGGTAGAAACGACTGCCTAATTCGTCTGGTAATACGAGAAAAAAATAACCATCTCGATCTCTGTTTAGCAAAAATGGATTGATGATTATCTATAATTGGTTGATTACGGAGCTTGGTTTCATTCCATCGGGATTGAAATCATATGCAGTCCGAAGTTATCAGTCTGTCTCCATTAAACCATGTCGTAGCAAATATACGTAGTAGGTGGTACATCACGTCTCTGAAAGAAAAATTTTTGGGCGGAGTCTGGAAATCATAGTTACAGTAGGCTGCAAACGTATAAAGGGACATCTTTTGCCAGGCTGTATTGCAATCAATGAGCATTCCAATTGACTTATATCACTTGCCATCTGAGAACTGATGGACACAGTTTCGGAGCGCTCGAAACGCACTTCTGAATCCCAAGGGGATGATCTCCTGCTGGTGAACAGAATGTTTACCCCATTGCTCAGCAAATGGGTGCCACCAGTACCTCTGGATTCAGAGAGACCTTATATACCAGTGGACACTGCGCCATGGCTCTCCAGAGTGTTCTTCTCGTGGCTGTTACCAGTCTTGCGTGTTGGTTATAAGCGCACAATTCGTAATGAAGACATGTGGAAGTTGACGGAGAAATATAAGGTGGCACATAACTATGACAAATTCATGGTCAACTTGGAAAAACAGCACAAACAGCACAAAGAATGGCCAAAAAATGCAATTCTGTGGACAATTTTCTACACCTATAAGTATGAATGTTTTATGGCTCTGATTTTAAAGTGTTGCTCAATACTTTGCGAATTGCTCACGCCACTGTTGACAAAGTATCTGATTGGTACGATTCAAGTCGGTGATGAATTCGGAAAGGGTATTGGCTATGCCTTTGGTCTTACAGCTCTGATCTTCCTTAACGGTCTGTTTTCAAATCATTCTTTTGTTTATGCATTTATCGTTGGCGCTCACACTCGTACCGTTTTAACGAAGGCACTGTTAGAGAAATCCATATCCGCAAACTCAGAAACAAAGCATGAGTTCCCAGAGGCCAAAGTTATCTCATTCCTTAGCGCCGATATCACAAGACTAGAGACAGCTTTGCAATTCTCTATGGCACTTTTGTCTTTCCCATTGGCAATGGCTGTTGCTTTAGTGATCTTGATAACCAATCTTGGTGTTAGTGCGCTATCGGGTATCGCTGTGTTTTTCTTGCTCTTGGTACTGATGGTATTGCCGTCCAAATTAATGCTTGATTATAGGGTTAAGGCTAATGTTCATACCGATGAACGTGTATCCGCGTTGCGTGAATTGTTACAAAGTATGAAGATGATCAAATTCTATTCGTGGGAAGATGCCTATGAGAATCTTGTGAAAATGGCCAGAGATAAAGAAATGGCATTTATTTATAAGACTCAAATCGTTATTGCCGTGTTCTTTGGGTTCATGATGTCTTGTTCCGGTATCGTTTCTATGACTGCATTTCTCGTTCAATACGCTGTACGTGGTGGTGGTTCCGCCGCTGTGATCTTTTCATCCCTTTCCATGTTTACAATACTATCAATGACTGTTGTCGAAGTCTCATATATGATTCCAATGGCTCTTGATGCCATAACTGCAACAACAAGATTACAGCACTATCTTGGCACCACCAATAATAAAGAAGAAAATGTTCTTTTCTATTCTAAGGATATACCTGATGAAAAAACTGCGATCAAAATACGAGACGGTGAATTTCAATGGCAAGTTTATGATGACAAAGAGGAACCACAACCAAAGAAATCAATTTTCAAGAGTGTGAGACCACCTGTGACGACTACAACTATCACATATAAAACAGTACTTAAAGATATTTCATTTGATGTCCTACAAGGCGAGTTTGTTGTTATCACTGGCCTTACAGGCTCTGGTAAATCATCGTTATTACTTGCTCTATCAGGTATGATTCATAGGTCCAAGGGTAGCATTGCCATCAATGGTAAATCTTTATTATGCGGAACACCGTGGGTTCAAAACGCTACTGTAAGGGAAAATATCTTATTTGGTGATCAGTATAATTCTTCAAAGTACAAAGATGTGGTTGCAGTATGTGCTTTAGATGCAGATGTTCGTTCACTTCCAGCTGGTGATATGACTGAGATTGGTGAACGTGGCGTCACATTGTCTGGCGGTCAAAGGGCTCGTTTGAATTTGGCAAGAGCCGTGTATCGTGATGCGGATATATATTTGTTCGACGATATCTTGAGTGCTGTGGATGCCAATGTCGGTAAGCATATCACTGAGAAATGTCTACTAGGATACCTTGGTTCAAAGACAAGAGTGCTTGCTACCCATAATTTGGATGTTGTTCGAAGAGCCAATCGTGTTATTTTTATCAAAGAAGATGGCACCGCTGAAGTTGGTACCCATTCTGAGCTGAAATCTTCCTGTATGGAGTTCAGAAACTTGATGAAATTCAAGAAAGATGATTCAGACGTGAAGTATTGGAACCCCGATAAGATTAATCCGACTGAGGAGAAAGAGGAGAAAGAAGGAAATACTGGTGATGGCTCACTTGTCGAGGATGAAGAACGTGCTGTTAACAGTATCCCAATGTCCATTTATTATAAATATTTTTATTCTGGTCGTGGTTTCTTTGGTCTAGCTGTTATGCCTCTTCTTGTCTCTTCTACCGCTTTGGCGATCTTCTCTTCATTATTCACCAATGTGTGGTTATCCTTTTGGATTGACCATAAGTTTGATATTTCGACAGGAATGTACATTGGACTCTATGTTATGTTTAATTTCCTCACTGTTATTCTTGTCTCTCTGGAATTGGGCATTCTTGGTTATGTTACTGCGACTGCATCAAAAGTTTTGAACGGTAACGCCGTTCACCGGGTGTTGCATACACCAATGTATTATCTGGATGTTACTCCAATTGGGAGAGTCCTGAATAGATTCTCCAAGGATGTTTTAGCACTGGATACTGAAGTCAGTCTTTTGATTAAGATCTTTACTCATAGCCTTGCCGACGTACTTGGTATCTTGATTCTCTCAATTGTCTATGTGCCATGGTTTGCTCTTGCGGTTCCATTCATAGTTGTTGCATTTGTTTCAATGACGAATATTTATCAAGCCACTGCTCGCGAAGTCAAGAGATTGGAGGCATTAAAGCGTTCTTTTATCTTCAATAATTTCAATGAGATCCAAAATGGGCTGACAACTATTAAGAGTTTTGATTCTGAAGGAAGATTCATTGCAAAAAATGATAGACTTGTTGACGAATTGAATGAAGTCTTCTTTGTTGTTCTTTTCAACAGACAGTGGATTAACTTCTCTCTGAACACGCTGTCTGGCTCAATTGTCTTGATTGTGACGTTGTTGATAGTTTGTGGTGTGTTCAATTTAAGTGCCGCTTCTGCGGGTTTACTAACGGGTTATATTATTTCTTTCTCCGGTGTGGTAACTGGTCTTTTGAACATCTATACCCAACTTGAGAATGAAATGAACTCTGTCGAGAGAGTGTATCATTTTGCTTTTCATTTGGAACAAGAAGCTGATTATCGTATCAATGGACGTCAAGCCGCACCTGGATGGCCATCTGAAGGGCGAATCAAGTTTGAAAATGTTTCTATGAGCTATAGGCCTGGCTTGCCATTGACATTGAAGAATATTAGCTTTTATGTTGGTTCTAGTTGTAAGATTGGTATTTGTGGTCGTACTGGTGCAGGAAAATCCTCACTGATGAATGCCTTGTTTCGAATCACAGAGTTGGACGAAGGTAAGATTTTGATTGATGATGTTGATATCTCTCAATTAGGGTTACATGATTTGAGATCAAGATTATCAATTATTCCACAAGACCCAGTTTTATTCAAAGGAACTATTAGAAGGAATTTGGATCCATTTCATGAGAAAGAGGATGAACAATTATGGAATGCTTTGAAGAGAGGTGGTATCATTAAAGCTGACCAGGAGTTGGAAGGATGTAAGTTCCATTTAGATGCCACTGTGGAGAATGAAGGTTCCAATTTCTCCCTTGGGGAACGCCAATTGATCGCTTTGGCCAGAGCTTTGGTACGCGATTCTAAGATTCTTGTTTTAGATGAAGCCACTTCGAGCGTTGATTATGAAACTGACTCACTGGTACAAAAGACGATTGCCAGGGAGTTCCAAGATTGCACTGTGCTATGTATCGCACATAGATTGAAGACTATTCTAAATTATGACCGTATCTTAGTGTTGGAGGAAGGACAAGTCGAGGAGTTTGGATCGCCAAGGGATCTCTGGAATCGAGATGGTCTTTTTAGACAGATGTGTTCTAGCGCCGGTATTGTTGAAGCTGATTTTGATTAAGAAAGTTTCCTTTTGTAGTTGATTATACTCAAGAATGTAAATTTTGACGGACTAGCTCCAGGGTATTCGCTTACAGAACAATCACGTTTTGCATTGTGAATGCAAAAAAATCTTCCCCGCCAGGAGTCGAACCTGGAATCTTCTGGTTTCAGAAGTAACTACTTAAATCGTAGCCAGACGCCGTGACCATTGGGCCACGAGGAACAGATTTTGATGTTGACATTCATAACTGTCTTACTAGTAATCTTTAGAGCTTTTTCTCACGTAATCATTTATAGAATGTGCTGGAACTGCCGGAAGGAAACTTCAACGTTAAAAGGGTTTACTTCGCTGTAAAGTAAGATAACAAGGAAAAGAACTATTCTAGACCCAAATTATCTTTTACCTCAAAACAATGTCTAACAAAGATATCGCACTACAGATCATAGATTTCCTCAAGTCTGCCGTTGCTAACAAGGAGATCAACGAGGACTATGTCGACTCCATCGATGTTGCCATCGACTGTGTTGCTGATGCCTTTGAAGTCAACAAGGACGATGATGTCTCTACTGCCTTTGGTGGCAAGTCCTTGAAGGATATTCTTGCTCAATTCAAGGCCGCTTCTCCTGTAGAAGTCAAAGCTGATGCTGAATCCGTGCCTGTCCACGTTGACCATGATGAAGATGTGCTGAAGAAGGCTGATGAGTTGAAGTTGGAAGGTAACAAGGCCATGGCTCGCAGAGATTTCCAAGAGGCTGTTGATAAGTATAGCGAAGCTCTCAATCTTACTCCAAACAACGTTATCTTCTTGTCTAACAGAGCTGCTGCTTACTCTTCTTTGAGACAACATGAAGAGGCCATTAAGGATGCCACAGCAGCCATTGCCATCGATCCATCCTATTCAAAGGCTTATTCCAGATTAGGGTTGGCTTACTATGCTCTAAACAAACCAAAAGAAGCACTCGATGCGTACAAGAAGGGTGTTGAATCTGAAGGTGATTCTCCATCGGAATCCATGAAGAAGGGTTATGAAACTGCGAAGAAGAAAGTCGAGGACTCTCTAAACCTTGAGAAGACCGCCCCAGGACCAACTGAAGGATCCACCCCGGATTCTGGTGCTGTTCCTGGTGCGGGTGGCTTCCCAGATCTCTCCAACTTGGCTTCCATGCTCGGTGGTTCAGGTGGTCTTGCCTCTCTAATGAACAACCCTGCGGTTCAACAAATGATGCAAGACCCAAATCTAATGAGCAACTTGATGAATAACCCAGCTTTGTCCCAAATGGCCCAAAATATGGGTCTTGGAGGTGAAGGTGGTATTCCAGATTTGGAATCCATGATGAATAACCCAATGATCAGAAACATGGCTAACCAGTTCATGCAAGGAAGAGGAAATGCTAACAATGATTCTCAGTAGACTAGGGTTTTAATGTGTTATGTGTTGTTTTGTCACTGGGCTGTATGTGTAGGGGTTGTAAGATTTTTATCTATGTTTGTAGACAGTAAAGCAAATTCAACCAAAAGAGCTTCCACGATTGGCGGGATGCTTAAAATTGTTGTGCATGCTATTAACACTCCAATACATTTATAATTTTTAAATTGAAAGAAAGCGTTGCCAAAATGGCTCTAATCCGATCAGGAATTTCTCAGATTTGACAATCCTTTCAACTCTTGCAAGTCAATGATGACATTCCGTATCGGATTTTAGAGATGCTGGATTAGTTGATTCCTTGGCTTCACCAAACGGTCAAGTCTACTGTTTAATCAGATTCGTTATGAGTCTCACTGCTTCCCATCTTTCTTTCGTTTTTATAGGATCTGATCATCCCTGAAGAGTCTTCAAGATCTCGCAACATGAGTTCTCTCTGACCCAATTTCATGTAGGGTCAGTCACCTTAAAAGGAAACATCATCGAGCTACGAACCACTAAAAGGCGATATCAACTCGTTGTTCTCAACAATATCCTGAATCTGTTTGGTGAGCTCCACAATCAGCCTGCCCAGATCCATCATCTGTGACTCAACAGTTCGTTTGCCTCTTTGGCCTTTAAGATCTACAAACCTACAAATAGAGCAGCATTGATCAAAGACTTGAACTGCAAGGAACTTGGCATTGAATGTCAAACATTTATATTTTGATGAATCAACTCTGGAGCCACCATTTGCGGGGTATCCCCAGTTAATGAAGATTCATTTAGCAAATTACTGTGTTTTAAAACCCAAAGTGTTCACATTTCGTAAAAATAATCATCCTAGAGGTTGGGTATTATCAGTCGTTCAAGTAATACTACGAACTTGTCATGGAAGCTTGTCTTGGAAGATTCGGTCTCCGAAAACGGGACAATGAAAGCAAAATATCGATTATCATCTCTAACTTCCCAAAGTTGGAACATACACAATTCACTGTAAAAAAAATACTTGGCTCTGGGGCTTAACGATGCGTCAGAATTCAGCCACTTTCCTACTTGGGGACATCTTCATCTACCAAATGTCATAAATTAGAGATAATGAAATTCTTGAATTATCTGGAGCCTCAAGTTCAAGACATAACTGGTATTGGACAAATGGAATCCTAAACCCGGATGTCATTAGGATCGAAAAACTTCTTTATGGAAGTGGTACAAATTCTCTAAGAATAATATCTAATATGCTAAATCATTCGTTACCATTTCTATATATGCATGTCTTTCAGGCCTCTTTCCAACATCATAGAGGAAAATTTTAGATCTTTGATCTGCTTATGTATGTATCTCTTCATGGTCAGCTTCAAGAAATCAGCTTTGAATATGAAAAAGTTGTTCAACTCCATCGCTATCGTCTCATGATGAAATTTAATATCCTTGTTCAACTCAGACAAGGACTTATTTAACTCTTTCATCTTATCCAATAGCTTGTCCTCGAATTTGTGACGTCTTGACTCAATGAAATTAGTAAAGAATCCTGGCTTAGGTTTGTTTGGCGTCTTCTTCTTCAAAACTGTATGAAAACTTGTCACCTGCGTCAAATCTTGAAAGCTCTGTTCATTAACATCAACTAATCCTTCAACTTCATCTGCTTGTTGAACACCGTGACTCTTCTTCAATTCAACAAACTTGAACTTCTTATACGTATTGTTCAGCTCAATCAGCTCGCCATACAGTCTCCACCATTTGAAAATCTTCTGGTTCATCAAGACATTCATCTTCTCAATCATTTCCTCACTAGAGAAGGACAAGTATAATATCTTATCGCACAATTCATCGTCCATGGTCAGCTCTTTCACTGAATCTTGTTCAACTTTACAGAGATATCTCAATTCAGGACTGGATAGGCATTCAGTATCGGCAAACAATTCGATCGCATACTTCAACTCCATGGCTTTCCTTGATTGAAAATTCACAATCTTGAACAATTTATCGTACAGGCCTCTCAATTTTGTTAACTCTTTCAAACTGAACTTCAGAAAGAAGTTTATTTCGCTTATCTCTTCAGGTTGTATGATGAATCCATTTTCTGAGCCATTCATTAAGTTGTCTTTGTACTCAGTCATCTTCAATTTAGCCTTCTGGGAAATGTCAATGAAATCAAATTCCGAATCTACTAAAAAATCCCAAATCAGATGATGCTCTGACATGCTCTTATTGAACAACATCGCCTGGAGAAAATTATTCAAGTCATCCACAATCTTATTCAGTTTCAATTTGTTGAAACTTGCGAAATTCAACACCATTTCAAAGCTCTTGAGACTATAATCCAGCGGCAAGAAGGAGTTGGGGAATTCCAATTTCAAAATCTCAATTAGGTTCTTCAAATCTTTAAAAGAATGTACCATTGAATGGTCTTCACGATTGACATTGCCCCTCATTACCAGTTTCCAAACATTGTTATCCAATCTCACCCGTATTAATCCAATCTGTCTCCCCCCTACGGATTCAATCTTTGCCTTCAAATAACAATCATCAATGATACTAGACACATTAGAATTCTTCGAATGATCAACGCATGTGAAATGATTCTTATCGGTTTTGTACAGATCCAAACTCTCCTTTTTCACAATCTCTTTAATATTCTCGAGTCTGTTATACTTCGCATAGATCATCAAAGGTGTATACCACTTCTTGTTCGATTCATTCACGTTCAATCGCTCCATCTTTAGGAGGACACCCACATTGGAATTGAGAATATGCAATAGGGTATTCCCACGATTATCAATGTGGTCCTCATAATCAAATTCGGATCCATTCTGTGAATACCAATCCTCGACACATTGGAACACCGTTTTTATCATAGAATCATACTCCACAGTATCATAGCTCCTACAAATTGCAAACAACGGTGTCTGGCCATTCATATCCTTTGTTGTCCAATTAATGAATTGTGCCAGTTTTGGTATCACATTTGGGTAGTAGAACAAATAATGACCAATCGTTCTATGATGAGAGTCTTTCATGTTCAAATATGTGATCAGCTCCTCTATAGAGCACGAAGAAAACAAAATCTCAATTATTTCATCGATGATATCGAAATTCTCAGAATTCAATGCGGCATTGAGTAGATTGACATCGTTAATGTTAACATCTTGAAGGATGTCCTCCAATGGGTAAATCGCTTCATAATCGATCAACAGCTTCCATGTATCATAATCGTTCGATTGTATGGCCTGCATCAACAATGACTCACCATTTGAAGTGCGGCTTTTTAGTGAACTGTCTGATTCGCCAAGATATGCATCTGCAATCTTCTTCAACTGCAGAAGTTCTTTGGAATCGATGTATCCAAAAGCCTCTCTATTCTGTTCAGAATATTTCTTGAGTGATTCCAAGCTCGATTCATCTTTTAGGAAATATAGTAATCCCTCAAAAGTCGAAAGTGCATAACCAACCATTCCAACGTCAACGTTATTGAATGCGAAACTCTGGACGTAGGATAAATGGGTCTCCAAGTTGGTCACGCCAGTATGTACCACCACAAGTAATAACAGTCCCACTAAGGTATCAGCATCAACTGTTACCTTCTCTATGTTTGAGAGTATCGTTATGGTGTTGATAAACACATCAATTTTCGAACATGAATCCGTTGAAAGCTCCAATTTTTGAAACTCTTGAATCGCCTTGGCTATCCTTTTTTCAAGTATACTCTGTAATACCACATCTGTCTTGAACTTATTTGGCAATGAAACCTGGTTAATGCTTAAATTCTCCAGAACTTTATAATCTATTGGGTGGTCATCAATCTCACAAATCCGTCTCCAAAGCTTATCATGCAAGTTCAATTCGACATAGTTATGCACAGACTCATTCAAATCCATGAGAGGTGAACCATTAATGATTGAATTGATAATATCTTGGTTCAGGGTTTGGAAAATCAAAGACGCTTCCTCCACTGCATCGTCAAACATCTGGATCAATGCCTCTTTATCTGTCGCTCGCTTGAAACTAAGTGATCTGAAAAGATGATCATACTTTTCCCCGAGATTTTTTGACACCAATGGGTGAGCTCTCATAATCTGCTCAAGCTTTAGTTGCTGTGGTTGTGGTTGTGGTTGTGGTTGTGATTGTGGTTGCTCTTGATAGGTTTCATCTTTGTTCTGGGCATTCGTATCGGATGTCTCAGAAGGTATAGGATCATAAATGATCCTCCTTGGAGCACCAAATAACGTACCATCAACAAACATAACCATGAATCGTCTCCCTTTTGGGAAGTAATCGTTGAAATTGGTGAAGTATTCGCATCTCAGAATGTTCAACTTCAAGGACTTCTTAAACCCTTTTCCTGTAAAGAGCGCATCTTTCTTAATCAGCACCTCTTTCCCACTTAAACTCATGAACATCTTGACATTCTTATTTGCTGTGGTTACTATGATGTGATCTCTGACAAACTCCTCCATATAGCTCAACTCACTATATGGTAACTCTGTCTCCAAGTCCCCATAATTTAACAATAGATCCAATGGCGGGATCACAATCACAGTTCCATCTTCCCAACTGGTGGACAACTTAGTATATATGTCCTTCAGAGGAGACTGCAATGGCTGTGGGTTGTTAAATATAGCATTAAGTAAAGGGTTCAATAGGAGTGGTAAATGTGATGGCATATCATAGGGTCCCTATCTCAGCAGCAAATAATAGGGCAGTATAGATGGTATCAAGGGGAAAAATATAATGTTAATATGCAAAATAATACTATCTCAATGTACCAATGATATGAGCTCCAGACGACAGCGCGAACCTCCAAGAATAGTTGTCCAAGAGCCGGCTCTTTCTTCAAGAAAGTGCCACAGGCGCCCACAACTTTAAACAGCCGTGAGGTCCGACCTCTGATGTCGTTTCCGACAGCCGGAAATAATATCAAAGTCGGAATTCAAAGATTTTTCCATACTCATCGCCATAGAAGATGAAAGTCACTTTCATATTCTTTGATTACTCCGCATCCGCTAATCAGATCACCCGGATCATTAAGCAAATACTTTACAATGGCTAAAGGTAAAAACAAGGAATCAGAGATAAGAGGCAGATCGAAGCCTTCTGGTCCTAAACATTCCAGAAGAATGGAATCCAAACAGTATACCAAGTCTTCATCATTCCATACTAAATTGGCCATGTGGGATTTCGACCATTGTGACCCGAAACGTTGCTCCGGTAAAAAGCTAGAAAGATTGGGACTCATAAAGAACATGCGTGTGGGCCAAAAGTTCCAAGGTGTTATAGTGTCACCTAATGGTTCAGGCGTGGTTTGCCCCAATGATAAGGATATCGTTGATGACTTTGGCGTTGCCGTAGTGGAGTGCTCATGGGCTAGACTGGACGAGATCCCATTTAATAAGATTGGTGGAAAGCATGAGAGATTGCTGCCATATCTTGTTGCTGCAAATCAAGTAAATTATGGTCGTCCATGGAAATTGAATTGCGTTGAAGCCATTGCGGCATGTTTGGCTATCGTAGGGCACACCGATTGGGCTGAAGAACTATTGTCCAACTTCTCATGGGGTCTGGCATTTTTGGAGATTAATAGAGAAATTTTGGGATTGTATCAGCAATGTACAGATAGTGACAGTGTTAAGAAAGTGGAGACCGACTGGTTGGAAAGATTACAAGAAGAAGTCAGACAGCGGAAGGAACATACTCAGGATGAAGACATCTGGGCTATGGGAAATACGAATCATAAGTCTACGGATGGCGGCCAGTCTGAAGATGAAGATGACGAGGATGGTGAAAAGAATGGTTCCTTGGATAATGTGATCGAGGAACCACGGTATGATTCATTGGGGAACCTGATAACTAAAGAGGGTGAACGTGATTCTCCGGGTAGCCTCTTTGAGAACGAGGATGATGAGACTGATTGTGAAGAAGAGCAGCCTAGGTTTGACAAGTTAGGAAACTTAATAACCACTGATGAAAGTGAGAAAGATGAGATTAAAGAGGAGATCCATTCTAATGACGACAACCTTTATGATACCCTGGGAAACCTCAAGATCCAATAGAAATACTTCATATATATCTAATTGAAATATGGATTTACATGGCTTTCTTTAGGTAGTATGACTTCTTCAGTATTGATCTTCGTATTCAAAGCTTTAAAGGACCTCCTGAAAATTTCAGACTCTATAACCATTGACATTTCCTCTCTATTTAACTGGAAATACCCTTTTTATAGGTTAGCTAATGAAGTTTTTTTTTTCATTTGTTCTGAATGAGTTACAGTCATATCGGATATTGGATGTTAGATATTGCAAACCCATTCACCAATTCGGACAAAAACATTATAATTCCTTTTTATTCTTCAGCACCACAATAGGAGAGTAACCAAAGGCCATGATTATATTCTATAATTATTACTAGTTACCCAGATGAAACCTTTATCTCTGCAAGTTGAAGGGGGTGGGGGGGGGTGTTTGTAGGGGATGGCTGAGGACTTCTTCAAAAGAATATAGACGTGTGTCCTCACCGATTCTTCAATACTCAGTTAGCAGTTGTTGCACCCCATCCGCTTTTCAGCCACCAATTTCCGTGCTCCTACCAGCCCATCAATTTCCTGCCAACAACCAACGGGAGGTGGTTGCCATGGCAACAACGCCGTTCTAGGATTGCCATGTGGTTGGGGATTATATTTAGTTTCTTCTGAACTTTTGGAACAACGAGTTACCACGACATAGAGGATTCTACGCATACCGTCACGACCATCATGTCCTTCTTCTTCAACTGGCCCACCATACACTCTCTGGACCTTAAGGAAATGATCAATAAATTCCTCGACTCGTTCAAAGTTCCACAGTTCCCACAGATCCACATGACTGAGCTGTTCATAGGAGATGACGTGCCACAACTAGATTTGTTAGATATCATGGAACTAAACGGCCAGAAATTCAAAGGCTCATTCAGGTTCACCTACAAGGGAGAGTTGCAGCTGACATTTAGGTCTAACATTGAAATTAATTCCATCAATCTCATAGAGTTTGACGCATTCACTAAACCACACTTCATAGGTGCCAATAAATCTACAGTCTTACCAGTGGATTTTACTATTGGCTCAGTATTCATAGACTTGCAATTTACAGTCGTGACAAAGGAGTCTACCGTTATAATGGTGTTCCAAAGAGACCCGCAGATCGACCTCGATATCAAGACAACCATTGATGAGCTAATGGATGAGGATCTCTTTGAAATGATTAAATCAGATGCCCTCATGATGATACAGGAGTATTTAAAAAATGATTTACCGTCGACGATTTCGAACCTTACACCAAGAAATAACATCCCCATGGCTCTAATACACTCCAAGATGGATTCTTTTGATACAATGTCCTTAAGACCAAGCCTGAATGACGTTGTGCAAAGGGTCAACATTCCAGAACCTCAATCATTGACGCCAAATAAGAAAGTCAAGAGACGCATTAAGATGAAATCAAAAGAGGGGAAGAATGAAGACGTATCATCTTCACCAACTTTGCTGGACTCAGAATACGGAGATCTGGAGGACACACTCGTTTTACACGATCCTTATGGTGACTTATTACATCCTCTGGATATACCTATGGACCTATTGAGTGATACTTCGAGAGAGATGCACTCATTTGGCGAGATGAGATCAGGGAAGATGGATGATAACGAATCGTTGAAATCGTTTGAATTATCAAAGACCAGCTCCTTTGAGATAAGAAAGGAAGAAAAACAGAGAGTAAGAAGGTTTTCCTCGAATTACATAAAATGTTAGATATGACTATGAAATAATGAGATGAATGAATAATGATAGTGTTTTGTAAGATGACATGAGAGCGGAGTATCTAGTTATTTCTCTAATCAGAAGAGAAACAACTTGATCAATCTATAAAACTAGCATGAGATTTTTTTAAACGATCAGAAATTCTGTTACTCTAGGCGTCGAGGTATATCATAGTCAATCGTTCTAATTATTATTGTTGCCTAGGCCGAACCGCGAGAATGTGACACTTTTTTCGACCCTCTCCGTCTCTATCTGATCACCTGGAAATCGTGTAAACGACCATTGAGAGAAGATATCTAACTTAGTCTACTGATGAATAAATCTCAGAACGAAGAAAAGCCACAAAACTTCGGTGGCCCTTTGCCATCTTTCAAATTCCTAACAACAAACCTCTTTACAAAGCTAGATAAGGTATCTCCACCATATGCAACGAACATCACTGAGAAGAAGAGACAAATTATAGAGATCTTCATCAAGCAGTGGCGTGGGACAGTTGGTAATGACATATATCCCGCGATGAGACTCATTCTGCCTCATAGAGATAAGAGGATGTATAACCTCAAGGACCATTATCTGGGGAAAAGAATACTCGAAGTGCTGAAAATCCCCAAAGCGTCGAATGCTACAGATAAAGTCATGAATTGGAAACGTGGTGGTAGCTCCAAGATGTCGGAGATCTGCATTGAAGTTGTCAAGGAACGCAGATCAGATATTAAAGGGGATAGAATATCCATTGATGAACTCAATGACAGACTAGATAGATTGGCTTCGTTTGAGTGTAAGAAGCAGGAACAGTTGGTCATTTTGAAATACCTGATCGACAATATGTCATTTGAAGAGTTAAGATATTTGTTCGATATTTTATTAAAGAAGAACATTGTTAGGAACATGGAAAATACAATCCTTTATGCATGGCATCCAGATTCAATATCCTACTTCAAAGTGGTATCGAACCTTAAAACGGTATGCCATAAGCTCTATGATCCATCGATAAGGCTATCGAAGGAGGAATTAAACATTCAAATTGCCCATGCTTTTGCCCCACAACTTTCAAAACGTCTGACGTACACATATTCCAAGATAGTGCAACTCCTTGACTCCAACTTCATCATTGAGGAAAAAATGGATGGCGAGCGTATCCAGCTTCATTATGACAACTATGGCTCTAAAATCCATTATTGGTCTCGAAGAGGCACGGATTATACCTATCTCTACGGTTCAGATCTCTCTAATGGGTGTATCTCACCACATTTACAATTTTTATCAAGTGTCCAGTCGATCGTCATTGATGGGGAGATGGTCTCTTATGACCCGTTGCGCAAAGTGATCTTACCATTTGGTGTTCTCAAGGGATCAGCAATTCAGGAACTACAGAGGTTGAATGGGGACATTACAGCTTTGGATAATTTGACTGCAAGACCTTTGTTTGTTGTCTTTGATATTGTGTTCTTGAACGGTGTCAGTTTAACTAATAAGCCATTGAGTGAAAGGAGGAAGTTTCTAAATGCAGTCCTGAAACCAAAGAAATCATTCATTGAGATTATCAATGCCACTAAGGCTCACGATGAAATGATGATCACGAAGGCATTGGAACTGGCAATCTCTAAGGGTTCAGAAGGTATCATACTCAAACAATCCCAGAGTAGGTATCTTATTGATAAGAGATCGGAATCATGGATTAAGATTAAACCTGAATACCTAGAAGAATTTGGTGAAAATGTGGATCTCATTGTCATTGGCCGTGATAAATCCCTCAAAGACATCTACTACTGTGGTCTTTTACATAATGATGAAGTTTGGTGCTTCTGTCGTGTCGCTAATGGATTCGATCAGGATGATTATCGCAAGGTTGATTCATTAACTCAGGGGAAATGGAAGGTTGCTGATGAAGTTGAACCCGCGGAGATGTTGAAATTTGGGAAAAGAGTACCACATGAATGGATTCACCCAAATGATTCATTCGTCCTTGAAGTAAAGGCTCGATCTGTGGATAGATCTGTTTCAAAGAACTATAAAGTTGATACAACTCTCTATAATGCTTATTGTCGTCGAATAAGGGTGGACAAATCTTGGAATGAATGTACGACCTTGGAGGAATATAAGCAGATAAAGACATCGAATCGTGAGATCAAATCGCTTTCACACAAATTGGCCATACAAAGAAGACTGGAACGAAAGAGAAAATTGGAGGAAAGAGATGAAGAAATTTGGAATGACGTTGCATCTATCCAGTCTGATATCCTTTTAGGGTTCAAGTTCATGATTATCACTGATGGGTATTATGAATCGGCAAAGTATACGATTGAGGAAATCCACACGATAATTGCATCCAATGGAGGGCTTATAACTAAGAATCACACCCTATCTGATCCGAGAATACTAAGAGTTATTGGGAACAAGCAGACAGCCCAGGCCCAAGCGCTAAGAGAACAGGGGTATGACATACTCAGACTCAATTGGGTATTTGATTCCATCAAGTTCAAATCAATAGTCAAAATCCTTCCAAAGCATTGCTTATTGGTCTCAGACGTCTTGGCCAAGACGTCTGAGACAAGAGTGGATGATTTGAAATGTGGATATACTGAAATGCTTACTGAGGAGAGTCTGAAGAAAATATTGGATGAAAATGATGGAGCAGAGATGTGTGATGATTTGAAAATTGGATTATTCCAAGGGCTCAGACCATATGTGGCCATCAAGGACATTTTTGTCCAAAGATTCGTCAAGTTGAAACTCAGGCAATTCGGAGGCATGATCTCAGAATCGATTGATGGGTGCAATATTGTAATTTTTCTCCATTCTCAAGATTCAACCAATGAAGATATGAATGAGCTGCGAGAACTAAGCCATAAAGTATCACAACTGGCCAACTTTACAGATCATTGTGTTAACACTATTAGAATGGTTAACAATCAGTGGGTCTATGACTCGATTGAAATGGGGATCCAAGTTGATCCACGGGATTACTCTATCACGTTCAGAGATTGATAACTTTATTGTTTTCGCTTCGCAAGTATTATAGAGGAACATCATATGGGAACAAATAGCAATTATAGATAAACATGATTCCGCGTTACGTGGAAACTATAGAATTTCATGACTCATGCCTTATATCTCACACTTGCCTATTCCAGCCTTCCAGCACATCACCATTTTTCCTTATAATTACGCTCATGACACCAACAGATCTCTTCTTGTCCAAGACATCCTTCACGAGCACTGTGTCGTACTTATCCAGCTTATTCCATTGCTCATACCCTTCTAACTTAGACTTGACGATCTCTACTATGGTGATCATCTTCTGTATCCCAGCACCTTGGGCATTAATCATTACTCCAAGTGTCTGTTCATACTGCCTAAGAACCTGTGTTATCTTGGTGTTTATTTTGTCGTTCTTGTTGATTGTTAACTGTGGATAGGATGTCTTGCGTTTCTTTAGAGGTGGCTCCTGGGACATAGTTCTCCTGAATTGGTGAGTTATATCAGTAGTGAATTAAACGATGGAAAATGTCCCAGCTTTTCCTTGATCGATGATTTATTTTTGTTTCTGCATTTTTCTTTTTATCTCTGAAGTTCACTTCTTTAATTCCGAGAAGGAGAAGAAGAGATTCTATTAGATGGCAGAGCCAACAGCGTATGATGTACGTCGAAATATGAACTCTTTCCTCCGTTGCTTTTGAACTGATTTCCTACAAGATTCAAGGGCTAGGATAAGGATTGCCATGTCTGTGGTTCCCTTAATAATGCATGTTGAACCAAGCTGGGTGGAGGAGCAAATGTCATACTGAGTTTCTGAGTGCTCAGTATAAGTGGTCTTGCACCCCTACCCATAGGACATATATTCATGGTATGCTTGCCAGTCCACATTGCTCAGAAGCATGTTCAATATTGGCAGTGATTACAGTTATGCAGTGCGAAGTTTTCTAAGAGTTGCCATGATTCTAAATTTATCTACTTCTGTAACCATAAGATGGTTGATCGATAACAGACTTCGCCCATCATCCCTTTTGTAGATTTCATCTGAGTTAGGAAGGTATACCTCTAACGTGGAAATGGAGAAGCTGTCAACGTTCCCCCAATTTTTTTTCTATGTGGTATCATGAGCGTTGAAATCACCCAGTTTTCGCATAAGACAATTTCATTGATAATCGTCTGTCAGAGGTCGCCAATGACTCCAACTTTACTAGGAACAGATTTTCTTCCAGAACATTACAATCTCTCTTCTGAGCCTCTAACTGAATTCATCGGTAGCGAAAACTTCTGGTAGGTTGAAGGAGGCCAATTTGCACCGATCAGTAATGATCGCCTAATGCCCAATAAATCTCAATAATCGTTCATGGAATCCCAGTAGCGCACCAAAATAGCACATGACATTACATTTCAAAACATATTAAAATTTCTTTGACAATATCCCCCCTGCTTTCATTCAGGAAACTGGATCCTTTATTAGGGCTTTGATTAAAGGATTAGTTGGGCTTTCTTGATGTATCAGTTTCAATTCTGGTGCCTGAAACGATCAGATCTCAGATTGTTGAAAGTAACATCGGCAAGCAATAATAACAGAAGGACATGTTCTTTTGTGAGGAGTTGTTAAGGTTTGAGTCTTACATCTGCTGCTCTCTCATCAATCGTTAGCCATTTTTAGCTAATATCCTTTTACCATCGAGAAACAGGAAACCATCATATCCTCTAATCACGTTTATCCCCGAATACCCAGTAGACGGGCCCAATAGAGGCAGATTGTCATATATATAGCCCGAACGAAGACCTTCACGGTAAAATCAGGCATTCTATCTGAAACAGTATGATATCCTAAGCTCTTCTCCAACGTATAAACTACGCGCCAACTCACACGGTTCTTTTATTAATGTTCACCCGTGTATACCAAGATGAAAGCGGCCACCAGACCTATGACTTTAATTTACAAACACACCTTCACAAATGCCCCAACGTTAACCCTACTAACGCCCATTCTTCAGTTGTCCACAATTGGCTCCAAAGTGGTACCCTTCTTAATAGTAGCCCAACCAATCAATCTCCAGTGCTTCTCAATACGTCTAGACAGCGCAATCTTCTCATTGACCTCTGTACAAGCTGGAGAGGTCAATTGCAATCTAGCCATATCAGCCTTTACAGCAACAACACGGGCACCAGTGGCAGTAGAACCGATGTTAACCATGAGGACTTCGTTGGCCTCCAGTTTTCTAACCTTGGCTTGCTTGGAGCCCTCAGTCTTCACACCCAATAAACGACGAAGCAAAAAGTAGTTGATCTCAATGTCCGTGTAAATGGATGGCAAATGGCCCTTAGCACCAACAACTTGGCCAACAAGTCTATCAGCTCTGCACAAAGTTGGATCAACTTTAGTTCCAACACCGATCAAACCACCCGGAACGGCAAATTTCAAATCGTTGTGCTCGGCAAACAAGGAGACAATGTTGGAGAAGATTGGCTTACATTGGATCTTACCACTGTCATCCTTAGTAACAATACCTGGACGGATCTCAATCTCATCACCCAACTTGAAAACACCAGTCAAGATAGAACCACCAGCAACACCACCTTTCAAGTCATCAATTTCTGCACCTGGCTTGTTGACGTCAAAGGAACGAATCACAATAAGTCTTGGGGAAGCAGAAAAGTCTCTTGGCGGAATTGGAATGGTCTTCACGATGAACTCATTCACGGCATCAATGTTATACTTCAACTGCGCAGAGATTGGCACAATTGGTGCACCATCAGCAATGGTACCACGAATGAACTTCAAGATGGATTTTTGGTGCTCCAGCGCAGAATCTGGACGCATCAAATCAACCTTGTTCTGCAAAATGATGACGTGTTTGAGTTTCATGATTTCAATAGCAGCCAAATGCTCCGATGTCTGTGGTTGTGGACAGGACTCGTTACCCGCAACGAGCAAAAGAGCAGCATCCATAACTGCAGCACCAGACAACATGGTACTCATAAGAATATCGTGACCCGGACAGTCGACAAACGAAACGTGACGGACAAGATTATAACGGGCATCAGAACCCTTAACTTCACTCTTTGGATGAATCTCCTTGTCTGAACTGAACGATTTATAGGAGGTGGTCTCATCAACGTTTGGATCATCCAATTTGTAAATCTTAGCGTTAGCATAACCAAGCTTGATAGTAATGTTACGCTCAAGTTCGTCTTTGAAACGGACAGTCTGAACACCAGAGATGGCCTTCACAACGGTGGACTTACCATGCGCGACATGACCAATGGTACCGATGTTGATCGTGGCCTGTCTATTTATAATCTCTGGTGAAAGAGGTGTCAATTTGGAGAAATCTGGGTTATCAGGCTGCTCTGGGAGACCACCGCCTTCTTCGAACTCGCGTTTTCTCTTCTCTTCTTCATCTTCCTGATCATCGAGCACCGCAAAAGAAACGCTCTTCTTGCCCTGTTCTGTTTCGTTGTCGGACTCCTCATCAAAGAGCTCTGGCTCCTCCTCTGGGAGGTCTCCGTTGATCACAATGGACGGCGTCTGGTCTTGCAAATCCTCCGACATGGCGCTGTTTCTCTTCTCCTTCGCTATTCTTTCCTGATATTTGTTCAAATTGGTGAACTTTTTGTGAGTCGGAGAAAAAATGAATTACGGGGTCGTAGAAGATGACGTAAGATGAGTTCCGAGGATTTCAAGTGGACCTACCGTTGTCCTCATCTTCATTCAACAAACAGTTGTAAATGCCTGGTATAAGGCGAATTTCCAAGTTTAGACGATACCTGATATGTAGATAAAAGACATAATATTAGTACAATACATATGAGAATTAGTGCGGACGGCCATAATGGTTGAACAATGAGGCAGATTGGTAGTGTGGAGCGCCTTCTGCAACCATAGCAGTCTTATTCAAGTCGTCTGTGTTGAATCCGAAATCGTTCATCACAGAATCGACATCCTTCCATAGCATATCACTATTCCAGTCATCACTAAGATCCAAGGATGGGATATTAGAGGGTGAGATGCCAGGAACAGGTTGTTCTTGAGGTATTTGAATCATTTTTTCAGTGTGGGCAACAATTGGTGCATGTTTTGGATTTAATGGAGAGTTTTTATCCTTTTGCGAGCTACTTGCAGAGAGACCGCCAGGTGAATGCTTCTGTAAGATATCCTTGAGTGACGATGTAACAGGCTTTGGGCTATCTGAATCCCTCTTCAACGAGATCGGGGCAGGATCCAATGGAATGGTTCTGATAATCTTTCTGGCAGCATGTTCAGCATTGAAGTTATTTGATAAAGATCTTGGTCTTCTCTTCTGAGATGACGACGATGATTTTGCAGAATTCTCAGATCCAACAGTGCCAGGATCGCCAGTAGCAAGTTCAACTTCTTCAGAACCAAAGTCCTCCTCCTCTTCGTCACCATCTTCGTCATTACTGTTCGAAACTTCGTCATGGGAGTTTTTTCTGTTTGGGTTTAATCGCACCATTCCAACTTGTTCCCTCAACATCCATAAGCAATCAAAGAACACACTAGCTGACATTCTTGACCTCACTGTGACCTCCAAATTTGAAGCTTTCTTCTCTTTCAGCAACTTGAACAACTGCCACATGTTTCTCATGATACCACTGGTACGATAAGCCATATCATGTTTCAAGATAGATGCCCTACTGGCCAATTGGATTGCAACCATATACAACTGTCTTCCAGCTCCAATATCCAAGACATCATTCAAAGGCGAATGGATCAATTTGGCAACGATACATGAAGCTTGCCATATCTTTAGAACAAATACACCTGGAACATACTTGATAAATTTTGGATCTCTGTTCGATACAGAACCAGCATGGCTCAGTAAAGCCAGTGCAGCGTTATAAAGGGTAACAAGCCCTCTACGAAGTTCAAAATTGGCCACCCTAGAGTTATCTAGGAAATAATAAGTCAGCAGATGAACTCTTGCAGCTAAGATCTGAAATTTTCTGATATCATCAATTCCTTCAGACGTCAACTTTAGTTCCAGCTCATCCAACTGTTGGCATAGAACTTTCAACAATGGTAGTCTCTCAGTAGGATCAGCCAACCCCATCATATCAACAGTATTAGAGTTCAACACTTTGGCCATCTGATCCTCGAAATGGCTAATCTCCACCATCTGCTTGATACATTTTGGCATTTTCAATGGTGTACCTGGTCTCATACAACCGACAACAGAACTATCAAATGATACAAAAGCAGGATACCCGAATGCAGTAGCAATGGTTTGTGACACAATATTACAAGAGATCCATGTCTTAATGTGTTCGTTCAATACCTGTGCCATCTCAGTTTGCTGCTGTTGCTGAACATGGTAATTCGTCGTACCTGGACCATTTAAACCTATACGAATGGCTTGGAAAATGGCAATACCGACAGTGTTCCATGAAGAATCAGCACTTAACGAAGATGTCAATGGCGGCCAGAATGTATATAGTAATAAAGCTTGAACAGAATGCACAGTTGACACATTCAAGATTGGTTCATCCGATTCAGAAGGGAGATATCTTGTGATGGGGCTAATAGTGATTTCAGCCAGTGCGGTCTTCAGTAATGGGGCCAAAGACATTAGGATGTCGGTGGATAAGTGACGAAGAGCCACGGAGACAATAGTCCAGAAAAGCACAGGACTCAACCTATATAGTCTCTCCGGACCTTTTTCAACGTCCACAATAGGCAAGAATCTGTGGTATTTGTGCACAAACTCGATGAAGAGTTCCCTGATCTGTTCAGATGATAGAGAGATATCACCAAATTGTTTTGGTGCGCACTTCAAAACTTCTTCGTTCAGCTCCACATATGTTTCGCTCGTTATCTCTTGTTCTAATCTCGCCTGGCTTGGCGAAAATGGGGTTGCATCCCTTAATATCGAGGGCCCATTCATTTCAGCATCTTTTGGACTTGCTTGGAATGATGAAGAAGCTCCAGTGCCCCCTACAGAGGCGATCTGAGAAGATGTCATCTCAGATTCGGCTCCTTCGCTCTTCAGCTCATGGGGCTGGAACTTCCGTTCTTTCAATTGCTTAAGCAAGGAATCAACACCTGCTTGACTAAGATTCTTCTTTAACTCTTCAAGTTCCTCTTCGATCTGTTGAAATTTGGCCCTCTTATAGGTACGCTTATAATCAGACTGCAAGGAACAAGTGATCTTCTTTTTAGAGCAACGTGAGCAAGGTGCTGGGTACAACTCCTGAGCATCGCACTTGGACTTCTGCTGCCTGCACTCGACACAGGCCATCTTTTTGGCCCTCATCTGAACTGAGGTCCTCTTCATCGAGTCGCTCGGGAGGAGTTTATGCATCATAGTGCGGAGCTCAATACTTCAGCAACAGGATAAGCGACGACACGATATGCCAGAGATCAACCGGAAAAAGCACGAGTTCACCTGTCTGTTTAACGGAATTCCAAAACTTTGATGTCACTCTCTTTTTGGCACACGAAACTTTTCAACTTTTGCAGAGTCTGCGGAAAAAATGACGGATTCGGAGTTTTGGCACAAAAATACATTGTCATATAATTAATGATCTTGAAAGCTATAAAAAGGAGTATATAAAATGGGCCATTTTCACTCATCGTCATCATCATCAAAAATATCAACTTTCTTACCTACTTCTCCCCTGTCGAATTTGGCGTCAAATCTCTCCAAGGCACCAACAGAGCCATCTAACTCAGAACCACCTGAGCTATCATCACTACCATGTTTCTCAAAACCTTCTCTCAACTTCTCAGACAAATGTAACTTCTTTCCGAAGGTCTTATCCAATTCCGTGGATAGTTTAGACAAATCAACTTGAGAGTTGGTCTTACTCAGTGCCGGCGTAGCAGTATCAGATTGCGCGACTGACCGCAAAGTCAAATCATCAATATCAAAGTAGCCATATCCACCCAACGCCAAATCAACCTCATCTTCACTAGACCCAACAGTTGCGGATCTTGACATGTGAACGGTTTGAATAGTATGAGAGACACTTAACCCTCTTCTTCTACCTTCATCACGTTTCTTGTTGTCAAACTCGTATGCATGTGGAGCACGCTTGACACCTACTTCTTTCTTCCAAATAGTGGATACCTGATGAAGAACCCAATCTAAGGTGGATAAGAAGCGATCTCCTTGACGATATTGAGAAATCAAACAGAATTCAGTAGCATCATCTTTGATGATATAACCGATACCAAACCCATTCAGCACAGCAGGTGTCAGTCCAAATAGACGCATAGCAGGGTTACCACAATTAGAAGCAATCATCTCAGGGACAAACAAAGGGTAGATTACATCGTCGAATATCAAAGGGGGTTCTCCATCAGGAATAGAGAATTCAGGAGCAACTTGATTGAAAACCTCACGCTGGATATAGACATTCTGTAAGGCCTTAAGATGTTTTTCAAACCCTTGTCCCTTTGATGCACGTTCAAGAGCAGACGAATGAAAGTTACAAGCATCCAAGAAGGCTCTCCAGCGGTTTTGGGATGAGTCTGAACTGACAAAAATTTGGCAAGCTTTTGTTATCGTATCATCTTGGAGAGGTAGCAGCTCGGATCTGGCATTTTGGAAGAGACGAGTTGACACAGGCTCAACTGTCGAGATCGGTTTACCATAGAGGGCATACTGTGCGATTTGGAGGGCAACTTGGATCAAAGAGTCTGCCTTGATGCCAATCTTACGTGCAAAACGACGACCGTAGTTCAAAATGGCAGTATTTGTAGAATGTGAGCAGATCAAGTCTGTCAATCTAGTCTCTGAAAGATGGATAAAGGTCATCATATCAGACCCAAACCCCCATTCAATCTTCTCCGGCCTAGGTTTCTTTGGACCAGGTTTAGGGGAGTTCACAGTTGGAAACAATGAAAGATTCCCATCGGTCAATCTTAGCACCGAATCTGCATAGATATCAGATGTGAATCTCAACACGGTGGTACCATCTTGACTGAATGAATCCCAAATGACACCAGCGACTGCGGTCTTCGTAACCACTAATTGAAGTTTATCATACCATCTCGAGATACAAGAACCTGTTTGAACACCGCGGTCATCAATGTTCATTGAGCCTACTGAAATGGCTTTGGCCAATTCTTCATCTGTATCCTCAGGTTCAGAGTGATCCAACACCAAGACAAACAAAGCGGCATCAACGAGAGCGATGTTCTCCTTGAAATCCCTTTGCAAAACAGAACGCGCATGATGCCAATTTTTGTAAGTATCAGAAGTAATAGATCCGATGGCCGATCTGTTTGGATTCACAACTTGGTTTGATTCATCAATAATCTGGCGCAAGATGACAGCCAATTCATCTGGGGTATGCGTCACGTTATTTTCCTTGTCAAGCACCTTCAAAGTATAGAATTGAGACTTAGACAAGATCAAGATATAGTCACTTTCCTTGTTTAGTTTGGTCTTGACTCCATCCAATTCAGGCACTCTCGTGCTTCCGAACAAGTTCCAATAAGGCGCCATGGTCAACTTCTCGCCGGTACGAGTGCTATCCTCTGATAGTCCACCGGTACGTAGCGCGCTTACAAACTTAAGTGCACTGGTGGCCAACAACCCAGCTCTTGCTGGTTGGTCCTGCGGTAATATATAGTGTCTCAAAGGGTCATCCTCCAATACCAAGAAAGGGTTACGAGGAAGTGCCTTGTGGTCAATGAGGATATGATCCAGGTGCAAATGGTCCAAGTAGCACTCCTCGTTATCGTACAATCTCTGCAACTGGCTCTGAAGAGATTTAGACACTGCTGAGTCCTTGAAATCTTGCACCTTTTTAGCTAACTCTTCACGTTGGTGGTCTGTCATTAAAGGGTTCAAAGCAGCTGTCAACCTCTGCAACGTCGAATCAAGCGGCGGTAGCTCCAATCGTGGCAGCATTTCTTGCTCTCTCTGTGGCATTATTGTGGATGTTCTGTGTTCTGATACTCAGTACATGTGGTTCATTGTGGATGGGCCCCTTTTTATATTCTTGTCATTCATGGGTTCCCCACAGATTTTCCTTTCTCCCAACGAGCACCTGAACAATCATGTGCGATAAAACGGAAAACCGCTCAGCTGTTCAACTGAAATGTCCTAATTGGCGATACCGCACTTTGGGACGCTCGAAGGATCGGAGAAGTCTACAATATGGCACAACTTAACGAACAAAATGACAGTTTCTTTATTTTTATACAAGCTGGTGCTTGTGCAGCTCATTCCTTCATACGCCAACTCAAAGATGATTTATATTAACTTACACACGGGCCTTAAAATACATTAAACATATATTTCCAGTCGTGTGAAACTCCAAAAGTGACAAAACGTATGAAAACTCCCCCTTCACGTACCAATCCATTGTACCGTCCTTAACGGTTGGACTTGGCAACACGCTCCAACTCATCTTTCTTCTTGATGGCGTAAGAGGTAGAGGAACCCTTGGCAGCGTTGATCAACTCCTCAGCAAGACACTCAGCAATGGTCTTGATGTTTCTGAAAGCAGCCTCACGAGCACCGATAGTCAAAAGAGCGATAGCTTGGTTGACTCTTCTCAATGGGGAGACATCGACGGCTTGTCTTCTGACGGTACCGGAAGAACCAACTCTGGTGGCATCTTCTCTTGGACCAGTGTTGACAACGGCATCGACAACAACTTGCAATGGGTTTTGATCGGTCAAAACGTTAATGATTTCCAAAGTGTGCTTGACGATTCTGACAGCTTTCAACTTCTTACCGTTGTTTCTACCGTTCATCATGAGGGAGTTGGTCAAACGCTCAATGATTGGACATTGAGCCTTTCTGAATCTCTTAGAGGCGTAACGACCAGCAGTGTGGGAGACAAAAGTTGGCTTGGTGATTTGAATGTAGTCAGTCAAAGAGATGTCCTTGACAGTAACATCAGAGAAGGACCACTTGTTGAACAACTTGATCTCAGCCTGAGATTGTTGAACATCAGCTGGGATGGTAGTAGCCAATTCAACAAACTTGACCTCAACTGGCTCAGAGACAACCTCGAACTCTTCTTGGACAATTTCCTCTTGTGGGATATCAACAACTTGTTCCTCAGCCATGTTTGGAGTAACTTCTGTGGTATGGGGAATGACCTGGTATTCAATGTTGGTGTTTAATTTCGTTTTTTTTGTTAGGTGGTGGGAGTTTTTCACCAGCGTTAGTGTTCCCCGAACCGGAATTCGCGGTCCCTTTCAGCGATGTGGGCCGCTGTAGCAAGGGGGGGTAAAACTGAGTGGGCGGTGAGAATTTGTTCTTGATGTGCGGGTGTGCAGACAATTTTTAAAGAAAGCAGTCACCCATAAAATTCGAGCCTTATGGCCCTGAATATCAGCACGTGATGTAGCAAACAACCCTACTTTGACAGATTGTCAATCTTATCTATTACACGTTCTATATACAGGCCCTTATTCTGGCCACCAGTATGGGATGAAAGCCTTGATACCAACTTTTAGACTCCTGTTACCATTAGCTGCACCCGGGACTTCAACGCAGAACTGCGTGCTGGGATTAGCAAAGTCCTCTAACCTAACAAGTGCTAATCCAACATTACCATATATCGACAACAATGTCCCTGCTGAACGGGCACTGTTTCTGGAACGAATAGATTTAGTGCTTCCAAATGGTGATGCTGTCAATGACTTTTCCAGCGTCTCTTCTTTATCTGAAAGGATATCTAATTGACCCAATGTTGGTGGGATGACTCCATTAATAGCGTCTGTTGGATTATATTCTAATCCAATATCCTGAGATTCTTGTGGCAAAAGGTACAATCTCACGGGAACAACTCTCTTACGGACAACTCCAGTGTGATAAGTCCTCACTGTCAGTTCCTGTCCGGTGTAACAACCCTTATCAAAGTGGACACCTCCCATGTATTCCAAATTGCACTCCAATGGCAATAGCTTGTTCACCGTGATATCTCTAGGAGTTTCCGGAACACCCAGTAGTGCGCGACGGATATGATAGACTTCCTCAGGCGATTTCTCTGTATGCGTAAGATAGTCTTTAGAGATCAGCGCGGTTGGAGTGATATCAGACGGTAATATGAGTCGCAAACCTGAATCAGGGACACGGTTGTCAAATGCAAATGCTAATATGGACTCCTTCGAGCTTTGTGATGTAAACAGTGATGAATTTGAGAACTCAACAGTTTGATTATACGCTATCTTTGGATTCTTATTCTTTTCTGACTCTTGGTCAAAATATCGCTGCTGGATATCATAGATCAGATCCATTTGATCATCGTTGAATACCGACCATACTTTCACATCATTCACTGGTGCAAATGACACTTTTGCCCTTAACTTGTGCAATTTAAACATCATGCTCAACTGCTTGATCAATGAGGAGTCTGTTTCCACTAAGTACTCGGTCTCTCTGGAGAGCTGATTCTCCTGTGGTAAGAACTGTGGATAGATCCAAGCATCTGTGATGATCCTTCCCTTTGAGTTCAAGAACATCGTGTATATTCCCAATCTCGAAACAGTCTGATTCCCCTGTTCAGATTCTTGTAGTATACCCCAATCTTTAGTCATGTCAAAATCGTGTAGTTGTAAATTTTGCTCTTTACTTTCCTCAACGGTCATTGCTAATCGCTTTGGAGCCTGAGGGATCATCTTACTAGTGACCAACCCATTCAGGAACTTTGTAGCATCAGGACCTGAGATTCTGAGAACACCACGAGACTTGAGGTGTGAGAACCCTGAGATGGGTAGAGTGCTCAGGCACCGCCTTCCTATCCTAAGCATTGTGTACTGTACCATATGTGATTCCTGATCAATTGTACGTTTATGAAAGTTCCTTTGGGATTCCGAGTCGGCCATCGGAAGAAATTACGATAAATCCCAATTGGGAAATAAATTCCGATATATGAGGTCGGTTGGAGATGATAATCTCTTTGAATGCCTCATTAGGGAAATGATTCTAGTCACGATTGATGAAACTTATAATAGGATTATGTCGGACTTGGATTTTCTTTATCAAGCCTCAATCCTATTCATTATTTAATAGTATTCGTGTGTCCACCTTGCTGCATGTTTCAAGAGAAGGGACCAAATCTACACGTCACATACGTATGGGAAATTAGGACAACTCACAATCCCAACTGCATTCCACGAATTGTGTGAACAAGGACCATTCATTCCTATAGGAAACATCTCAATCTGAAGAAAAGTTGGACATTGGTGCTCCGAGATGGAACTTGCGACACACCCACAAACACAGTGAGTTACTGGTCTGGATGGAAGTTAAAACGGCATATCTGTATGCAGTCCCTTTAACCTTAGCCGTTCTTGACCTGGAACCAGGTGCATGTAGGTAAGTGATCTTCCAACCATTGATACATACATATGGTAGTTGGTTCTCATTGCGTGTTACCCTACAACCTCACAGTTAGGTCCAGGTCAACAACTGAACTTTGATCTACCAGAAGTATTTCCAGTGGCTCTGAAAAATGTTAGGTGGCTCAATTGTTTGGACAAGGTACTTGTCGGTTAAATTCTCAACTTTTCTAATTGACGGGTATGTATATGTGTTTCATAATAACGATAGCACCTGGAACACCACCAGATTTGTACAAAATAACGAATAGGCTCTGAGAGGATACTGATGAGTAACTGCTAAAAGAACAGTACGTAGTTTTAGAACTTATAAGGCTCTTTTCTTTGAAAATATCCTTCATTGCAAGAATTGAATTTGACACTGGGCATTGGTGAATTATGATAAGTATAGCCTGATGATGAATCTATGAAAGAATCTCTTCTTAGAACAATCAAACTGTGATAGTTTGGTTGATCTACGTCATTTAGAGTTTTCGAGTTCCATATGCCTTGTGCAAGTCGGCCCAAGGCGAACCAACCGCCAAGTTCAGCCAACGGCCAAGCTTTAAGACTTTAAACCCAGACCCCGTTTCAGATATGTAGCATAAGTATGTACTTATGAATTTGTAAGTTATTTGTAAGTGCTTAACTTCGCGCAGACATGAGAGTGCTCACTGCTGGACCCTGGGCAATGGACATCGAGAAGATTCAGGCGTGCAAGCGACAAACTAATGTCTAACAATCCTGCTTAAGCCTCAACTGCCAGCCACTACGACGTTTGTACTTCTTTCATGTTACAACCACGTATAAGACATCAAGCTAAAAGAGGAAGGGGGATAACGTATGTAACAATTGACTGCGTGTCAAAGTATTGAAATTAGGCAATCATTTTCTGTCAGCGATTTGATTCCTCAACCCTCAATGCCATTGGATAGCGAGTGCACATCAATTTGAGGCATTGACCATTCCAATGCACAGCCCACGCCCTCGTTTCCTATTCGAGATGTGTAGAGCATCAACGTTATCTGCAACAAAAAAGTGTGCATACAAACTTGAAAAACTTCCGGGAATATGGTCGCTTGATCAATTAATTAATTGTGCGCAGGGACGCGGGCGGGATGAGTAAAAAAACGTTTATTTTATTTACGAATATGTCACTAGTAATGACATTACAAAGATATTATGGATAGTTCAAATGGATCCCTGGTGGGTATATTAGAAGCTATTGTCTGAACACACATCATAGGCTTATCTTTATTTAAAACACTATGTTTGAGCTCCGTCTCTCGGACGGCCATTAGCGGCCCATCGAATCGCACATTCCATGTCACATCGTGCATATGAAACGCATGCGTATGCAACGTTAAGAATAGGAGCGTCGTCGATCTCGCGCATTTCCTGAAGCCATGCCAATAGACAATAACAATTGGTTCGCTTAGGGTGCTGCCAAGTGAGCACATATGTACCTTTGTTATTGGTAACCAACAATAGACAATACCCATATGTCAGATCTTTGTCCCATTCAGCAAGATGCGAGAAGAGGAATTCACCACGCACTATTTGTTATGTGCCAATAATAGAAGTAGTGTACAGCCACCAAATTCCATCATACAAGGGTAGAAGTTATATGCAAAACCATGGTGTATATTCCAGCAATATAAAAAAAGAATATGTATATATAACCATCAACATTAAACCAACGCCAAAAGAATGTGTGTAACAAGCAAACAACATAATGTAAAACAATAAGCCAAAGAACGAAACAAGCGAGAAATATAGACATCAATCATGAGAAGGACAGAAGCATCTTTAGTTGAGTAAGTTTTGGATGGAGTACTGATTTGTTTCTGTCTTCAGCTCTAATTCCTTTTTCTTCTCTTTATCCAATGCAGCGATACGTCTCCATCTAAACTGACAGCCATTCGAAGTTCTACTCTTGAAATGCATTGCAATTTCGCGCCACCCCAAGTTGCGCTCCTCCTTCAGGTATCTGAGCAGCATGTCGTCCTTATCTGTCCATGCATTGTTTTGTTTCTGTTTCTCGACTCGGTAGACTCTTGGGTGATGAGTTGGTTGCGGAGGATAGTAAAACACAGGTAACGGCACGTACATCGGTTGATGACAGTATTGTGGTTGAACAGTAGGGAATATGTCATTCACTGACGGAAGACGGACCTTGTGTACAGACATGGTTGAACTTGGTACCTCTCTAAATTGTGCTGTCGAAACTAAGGGGGGCAGGCCCTCCTATATATACACAATACGCCTAAAGGCTAAAAGGAGGCCACTGCACATCGCCAATGTTTTTTGATCCCACAAGCCTGAGCACGCGTATGCGCATCAGACGTAAGTTCCGGAGTCAAGATGCGGGCAGCTGTTCTAGAAGGGCGGTCGTAAGCTGGCAGACTGCACAATCATCGCGCGTGATGGCCGCCTGCAATGTTTTACAGGCTATAAGCAACAGGTCTCGATGGCAACATTGATCTTCAGCCCTGTTGGTCAAGTTTTTGGAGGAGTATTGAAGTGGTGATATCATCTGTTGATATTAATTTGAATCTATGAGAGTTCAATTTCGATAGAAGTAAGAATCCAGAAAGATCAGCATCCATCGCACTGCTTTTCCCACCCCGGTTCGTTGCAGCGACATATATGCTTAAGCTCTGAACTATATATTAGAAATTCTAATTTGGTATTGGTGTTTGGAAATATTTAGGCTTAGCAGTCAGATATCAGATGTCTCTAATTTTGCATTGATGGATGAGTACTAATCAGCAAGATGCGGCACAACAAGAGCAAAGATCAAGTTTATTGTGCATAAGATATAGAACTTATTCCAAATTCGGAATGCAACTTCAAAGTTAATATTATCAGGAACTATCTCGTCAACCCTATTATTATTAGATATCTGGAAAACTGTAAGTAGTAAAAATTCCAACTCTAGCAACGCATGAATCTTGAATTATAGTTTTTGAGTCACAGATCTAAAATCTGTGAAGAGTAGTTTGAGTGGGATGAATAGCGAGATCAAACATTGAGGGGGCCATCATACATAGTCGAAGTTGCCGTATATATGTGGTATGTTGTATGTTGTATGTGGTATGTGGGCGTCTAAGGTCTTTGGAACATAAGGCTGGTGACACAATTACATAATAGACATTCAGTCAGCCCTCAAGGCTCACCCACCTTCGCTGCTCCCGGACTCCCGTCCAAATGAAATACATCCCACTCCCACTAAGGTTGAAGTCATACATGATAAGTACCCTCGTTCAGCCATACAATTTATGTACCGGGATGTAGGGCAGCCTTGTTTGGTCTTTACGGTGTTGTCACTGATCAAAATACGCATGCATCCAGTTATTTCTGATGGCCATTGATCTCCGTGTTGTACCTTTCCCTAGTTCCTAAGACATTTTATTATTAGAGCAAGTGACCATGGCAAACAGTTGGTTTATGAAATTGTGAGCACAAGAGACGTACATATGCGTTTGGTCGGTGTGTAATTTATAGAGGACATATGCTGGTTATTCTGAAGGCTAACGACTCCAACCCTCCTGGTATACCATATGGCATCCCTATCACTCTCTTAGCTCAAAGTTGTCCATCAATAACCCACCATTCCTGAATATGTACACGAATGTATGGTCTTCGGGGACTCGCCAGTTTGTGCGCAGCTGTGAAGTTTGTCGGTTTGGCGCATTACATGCATGAGCGATTGCAACAATTGGTGCGATGGATGAGCGTGCGGCGCATACCCCCACAGCCATGAGTGGAGTATCGGCCAGTTCACCAACAGTAATGGACAGGATATGTTGTAGAAGCGATATATACGTCACCAGGACCAAGACGCGATGTCAATGATACCGCTATATGTCCCCAGACCCAACTGATAATCAAGCGTCAATCGTCTCTCATATCCCAACAGAATTCTCAGACTCTGAACGAATGAGCTTACATCACCTAGTGAACAGATATCAAGTACTGTAACCTATACCACCGCCCTCACCGGCCATGGGCTCACTAGTATGCGTATCATATACGCAACACCGTACATCTGTGTTTCCACAAATCGAGATTCGAGAGCAGTCATGCATCGACATCACAGAATGTTCATACATAACGTCTTCTTTCTGCCTGTGTGGCGAAATTTTTATTTGCTCACCCACAGGAGAAATTGATCCTTCTAGGGCATCGTAACATCGTGAAGAAAATGGCAACTTAATAGGTCCATTACCAGATCTTGTGATTAGTCCTCATCGGCAAATTCGGGGTTAGCATCAATAGATCTATTGTTAAAATGTAATTTCTGGTGTTTATTACCTAAGAAGTAGTAATAGGTACACATCTGCTGCCAACATCCCAGGGGACGCACCGGTGACCCATGTGCCGTAGTAAACGTCGTGAACAAGCGCTTACGAGGACAGATGCGTCCATAAGGGCTTCGAGAACGTTGTCAGAGTGGCCAACCGGGCTTCGAGAATAGGTGATTTAATGATGATAAGAAGATACACCTGTAATTTCTGATGCAAATCTCTCTAGATTAATGGCTTCTCGACATCCTTTTAAGTTTATAATAGAAGTTGGGGGCTGGGCCATATTACTTAAGTGACAACTTAAAATTTCGCTGTTGGGTTGGATATTACCAACCATGGGTGAATAGATTTTCAAAGTTACTTTTCAATGTGTGCGATCCGAGTAGTCCGTCTACAATTGCACTTGGACAAGAAATGTACTGCCATGCTACAAATGTGCGCAACATGCGTATTTTGAATTGGGTCCATCCTGAGTCATCAAAGGCGTAGGTCAATTGACATCAGCTATCAAAAGGAGTCAAGCAGTGTTAGGTCATGATGCAGAACGCCCCCGATCATATCACCCTAAAAGATTTAGCCACGTTTCACAGCTTCAGTCTCGCTCTTTAGAGCACCACTAGTCTCACCAGAAGATTCCTCAACATCTTGTTCAACCTCTTCCTTCTTGTCAATGTTTTGAGCTCCTCGAACAATTGATGCGTCAGCGAAAAGATTCACTATCAATGAGATGGTCATCAAAACAAAAGTGGCAATGGCAATAGCTGTACTGGCATAAACACCAGCTTCAGTAGGTCTCGAGGATAGAGTGCTCAAAGGATCACTCAGAAAGTCTCTTAGATAATCTTGAGCATCATAAGCAAAGATTTTGAATTGCGAGACAACATTCTCCAAAACACTCTGGGAATCTTCGTCTGCGACCTGCTCAGTTTCTGCAGCTTTCTTAGCCTCCTTAGCAACATTCAGGACCGCCTCCTGTTCCAAATCAAATTTTGGTTTCCATGTTTCATTACCCAACACCTGAGCATCCTCAATAGAATGGCCCAAATAGATGTCATCAAATAAAATATCTTTATCCATGGACCACAACTCAAAGCCAATGGCACCAATTGGTTCCAAATCGGAAGGACGAGAATCATGGAACCAATTTGGATTAGCTATCTTTCTCGGATACCATTCGCCTTTATAATCTGGGTTTTCGATATATGGCTGTGTCCATTTACCCTTATACTCTGGATTTGGAACCATCTCTGGAATCCATTTACCACACCCGTGGTGTTCACACTCTGGGTTTGCAATCAATGGGGCAACCCATTCACCGTCTTCTTCATCGTCCCAATCATCCGGCTTCTCAGCCTCCGGATCGGGGATATATTGTTGCATGGATTCATCCCATGATTCCGGTTTGACAGCGTTTGGATCTGGGATCATATATGGTGCCCTCTCATCCCAATCTCCCGGTTTCTCTGTTTGCTCTGGGTCGAGGATTTGCGGTCTATCGTCCCAATCTTCAGGTTGTGAGTCATCAGGATCTTCAATCTCAGTTGGTGGATCGAAAGAAGGTTGGAAGGTGTCCTCCTCGATCAAGTTACCAGCTTTAACAACTTCTCCGTTGATTCTAATTTCGAAATCTTGGTCAGGTTTGATGATCAATGTGTAAAGAGTAGTAGTCTTAACAGTTCTAGCCAAAGGTGGAACTTGTAAATGTTTCTCCTCATATTCGCCTGTGTGCGGGTTCTTACGCTTAATGATGAGATGTACTTTGTTGGTCGTACCACACTTATCAGGGCCAAACATCACTTGGTATGGAGTATCATTGTTGAATTCATTCTCAACGTCAGGGCCACCATCAGCACTTAATAGCTTGACGTAAGCACCACCACAGTTCAAACCCTCTTGAAGCTTGACCTCATATTGCAAGACCAAGGTATTATCCCTGTTGTCAAAGGGCTCAGCTAATGGGGCATGGATTGCATGATGAGCCGCCTTGGTCTTCAACACCAATCCTTTATCACCTTTGAAACCTGGGAAGATTGTAGTTTCTTCGACACCCCACTCACCGACATAGCTGAACTCATCATCCTTCTTTGCTTGTGAGATCTTCCACAGCTGGGCCCAATCGTCGGAATCGAACTGTTCAAAGAAGGAACCGCTGTCCAATAGGGCCTTGTCAAAGGACTTGAAATCCGGATTATCCTGTGCATGGGCGAGAATAGCCAAGGCGGTTGGGACGGCAATGCTGCTCAACTTCATTTCTTGGTACAAAATTTTATCCTTTTGAATTGGTTTGTTGGATGTTGTTGAATAATGTGAACTTTGAACACGTCGCCACGTTGGAATTCCTGATGAAATTTCCGACACCCAAAATTCTTCAAAATCCGATAACCAAGTTTGACACATTTTTGACAATAACAGAGAACAGCACTACGAAACAGGCTCAAAGAAGAGAAAATGGATTTGGGGAAGTTTACATTTACAAAAGATCACAGCAGAGAAAAGGACATCACGTTCATTAACACTCGACTTCATCCAATAGAGCAAAGGAATTTGTGGTCTTTGGCTGTTCGACCTCTTCATCATAGATATCTTCCTCCATCTCATCATCTTGCGGTTGTTCGACTATCTCATTCTTCTTCGGCTGGAGATTATCTACAGCAGATGCATTAATAGACTCCCAGTTGGACTTTCTAGTGGTTTGGACCATCTTGGCCCTCTGCTTACTCTTCAAGATCTTACCCTCCAGTTTATCGCTCAGACTGATGGCTCTCTCAACTTTCTCCTTGTTCAAGTTCGTGATCTGCGTGTTCTTTTTTGTAACCTTACTCTTTTGTTCTTTCTTCTGGAGTCTGATGTGCAAAAGATCTTCATTTTTCTTTGCAGTAGCCCTTATAATGGCAGACGTGGTATCGGTCTTCTCTGATCTTGGAAGGGTAGACAAGGACTTTGCCTCTGGCTCTTCGATTTCGTTTCTTCTTGCTGCTCTGGAGTGCTTCGAGACTATTCCGCTGTTAACACTTAAAATACTCCAGATTAAAATATATCAACGTACCCTTCTTTGCCATTCTGTGTTTCGTTTTCCGTGTTCTCTTGCCTATGTGAGAGAGTTCACTAAGGAAAATTTTCATACCCGATGAGCTCTCTGTGGCGTTTACCGAATTTGACTCCAAAAGCCATCAGAAAGCTCCTAAAAATGGCGGATGACAATGAATTCAACAGTTCTACATGAAGAATACATCTTCATTTGTGCTTCGATCTGAGCCTGAGCCAAAAACCCCATGAGAGACCTAGGGGCAGCCACACTTTCCGATTTAGGTAATTCTGTTGATATTTCCGAGATTTTGAGAGAAAGTCCAAGGCCCACAAAAAGTAAACGCCCCCTTGAGCTCATTTTCTTTATCCTTCTAAAAGATCAACGGTATAGCAACGATGGCTGAATTGAGACGTTCAACTAGAGTAGCTAAGAAAGAGGCGCCAAAGATTGAATCTTTGGAAAAATCAAAGGTCACAAAGCCAAAGAAGACTACCAAGACTAAGGAAACAAAGAAGGAGGATGAACCAAAGGTGATTTCCAAGGAATTGCAAGTTGGTGATGACATTCCAGACTTGACATTACTTAACCAAGACGAAGAGGAGCTCTCCTTAAGAGCATTAGCCTCGGAAAATGACATCATTGTGATCTTCGCCTATCCTCGGGCCTCCACACCAGGCTGTACGCGTCAAGCTTGCGGTTATAGGGACAACTTCAACTCCATTAAGGATAAGGCGCTAGTCCTTGGCCTCAGTGCCGACTCGCCAAAGGCTCAGAAGAACTTTAAAACTAAGCAAGGGTTACAATATGACTTATTGTGTGATCCGAAGAGAGAACTGATTGGATTGCTTGGTGCAAAGAAGTCACCAACCGGTATTAAAAGATCTCACTGGATCTTCCAAAAGGGCAAACTCGTTGAGAAAAGAATCCAGATCTCTCCTGAGGTCAGTATCAAAGAGGGCAAGGCCAAAGTCTTGGAGTTGTCTTCTTAGATTTTGTACAAGTCTACGAATATGTAAAGCCAAACAGTATTAATAAAAAAGAGGATTCGTCACCCAAAGAAATAAAAAAACAATTCCATAGACCCAACAACTAAACTTCGAACTCCATGATGTACCAGCAATTATACTTGTTTGTGTCATAACTATCATTCTGAACCAATTTTCCGCCTAGCCAATTCAAATTTCTAATCAACAATTTAGATTCAGCTTCAAAGCATTCACGCTTGAGATAGATCAACAGCTTTACTTCATCCTGGTCATCCACGTTCAATACCTCCGAAGTGAATTCAAACAAGGCTATCAATAGATTTTTCAAATTGTATTCATTCTTCTCTTTAAACTCCTGGTTCACAAACACTTTAAACGTTCGATCCTGATCCATGATACCATAGATCGGATAGCGGAAGAAAGCAGAGAACAACGCCACATATCTCAAACCTCTACAATTGAAGTTGTTATTCAACTGCTGTAACTTGCTGATATCAGTCAAATCATTTTCTGAAACCCTCTGACTCTCACCCAAGAGGATAACGTCCAATGACACCTCAACCGGGGTTGTGTACCGCACAGATTGAGGATTTTTCACCTTAAGCACCTCAGGCCCACCACTGAGGTGGTGGAGAGCTCAAGGTGGAATAATAGCTCTGAAGAGCTAAAGTCGATGGCTCTCTTGGATCAACCATAAGGGCTGTGGCCATCACTGGTGATTTGTGGGACAGCTGATGAACAAACATGAGATTCGTGAGTTTCTTCTCCTTCTGTTTCAAGATATTATTCATGATGGTATGTATATTTTAAGTAGAATTTTCCGCTGTGAAATATGAGTCGTTTAAGATCGATTATATGCTGTGTTGTCGAGGGTGAAGCTGATGTTCATATCAATATTCCTGTGGCGGCCTGAGAACCCAAAAGATCTTTCAGCTCAAAACTCAGTTCGCGAATCTCGTCACGTGAGCGAAAATGGCGACAGAACATGGCAGCTCAAAGTTGCTAAGAAGCACCGCAGAAATGACACAAGCTCGACTGACATTTTCCATCTTTGATGTTAATAAGGTGATCATTACAGAAGGTTAAATTCTTAAATCTTTAATCTTAAAGTACCAGAAAAAAGAACATCTTATATTGCGATTTTTAGCTTTTTGATGTGGCCATTGGCAAATCTAGAATAATTATGTCTCATCCCTACCGCATGGTTGAGACATCCAGATCGAGATCGAGATTCGAGATTAAGAGATGTATACTTATGTAGAATTTCACGGGTCAGCCTTAGGCAACACTATATTATTGCAGGTTGCGTCATTGCAGAAGCATCCTGAAACGTCGTACACTAATTTCTCTACCATTAGGACTGATGAATACGACATTGAGAGCGGCCAATTCGCAGTTCGTATACCAGTAATGAATATTTATGCAATCATCAAAGTTGGTCTACGTAACAGCTGATATTTCCATATATCCTTTTATCACTTTCATCAGCAGAACCATGAACCTGTCTTACCTCCGAGGACACATGGTCGGAACTTCCCCGGCACCCCAAAAAATCGAATGAGAAATGAACTGGAAAAGGACAGTCTTCAAAAGCTGTCACTGTGAATGTTCAGCTCTCCTTTAAACAATGCCATCGAAGCAATTGATTAAGACTATCCCAAAGAGTGTGAAGTTCTCAACTCTCTCTCAACTCCGCTCACAAGTTAAAAAAACAGCGATAGAAGAACCAAGTCAAGAACCACCAAAACAGTACGAATTCGATCCACTAAGTAAAGTTCAAAAGGCCTTCTTGGATCGTGTCATCCGTGTAGATCAGGCAGGTGAATTAGGTGCTAACTACATCTATGCTGGTCAATATTTTGTTCTTTCACATAGGGAACCACATCTAAAACCTGTCCTTAAACATATGTGGGAACAAGAAATCCATCACCATAACACATTTAACGCCCTTCAGGTTAAACACCGTGTTCGTCCTTCTCTTATCACGCCATTGTGGAAACTTGGTGCGTTTTCGATGGGTGTTGGTACAGCCTTGATTGGTAAAGAGGCTGCTATGGCTTGTACCGTTGCCGTCGAAACTGTCATTGGTGGTCATTATAACGATCAGTTGAGAACATTGGCAAATAAGTTTGAAGTCCCTGCAAAGGATCTATTCAGTGGTGAGAAAGTCTCAGGGGTATTCAGCGAAGAGATATCAAATTTAAAAGAGACTATAAGAACTTTTAGAGATGATGAGTTGGAGCATTTGGATACAGCTGTGGAGCATGATGCAGAAAAGGCTGTGCCCTATTGGTTATTGACAGAGGCCATTAAACTCACTTGCAGAGCTGCCATCTGGACTGCCGAGAGGGTATAAGAGCATCACTACACAGGCGCAATTAACATGATGACAGACACCCATATCAACGTAAATGACAAACACCAAACCAATATTAACAATTAAGAAAGTAGAATTATATAGAGGATAACTAGACAAGCCCATCATACAGGTTGAGAGCACCGACGATACTGGGGTCGATCTTTGAACCTTCTCTGAATTCGTCCAAACTAATCTCTCCATTCTCGTCTTTATCCATAAGCTTGAAGATCTTTTGTACTCTGAGTTCCGGTGTAGCTTCATCATCGTTCAATTTCACCATTGAGCCAATCATCTTATATACCGCATTCACAATTGCCAACATTTCACCATAGCTTATCTTCCCATCGTGGTCTAAATCGTAGAGCTGAAATGCCCATACCAGTTTCTCCTCTAATGTACCTCTCGATGTGATGCTAAGGGCACAAATGAACTCTTTGAAATCTATGGTTCCGTTCTTATCGTCATCAAAAACGTCAAACACGTAGTTGCTGAAGTCGGTAGGATCGCCAAAAGGGAAGAACTGCTTATAGATCTTGATGAACTCAGGCTTAGACAATTGACCAGAGGGACAATCACGAAGGAAACCTTTGTACCATTGTTGCAATTCACGACGATCAAAATACGTCGACTTCTTCAGTGATGCCAGCTCGTCCTTAGAAAGCTTTGAAGCAGATTTTCCCATATCTTCCAAAACAAACTGGAAATATCAATAGCGAAATCAAGGGATCAAATCTTTGTTCCTTTGACAGTAGCTTGGAATTAACACTCCGCCTCGTTCAATGAATCTTACGTCAGCGGTTAATTAATGATTATGTAATATAGCTCGTATCTTCTTCGAATTGCTGCTCGTAAAGACAGTTTTTTGACTACTAAGAACTCCGTAAGAATGTTCCCAGACATATAATGACTATCAATCTGTATATTCAGAGCTTTGTTCTATGTATTTTGTGGGGAAGCAGCTAAAGCTCCCACCACTTCGTCCAGGTTCTTTTCTCTTGGTTCAACATAGACACTTCTTTCACCTCCTTCTCTCTCATCGAGGGGCCGTCTATCAATCTCATCATCGCTATGTCCGTAGGTGTCCTGTTTACCATCTAACTGAACCTCCCTACGAAAAACATCAGTACAAGTACACCCATGACGATACCCAAATTGATCCATCCAATTAGCTGTTCAGTCTCTCCGTATGATAGTGATGCAGTTATAATAGGTGTTCCTTCTTGTAACCAAGGTCAACTTTGATATTCTTGAAGATCGCCATATCATTCCTTTGCTCTTCATCTGGTAGGTTCGCTCTTAGCTAAAT
Organism: Williopsis subsufficiens; assembly: GCA_017948575.1. Lineage (NCBI taxonomy): Eukaryota > Fungi > Ascomycota > Saccharomycetes > Phaffomycetales > Wickerhamomycetaceae > Williopsis > Williopsis subsufficiens. The sequence continues at coordinate 180,807 of JACVEX010000029.1, forward strand.
AATGTCAATTCTGTTCCAAATTTCACCCACAACAGCAGTACCGAACAAATGTGCCAACAGAGTTGAAAGCCAGGAAGAAAGCAATAGACATTGTCACACCAGAGGCATCAGCAATAGCTTGTACAGTTACTTGTAGTGCTGTATAAGACAAGCCATGACCAACACCTGTGGACACATTCATCGCTGTGAGTAAAAACTTGATTCCATCAAACCATCACGATTCGCAAACCAAACCAGAAAACCATGTCCTATGATTAAAATTGAGACACTTGTGAGGATAAATATTTTGGATCTCTTTGTACACTTCGTCATCAGACTAGTGAAGATAGATGCGATATCAATAGACCTTTTCTTAGCGTTGTTGATGCGAGCAGCTTCTCCTGCACTTGAATAACCTCCAACTTGAAGCATCGTAGAGGAGTAGATTGAAACAGGCAATTTCACAATAGTTCAATGCAATCATGAGAAATTCTACCAAGATGGTATAGTTCTTGAATGATCTTAAAGGGATGAGCGGTAGTCTTGTTCTGAACCATGGCAAGAATTTTGTGAAGTAGCACCACAAAGGAAAAAAACGAGCAAGAAGAAACCAATGATGGCCATCACAATAGTAATGGCATCTCTACAATTATTTGGAGAAGACTCACCAGTGATGGTGAAAGATCTAAAAAAACACTGCCAATTAACCATAAGAATCTACCAATAACATCCATCTCCAAAAACAGGACACTTCTGAACTTGGTTCAAAGAGACCGTTCTGGTAAGTTGTCCAAGATCATAGCTTTGCGTCTCGTATCTGATCTCTTCTGGATACTATCAATCCAAGGCATAACCCAAGTCAAGGGAATAGCAGAAACACCAAAGATGATAGAAAATGACCGTACGCCCATCTCCAAGTAGATTTCTCTAAGAGGGCATCTTGGATATATGAACCCGCGTACAATGCAGGAATTCCTGTAATGGCAGATGGCAGCCGTGGCCACAATCCCCGATTAATCAAAGTCATTGTATAGCCAATGAAGATCAAGACATATGTCTTCAAACAAACTCTTCCTATGACAAAGAAGACTTGGCCCGCTATGTATTTCACAGCAGTCTTGCATGCCGCAAAGAGGACATAGGCCAGCGTATACATCATCAAAGTCAATCCAATATTTCACCACGGCCTAATAGATCTGCAGCTTTACCCAAGATGGGACAATCACGTACAGCTGTGACCTCATAAACAATTTGCGCACTAGAGATCCTAGAATGCCTATTGAAAGATGAAGTGGCGTACGATGATAACTCTGAAGTAGAGTCTTGTGCGAATTGTTCAACGAGGTATGTTAAGATGGCGACGGCATGCACGAGTCTAAAAATCTTCTTTGTGACCTTCTTCTCCTTATGATCTACTTCTTCATATTGAGCAGACGAGATTGAAGAAATTCACTATCCTTCTCGCCGAACTTCGAATTATTCTTGGTGAATATATGCACTGATCGATCAGATAACTCAGATCAGAAACGGCTCGTGGGAGACAGTGGGCCTTTTTATAGTGATCTTAAGCAGATCTTCAAGTCAATGTCTGTGTATCGAGAGCCGATCAGAGTACCCAAGGCTGCTATATGTATGAGGCTTTAATTTGATCAGAATGTCACAGGCATATAAGATTTCCCCAATATGAGACCTGCGCCCTTCTTTCCAAAATCGCAGGCACCCATTTTTAAAAGGGACTTGAACAGGGTTCAAGATAACAGATAACAGGAATATCGTTCAAAGATCCGGTAACCATATCTCACCATTTGATAGATGAATGGGACTGCGATATTCATAGCAGAGTGCCTTCCGGTATGACATTTTAAGCTTAATTTTTTATTGCCTTCTCTGAGGTGTACATGGACTTCTCAGCGATTTTTCTCCTTTGGAGACTTAGGCTGAATCGCGGTTGCAGGGCGTGCCTCACTGCTATTCATGACGAACCTCGAAACATGTCGTAACTGGCTCAATTGGGTGATGATGTGGCGGATATCTGGTACTGATCATAGCATACCACTGCTGTAGCGTGATAATTCTAAATTTCTTCAATAGTGACTCAATTATTGTCTCTTTTCCTATCTTATGAGAAATAACTAGTCCCCCTGACCTTCTTTTCAACATACCGGTTATCTCTTGAGGGTTTTGACTGAACAGCACGGTACGAATTTCGAATGACACGAGTTATAACGTGCTAAGCAAATATAGAAAGAGTCATTTAGCTTCATTGTCATTTGACCCTGTTCATAAAATGATATCAACCAATTTTATTGGGTTTTCCTATTTCTCTGCTCTATTTTTTGCAATACTGATTAAAAGAGCAATACTCTTTCTTGGTAGAAAATATCGAGGTCAACAAAAATCATATATATAAAAAATAACTGCACAATCGCCCAATCAATCATATCAAACGGCAGATATGTATGCATTGGTCTATTAATCAATGAAAGGTATATAAACTGGGGTCTTCTTCTTGTACTTAGCGTACTTTTCTCCAAAGAACGTAACCAAGAATTTCTCCTCGTAACCGATTCTTTCACTGAAGAAGCTATATAATACAATTGAGAATCCAATCACACCAATAATGTTCAACATCATCAATTGCGTTCCCACAGCCCACCAAAAGAATCCAAAATATGAAGGATGTCTGAAATAATAATAGATACCAGAAGTCACCAAGTCATGATCGTCATTACGTCTAGTCTGCACCAAATGATTGAATGACTTACCAGCAGTCTTCATTGCTAACGTTCTTATGAATTGACCACCAATCACCATAGCGAAGCCAATCCATTTGATGAAGTGATGGCCTCTCTTGAAGTTTGGGAACAAGAAATACTCAATTGAGAACTCAATGAGCGCAAATGTATGTGCCAATGTGTATGCAGACCCGTTATTGATAATAAATGATTCAGAATGGACTTTCGTAGGGTTATACTTAGCAGTGACCCAATACTCCAAGAAATGAAACAATGCAAGGGCCATGAGGTATACGGCACATGTCTTTAATTGTACAAAAAAAGCTGACACAAACCCTAGTCCAAACAGCATACCTAACCCAAATGCAGTGGTGGCAACTTCATCCAAAGGGTTCTTTGTGATATCTGAAACTCTTGCTGTCAATTGCTCTGGTCGGTTCTGCTGTTTTGCCACTTCCTCATCTTCTTCCTCTTCATTCTGATCTTCTGGCAGTTCAATAACTGTTTCGTCACCTTTATGGTCACTTATTGCGGATGACTCCCCTGAAGAATGCATCGTTGAACTTGATGAAGATCTGGCCTTGTTGCTGACTTTCTTATGTAGCTTGCTTACAATCGGTGTCTTCTTCAAAATTGCAGACATCGTGAAAGGATTGTAAGAAAGCGGTTTAGAAAAGATAAACTGATCTCGATTCTCTCGCCACACCGGTGTTTAATGTTTGAACAATCACACTATTTAAGACAAACCTCAAATTTACAAATCTGGCGTTGTGTCAAATTTGATGATTTTCCACTTTTGGCATAGACAATCGGAACAAAGTGAAATTCCGAAATTCCGACTAGAATAACGCGAAAATTCGCGATGGCCAATTTTCTTAGTATACGCGTCTCATCAAAATCAGCTAGATTTTAACTAGACTGTTGGAGATAAAGTGTTGCTGTTGAAAAGTTGCCATAAGTTATTGGCTAGTCAACATGTCACAGGTAAATAAACATGCGCTGACCACATCTGAAGGAAGTTCTCTGAAGAAATCGAAAGTTGTTGACCCAGAGCAATTTGACCATACTCCGCAAGGAACATTGGAACGTCTACATAAGGATGCTCATTCTTCACCAGTGTCGTTACAGAGCTTGACAGAAAGTCCCCACAGGCATGAGCCGTTACCATACAAAGGTAAAGGGGCTTTGGCTCAAGTAGAGCCTTCGAAGTTTGAGAAGGAATTGGTGACGATGAGTAATGATACTGCTGCAAAGGCCACTGATGATCAGACTTGGGGCAGACCTCTGTTGCCGGCTGACTTTGATCCCAACAAAACTGACATCTCATTCCAACAGCTGGATGCTGAGGAAGCTCTCACAGATGGCTCTTCGGCTATTAAGTTTTTTGGTGTTACAGAAGAAGGCCACTCTGTGCTTTGCACCGTGACGGGATTCCTACACTACTTGTATGTTCCTGCTCCGCTCAATTTCCGTAAAGAGCATCTCCCAGACTTTATCAAGTACTTGCAGGCTAATTTCCAAGGTGTTCATGATGTCAAATTGGCAATGAAGGAGTCGATCTGGGGATATAACGGCGGTCAAAAAGTTGTCTTTCTCAAAGTCATTGCCGTTAACGCTAAGGATATACCCAAGATCAGATCGGGATTTGAAAAGGGACAGGTGTCATTTAATGGTATGTTTGCGACTGGTGGTGATGGTGTCATGACTTATGACAACATTCAGTATCTGTTAAGAATGATGATTGATTGTAAAATTGTCGGTATGAGTTGGATAACTTTACCAAGGGGAACTTACTCCATGGTAAATCCTAAAGAAAGGATTTCCACATGCCAACTAGAAGTGACTATAGACTATAAAGACATGATATCACATCAACCAGAAGGCGCATGGCTAAAAAGTGCCCCATTACGTATCTTATCTTTCGACATCGAATGTGCCGGAAGAAAAGGTATTTTCCCAGAAGCTGAACATGATGCAGTCATCCAGATTGCCAATGTTGTCTCGAGATCTGGTGAATCAAGACCTTTCGTGCGTAATGTCTTCACAGTGAACACTTGTGCTCCTATCACAGGCTCTGAGATATTTGAACATGAAGATGAAAGGGATATGTTGATGGCTTGGAAAGATTTCATTGTTAAAGTTGATCCAGATGTTGTTATTGGTTATAATACCACAAACTTCGACTTGCCGTACTTGCTAGATCGTGCTAAAGCCCTGGGTCTTGGCCAATTTCCATTCTTTGGAAGATTGAAAAATGTCAAACAAGAAGTTCGAGATTCTGTGTTCAGTTCCAAGGCTTATGGTACAAGAGAATCTAAGGCCATTAATATCGATGGTAGAATGCAATTGGACCTTTTGCAATTCATTCAACGAGAGTACAAGCTGAGATCGTACACTTTGAATTCAGTGTCTGCTCATTTCTTGAACGAACAGAAGGAGGAAGTTCAACATTCCAACATCACAGAGCTCCAGAATGGTAATACTGAGACAAGAAGAAGATTGGCTGTGTACTGTTTGAAAGATGCGTACTTACCCCTTCGTCTTCTGGAGAAGCTCATGTGCCTTGTGAATTATACAGAGATGGCAAGAGTCACCGGTGTTCCATTCTCATTCTTGCTTACGAGAGGTCAACAGATCAAGGTCATTTCTCAATTGTATAGAAAGTGCTTGGAAGTTGATACTGTTGTTCCAAATCTTCAACAGAATGGCTCCTCTGATGTTCAATATGAAGGTGCGACAGTTATTGAGCCAAAAAGAGGTTATTATGACGTTCCGATTGCTACATTAGATTTCAGCTCTCTATATCCGAGTATCATGATGGCCCATAACCTGTGCTACACAACCCTGTTGAACAAGAACACCATTGAGAGACTAAAATTGCAGAAAAACGTTGATTACACGCAGGCCCCATCTGGTGATTGTTTCCTGAACTCACAAAGGAGAAAGGGATTATTGCCAATCATCTTGGAAGAGTTATTGTCTGCCAGAAAGAAGGCTAAGAATGATCTGAAGAAAGAAACTGATCCATTTAAGAAAGGTGTGCTTAACGGTAGGCAATTAGCGTTAAAGATATCTGCTAATTCGGTGTATGGCTTCACTGGCGCTACCATCGGTAAGCTACCATGTTTGGCCATATCTGCCTCTGTCACTGCTTTTGGTAGAGAGATGATCGAACAAACCAAGCAGGAAGTTCAAAAGCAATACTGTATGGATAATGGTTATAAGTACGATGCTGAAGTTATCTATGGTGATACTGATTCAGTCATGGTCAAGTTTGGACACAATGATTTGGAAACATGCATGAAGATGGGCGAAGAGGCTGCTAGATATGTTTCTACAAAATTCTTGAATCCTATCAAACTAGAGTTTGAGAAGGTCTACTTTCCATATCTCCTGATCAACAAGAAGAGATATGCTGGTTTGTACTGGACTAACTCTCAGAAGTTCGATAAGATGGATACCAAGGGTATTGAAACAGTGAGAAGAGATAACTGCCGTCTTGTTTCCAACGTGATCACAAAAGTCTTGGAGTTGATTCTTGAGAAGAGAGATGTGCCAGAGGCTGAAGCATACGTGAAGCAAACCATTGCTGACTTGCTGCAGAATAGAATTGATATGCAACAACTAGTCATCACTAAGGCGCTATCGAGACAGGATTATGCTAATAAGCAACCTCATGTGGAGCTTGCCGAGAGAATGAAGAAGAGAGATGCAGGTTCTGCCCCTACAATCGGTGACCGAGTTGCCTATGTGGTGATAAAAACAGCTGGTACCAAGGCATATGAGAAATCTGAAGACCCGTTGTATGTCTTGGAACACAATTTACCTATCGACACTAAATACTATCTCGAGAACCAACTTTCAAATCCATTGACAAGAATCTTTGAGCCAATACTGGGTGAGAAGCGAGCAAAGGAGCTTCTAACAGGAGCTCATACACGTACTGTGAGTGTCGCTGCTGCTACAACAGGGGGTCTGATGAGATTTGTCAAGAAAGTTGAAACCTGTAAAGGCTGTAAAACTGCACTACCCAAGAATAGTCAGGGTGCTCTTTGTTCAAACTGTAAACCGAAGGCTGGTCAGTTGTATAGTGAGGCACTGGCAGCACTGAACTCCTTGGAGATCAAGTTTTCTCGCCTTTGGACCCAATGTCAGAGATGTCAAGGCTCTCTCCACCAAGATGTGTTGTGTGCTAACAAGGACTGCCCAATATTTTACATGAGAAAGAAAGCACAGAAGGACGTTGCCCAACAGTCCGTAGAGCTGCAGAAGTGGAACGATACTGTCTGGTGAACAATAAAACGCATTGAAGGTATCTATTTTAGAAACTATTGTAGCTACAAACCCTTATAGAGATAATCGTTAATCATGAATTAGTCATACTCTACAACGACTCAATCTGAGTGTCGTTGCATTTTCAGGTGGTTGGTTTCTTCAGCGTTTGATCAGATGCACCAGATGATGATCTTTTCTTTTCTAGATGCGTATGGGGTGGCTTTCTTGAGGGCAAGAAGATGTTGGATGTTGATCTTGGTTTGACCACATGGAGCGGTTCCGATTGAATATTGATACCGAGAATATTCTGTCCGCTTGAAGTCACCTTAGGAGCCTCTACATTAGAAGCTCCTTCACCGATACCGCGAGTAGTTGAAGAAGACCCACTAGAGAATCTTGAAGGGGAAAAGTTAGAATTAGTAGACTGCGCTCTCTGAATCGTGGGGATAGAAGGTATTTTATTATTTTCCCCAGAGACAGCACTGAGCACTTTCTGAGAGTTCTCAATACCATTTATAATGTTCTTATTCAGATCCTGTATGCGATCCAAAGCCTTCGAGCTGCCAGAGCTAGGAAGGTTTATCGTGTTGGCTCTCTGGATATTATTCTTCTGAACGTAGTTATCAAGATTGGATTTCAATTGAAATTGAGCATTGGTAACAGAACCAATAGATGGCGAATGAGAGTGACCAGCGCGTTGAGGCGGTGATGCTGAAGAAGAACGGTTTAAAATACCAAACAACGGACTCGCATTTAAGTTGGGGATGAGAGAAGATGGAGAAGGCTGGCAAATCTTGTGAGGTGGCGGCAGAGGAGCTGGAGAGCCATTTGTGATCACGTTTGAAGACCCCTTAGTCAGTTCATAGAAGCGTTTCTTTAGTGCAAGTAACCCATTCCTTTCACGATCATAGTTTGATTGATGGACTGGAGGTCTGCTATTTAGAGGATCAACATCAGGTGCAGCACAAGGCAGAGGGGAGGATGTTGACTTTGATGTACTTTCGGCAGCCGAAGGAGTCAAATGCTGAGAAGCAATGGGATTGGCTGTAGAGTCGATAGAAGGTGATTTCTTCAGGGAAGACGCAATTTGGTTTTGTGTTGTAGCAATTGAGACCAATCTTTGTTCAGAAAGTATACCTGAAGATGAAACAGAAACTTTTGGGGCACCAGCTGTTGGTGTGTTAACTTTTGCAGTTGTTGGAGCAGGCGAGACACTATCAACGCCATTCTTAGAAGTAGAGAAGGTAGACGCAGAAGGCATCAAGGAAGATGCAGAGACCATAACCCTGGGAGCCGAGCTCTGAGTTATTGAAGGTGATGCGCCATCAGAAGTTGGCACCGAGCAGTCAGCTCCATTTTGAGATGGCGTTCTTGATCCAATCAGAGACGACGGAGTCAACAATGGAACTCTTGAAGCAGCAACTTGCGCAAAAAGAATTGGAGTATTTGTATCAGTTACCGAAGAGGAAAATTCTGAGGCTTCTGAGGTCGTTTCAGCGGTGAAAGGAGAGGGGACATCTGAGTGAGCACTTAATGCAGGTGCAGATTGAGTAGCCCTCGCTCTTTGACACCCAGACGCCGAAATGATTGATGATCGAACCGCTGGTGAAAGAGAATCTCTCATATTAATAGAATTATCTCTTTGAACAGCATTATTTGAAAAAGCAGCTTTTGAAGAAGTGCAAATGGAATCATCCGCAACAGAACCAGCCATCAGGGTTTGTGACGCAGAAGAAGCAACCGGGGACCTCAGGCCATCATCATTGGACTTTTCTAGCTCAGGTTCTTTGGACATAAGAACAGTAACAGCTTGTCTGTGAGTTTGAACTTGTGATGGCATAGAGGTTTCAGATTGAGAATTCAATATGGTATTTATGGGAGCAGCCCCTGATATAGCTTCTGAAGATCTGACTGCATTTTCAGAAACATTTGAGGTTGACGATGAACCTGGAATACTCATATACGAGACACCAATAGGAGGAGAGACATTAACCGAAGACGTCGTAAGCAAAGGGCGCTTCTTAGCTGCAGCGCCAGATTCAAATATTTCAGTTGAATTTGATGGCTCACCAGAATCCACTTCTGGTAACGTTTCAGACGAATGGGTTTCAATATTTGAGTCCTTACGGGCTTCAGTAGGAGCATCAAAAATATTATCAATATCAGACAGAGAGATAGAACGCCCCTCATCAGGTGATGAGTTAGGAACCAGCTGTTGCTGCTGAGAAGTCAAAGATGGATGTGCCAGTGATGACGAACGAACTCGCGGTTGATTATGATGATGGTGTTGGTGATGACGGTGTGGCGGTTCTTGTTTTTGTTGCAAATGTGCCTGATATGTATTCAGAATAGCATCTTGGTGATACATAAAGTAATATTGAATCTGAGATATATATGTGAAATCTCTCATGCGAGGATTCCCCACAGTTGCCTTCAAATATTCTCGGAAAACAATTGGATGAAGAGAGGTCTGCATAGCTTCATTCGTGATCGTGACAGCTTGTCCAGCAGAGTTCTGTAAGAGCGGAGCAGCGAATGCAAAGACCATTGGTATAACTCTTGTCTGAGAAGCTGGTATTCGCATAGAGCCTTGGTGACCTTGCGGAATAGTGGGTGATGCTTGTTGGTCATGTTGAGCTGGGAAAACAGGAGAAGACTGCGCTCCTGAAGCCACGTTTGGCTGAATAGGAAAAGTCTGTCCAACCTGAAAAGGGCGTGTCGATGGCATCTGGGAAGCATATTGACTTTCTTCAGACTGACGTGGTATATCACTATGAGATGCACTTCTCAGCGTCTCTGATGGCTGTCTTGTAGTGGTTGATTGTTCCTGAGAATGGAGAGCCTGTTGTTGAGCTGCTTGTTGTTGAGGAGCCTGTGGCAGGATAACTGGTGCAGTCGATTCACTCGTCAGTTGACCCGAGACATTTTCATGAGCAGGAAACGGAGATTGCTGTCTCACTTGAGGTCGAATGGGTACCGGGTCCTGATCAAAATCGTCATCATCAGAATCCAAACTGATAACAACTGGCGATGGCCTCTTTGGAGGAGCACTTAGATTATCAGAAATGTGCTCAGTTATTTGAGGTACGTCAGAATTCCTCGTTCTATTGTCATGTTTATTATACTCATCTTCGTCATCAAGCGAGGCGAGCTCTGGTTCTGGGCCAGGCTCCTTTCTCTGGGGTGGTTTTTCCATTCTCACCAAGACACCATCGCTATTCTCGTACATCGGATGCCACGAACCATCCAGGTCAATTTCGACAGAGTCACAATCCTCTGATGTATTCTTCAAGATATCCAGTACATATTCGTTGAGAGACAAATCCTTCACTGAGATCTTATTGTTGCAATAAGGACAATTCCAAGTGGCTACTTGCTCTTGCAAGTAGATGAACTGTAGAGCATCAAAGCATGGAAGGTGGTGACAATATATAGACTTCACTGGGTATTTCATTCTCATGAATGATACCGGACATTTCAAACTCAAGACTGTAGACATTTCTTGAATTTCATCATCGTCGTCACTACCAGCAACAATTTCCTGCACTGTAACATCCTTTGGTGTACGTGGAGAAGCTAGGATCTTCTGTAAAAGTCTATTTGGGGGAACTTTCTCAACCATATAACAAAAAACCAAAAAATCTTGTTTTGTGAACGCATAAACCATCTCTAACAGATTTTGGGAGTTTATAAATGGAGTCAAATCAGCAGGTTTGGCAGTCCCTGGTCTGTTTTTAATGCCTTTTACATTGTCCTTGATTGGTGTTTGATTGAAAGTTATTTCCAGCGGCGTTGGAAACTCAATATCAGCTTTGATTTGAGGTTTCGTTCTATCATAGACACCACACAACAAGTAGAGTCTATAACTGGGGACAGTCTTCAAAGTAGTCAAGTCAGCTGCAGAAATCTCAAAAGACATCCGGCACGTACCCCTCCCTTCAGCTCTATGACAAATGCCTGCGGATGGGGTCATCAGCTTTTTCAGCACAAAGAATGGGTTCTCTTGGAAAAACAACCATGGCTTCTTTTCGGGGGAAGCCTTCTGTGAATTTTTCTGTGAGGATCCTTGTGAGGATCCCAGTGGCTCGTACTTGCGTCGGAGTTCTCCATAGTTTTGTAAAGGCCTTTCATACAAAGCATCCTGCACCAAATCGCTAATGGCCAGAATCCTCACAAATTCGTTGTTATCCTTTCCAACCTGGAGATATTTGATAACACGGTCCTGTACATCCGCCTTCCGCCCACTCTGAGCAATAGAGATCGCTCTGGCAACGCTCTTGAGCCCCGGGAGCTTCAGCGCGCGTACTCGTGAGAGTAGAGTCTTGTCATAGTTAGTATGGTAATAACCCAAATTTCGCGGGAATTATCGCCTTCAAAAGACCCCGTCTTCGCATATAAAACTCACCTGATAATCCTGATCAGATATCTGCTGCTGCATAGCTAAGTGCCTATGTGCGGATATGTAATAGCACAACCTTTCTTGTTTCCTGGTTCTGCTTTTATGCCTTTTTGGCGCCAGGTCTCAGCTCAAAAAAACCGCCAGAAATTTAAGCGCGGTCTGCTGGGCAAACCGTAAAGTACGGGGCTCAAAACATATTTCAACTATACATGCCCATAGAGGTTTGGGCCACGCATGGGAAATTTGTCTTATATGATATGCGATTGTATGTACGATCCTTCCCAAACAAATGAAAAGTATGAAATGCCATTTTTTTCTCTTTTGAATATGCCATCGTGCTCTCTTTTAGCCCTTATAGACATACTGATAATCAAACACTACTGATGAATCACCTTGACGACGTTTCCAAGTCGTGATATCGTTATTCTGCGAGTTCATTCGGAATAGCCTCACCCTTCTGTCCTGCTTGGAGTTTCCATATGCTCCTTCTCCCACAGATCCACCGAAGCACATCCATAGTTCCTTTAACAAATCACCTTCGGCCTCTCCTTTGATACAACAGTCATTAGTGTGCTCAGAGCCAACAGACATTACTTGGACTCCGATATCACTCAATGCTCTTCTAGTACCATTATCAGTCTTCGATCTTTTAAGTTTATGCTTTTCATTATAAGACCCCACGATGGCGAATGCGCCTTTTGGACGATACTCTTGGATTGGTAAATGTTGGAACTCAATCGATAATTTCGGTTTCTGATTCAAGCCTTTAAAAGATCTTTGTAATATAGTGGAAACTGATTCACTTGATTCATTGAATATGTCCAGTATGTAAATGGCTCCAGTAGCGATATCTCCTTCGAACACTGGAAGAGCATAATTTGTAATGTTTTGCATAGATCGATGTTCGGTATCTCTAGCCATGACAGAGACAGGCAACGATGCAATGAACTCCACTATTTCATCCCTTGATACAAACTTATTGAAATCATTTTCCCCTAGTGCAACAGCAAATGGAATGTTTCTGGTAATCATGGGCGAAAGGGCCTTCAGCAAAGCAGTTTGATAGTCGAAGGTATTCTGCCCATCAAGGACGTCACCAGTGATAACAACAAGTTGTGGCTTCTCATAATCCAACACCTCATGAATAAAGTTCAATGACTTGGAATCAGCCTTACATTCAACCTGTTTCTCCATTTGATCTTTACACACGCCAAAATTTGACGAGAAATGGAGATCAGAGATCTGTAACACTTTGAACTCATTCTCTTTATTAAACCTGAGAATAGGTATAGTGCTAATATCTGAAACATCACGATTGACAACAACTCTAATAGGGATCCTTGATTGAAATCTTCTAGCTCCAGGGACAAGGATCCAATCGTCGCGAGGTTCAATGACATCAGTACCAAACAAATACATGATATCAGTGATGGCATCTTTGGCATTCGGCCTATCGTATTTCACCCATATCCCATCAGGCTTGAGATCCCAGTTGTTATAGTTATACGTGATATCCAATCTCGATTTCGGTCTTCCAACAGATGTTTGTGCATCTTTAACAACGTATTCTGGAGGCTCCCTACTATATGGATCACCAATGACAAGATCCACAATGGCATGGCCTGGGTCATTCGGAGCTCCAGGCTTTGAGTACCTTACATAAAGGAAATCATGATACCAGCTCCAAGAATTTGAGGGTAGTCCATCTAGATCAATGGCCTTTTCAATTCTGTACCAGGTCACAGAGATTCTGGAGCCATCCGTAGACTTTTCGATGATCTGATTACAAGAGCCATACCAGGAATAGCACCTTATTCTCTTAATATCAGATATGTGCCCTCCACGATAGGGTTCCACCTTTGCAACGTGGTTGTTGTAGATATTCATCGTATGTGTGTCAAACATTGTGAAGACCAAATATGACAGGACCATAAATGGTAGCAGCACTCGCCTGAAGAGCCTGACTGGCTGGCGAAACAACGTCATCTACTAATGATGAAGATGTATGCACTTCTTGGGAGATCGAGAAAGAGATGAATTTAATCCCCCCTGATGACGTTCAGGGTGTTGATGAAAATGAAACTGAGATTGAACTTTTCTTTGTTCTAAATTGGGACCAAATGGAGAACATTGCTACGTTGCGGGCTGAACAATAGGAGTTGGGCATCCACGTACAGATGATATGATATCAAACATGCCCGGTCAATATTTACAAGAATACATATTGTGATTACTCCAAAGCGTTTTTAAGAGCCTAAAATAGGTCAAACTCTCACAACAGCATTGTCGTCATTTTAAAGTGAAACTGCAATGCGTTCTGCATCGCGAAAAAACTGGCCAGGCCCTCGGAGATACGCAAGGAGATTACGGAGAGTAACGGAGAAATGCTGTCAAATTAATTGCTGTGTATCGTGCATTACTACAAGAGGTCAATCACCATAGCTTTCACCGTTGTGCCACGTGCAAGAACATTAGATGGCGCATCATTAGCAGAAGGGAGAATCAGTAGACCATTAGCGCCTGCAACACTTCCGATACGACTACTCCTTTGGAATCCAGTGCTCTCTGCGATCAAGTGCTCACCTTCTTGATGAATGTAGACACGCTGATACTCCGGCCTTGGGTCTAGCTTAGTATCTTGATTCAGAATAACATTAACTTCTGAAAGAGATGGGAGCCTTTCTGGCGTTTGGAGGTTGACAAAACCTGAGAACTTTAACAATGATGGAATGACGAATAAATGAGAAGTAACGGAGCACGAAGCTGGATTACCTGGAAGTGAGAAGATGACTTTACCATGGTAATCATGATTCTCAGGAAACGTAGCAAATGTAGTTGGCTTACCTGGTTTCATTGCCACTCTACCAAAATGGATAGTTCCGAAAAGCTCTTGTTCAATGAATGGCTTCAACAAATCCATCTCACCCATAGAAACACCCCCAGAGGTGACAATGTAGTCAACATTATTCAACTGAGATTTAATTCTATCGGCAAGGTTACCCAACTTATCGTTCGCAATGCCTAGATCAAGAACTTCAAAACCAGAGCCTTTGAATAACTGTTTCAGCAATGGCCTATTAGTATCATAGATTTGGCCATATTTCAAAGCCTCATTCAGATTTGCAGCATCGAGATTGACTAACTCATCACCAGTGGACAAAACACCGATAATTGGCTTCCTATAAACCTTGATTTTAAGGACACCGATACTGGCCAGCAGACCGATCTCACCACCTATACTTGAGATACGCTTACCTTTATACAGAGCCAAAGTTCCCTTGGCGATATCACTCCCAGACTTTCTGATGTTATCACCAGGCGTAACGTTTATCGCAAGAATCCTTACCTCTTCTTCTTCGCCATTATCTTTCTCACAAACCAGTTCAGTTTCTTCCACTGGAATCACCGCGGTTGTTCCCAATGGGATTGGAGCACCTGTGGTGACCCTGACAATATTCCCAGAAGTTATCTTCCTTGCCTCTCCAGGCGCAGCATGAGAAACTGATACTACAGGATAGCTGCCTGGGCAGTCACTGTGAATAACAGCATATCCATCCACAATGGAAGCATCAAAGTTTGGTACATTGGCCTTCGCATATATGTCTTCTGCAAGGATATATCCAGTAATATCGTCATCAGTGATCAACTTCTCAATGACTGTAGGAGATGGCGTGTACCGATTGATCAGATCCAGTGCTTCAGGGACAGGAATCATACGATACGGCGACTTTCTTGCTCTTCCAGAGACTGGACCTCCCAATAAGTTCGATAAAATGTGACGCTTAACATCATGGCTATGACAATTTGGATTTCCGTGATTAAGATTGTGTGAGTTTCCGTGAACATGAGAGTGTGAGTGCGAAAGATCATGAGAATGACCGTCTAAGTGGGAATGTGAGTGAGACAAACTCTCAACCTCTGAAGAATGATCAGATTTTGGCTTGTGAAATTCTCTAGCACTGTCAACATTCAATTGCCTCAGAATATGTTGTAACATGTTGATGATGGCATCTAAGTTCTCGGTAGCACCCTTCGGTGAGCCTGGAAGCGTGATAGCGAGCGTCTGATTAATGATACCAGCAGCTGGCCTTGAACATATGGCATATGGCGTGATCTTTAACGAATGGTTCAACATGGCAAACACCAGACCTGGTGCGTCTTTCGTGAACAAAGGCTTCACAGCTTCAGGTGTAATATCCAATCTTGTGAACCCAGTACCACCACTCAATAGGACTAAGCTTGGAGCTGTCACTGGATCTCTTGTAATTCTTTTAACGACCTCTTGGATCATGGCTTTATTATCATCGACAATGTCAACACTCTCAATTGATAGCCACTCGTGACCCTCGAGGAACTTCTCCAGAGCAGGGGCAGTCTTATCGGTATCAGTTCCTCTGTAGCATCTGGAGGAAACAATGATAACAGCGGCGATGAGTGTCTTCATAGCTTCGTGCTCTTTTGAACTGCTGATGTTGGAAGTATTTTAAGGGGGGGGGTAAGTTAGATCTGCTGAGCTTGTACCTGTCTCCACCAAGATTATTTTCCGCCGTCCCAGGTCAGATGAGGATCACTACGAAAAATAACCAAAATTCCGATCCTACGAACTCATAAAAAACCATAATGAATTTACTACTGAGACTCTTCCTCTTGCTGCTCATCGCGTTCCTTCACTTGCTCCCTATTCTCTTCCGTATCAGAACTGAGGTCAATCAATTGCTCCTCGTCTTCCGAGGTTGAAAGATCAGGCTCACCAATCTCAGGATCAGTAGTACTCATACCATCAGAGTCCAGTACCCATTCTGTGGACTTCTCCAATTCATCTCGATCCAATTCGAGAAACTCTTTAACAGAATCTGGTAAGTCAACCGCTGTTTGATCCATGAACTTGGATTCTTTAGTGTAGACAAAAACGATGGGATCCTTCCATTTACTCTGTGTATGCGAGTGGACACCTCTCTTAATATCATCGAACTCTAGGACACCTATTTCGAAGTTTGTATCAATATCTGTTGGTTGAGTATGTTCAACATAGCTCCACTGAGCACCGTCTTCTTTCTTATCCAAGAAACAGTAATTAGTTGAGCGTAATATAACACCAGTTAGAATATAAGGCTCAGGATTAACACCATTATGCCTTTCGACATATCTTTCCAAGAGATATGGAACATTGTGGATACTCTTTTTATGTCTTTCATCGATTAACTTATTATTCAGCTCAGCAAGTTCTTCTCTTTGTTGTTGGATATTAAGTTTGAGAGATTGAACATCTGCCAAGGCATCTTTGATGTTCAATTCAGAGAATTCACCAGCTTCAAATTCCTCAGTCAAGAATTCCAATGAATGATCCAATAATGACTGGATATGTTTCCCCTTATGAGTTTTCAGCTTCATGAGTTTCTTATTCAACTCAGCCCTCTCTTCTTCAATTTCATCATTCTCTTTCTTCACTTCTTGAACGATTGGCTGAAATTCTGTTGTATATATTTGCGGATAGAACTTTTTTGGTATTTCGAAGCCAGTGGGCACCATCATCTCGTCAATACATGGTTCCAATGATACAATGACAGTATCAGATAATGATGAGATCGACTGTGATGTATCCAGCCAGTCAGACCATATAAGAGAATGTAGTGTTTTATACAATGTTCTCTTTACGTCGTCAGGATCAATCTGAAAGAGACCGAAATCTCTGTATTCATCGGATGGAGCGTCACACAGTGTACTTTGGAACATCTGCAAGGGATTTTCAACACCTGTTAGAGCTAATTGCTTCGAAAGCGTCCTGTAAAAAACTTCGTAGGCATCTGAGAGATTATCAACTTCACTAAATGCCTGCTGTGCTATCTTTGGGAAGCTCTTCACAAAGTTTGACAGAGAAGCAAACGATCTTGAAGACGAATCATCCATAAATGCGAAGACTCGCTGTACCTCCAACAAGAATCTCAAGTCATGCTTTTCGCCATCTATCTCAACTTCTGTTACTTCAGACGGCACTTTAACTAGATCGCCTCTGAACCAGCGAGGCTCGTACCCCAACGATCTGAATTCATGATGAAATACAGCCTTTCGAAGCTCTGGAATGTAGTACAGAATAGTGAGCAAGGGGGAGAGATAAGACTCGTAGTATCCGCCACTAACAGGCATCAAGACTGGTGGTGCACCCTCTCTGCGAAGATAGCCGTTGATCATATCGTCGTAGACATTATATGGCGGCTGGCTATCTTCATCTTCATCAGGGATCTGACATACTGAGGCATTACTGTCATTAGGAGAAGCATTCTCGATGTGCATCACGGAATCAATCCGTGGAGGCAACGGTGGTCCGGCATGAGTGGTATCGGTGTAGTGTTCATTATATGATGGCGGTAGAATAGACTCGATGATTCCTGACTCGATCGGTGCTGAAGGAGCTATCTCTGGGTTTTCCATTTTTACTGATTGATCTGCTGCGTCATCACTCTGTCTGAAGAGAAAGTCGATGGCATTGTTGATGTCTCCATTAGATTGCTTTATTATTGATTAGTGCTCTGTAATACAAATACGATGGGGGAAAGTTCAGAAGCAACAACATACTAGAAGAGCCTCAATCGCCTGTTCTCGAGAGAAACCGAACTCCACGATCTGACTAATCTCTCTCTCTTGTGATGGTAAGCTGGACATGAATGATTACTCTGTTTTGTTCTTTCTTTAGTCTTTGGTGCTGATGCAACCTTAAGGCAATTCTACGTTTTCTAATAGAAAACTCTGACACCTGCGATGGGGCGAAAGTGGGAAATCTCGAAATGGGCTGTCACGGCTTTTTTACGAAAGATAACGGGATAACACATAGAGAGTTGGACTATGAAGATGAAACAGTATAAGCTTAAGAAATATTGCCCAGGTCATATACTTCTTACGTTCATTCATTATGCAAAAACATATCCTAAATACCCTTCTAATATACAATCTTCAACTGAAACAATAATCAAAAGACATCAGGCAATCTTTCAATGACATAAGAGTGAGCACCAACACTCATGATCGGAACACCTGGCACTTTTCTAATACGACGCTTCAGATCAGCGTCGTTAGTGGCCACGATGAAACACTTATGTTGCATCACTCTATTGACTAGACAGTCATCCGCATAGGTGCCCTTATGTGAACAACTAAGCCTCTGTATCCTTGGGTCCTTGGCCAATTTCAACGCAATACGGTACTTTGGCCCCAATTTCTCCAGCTCAGCCATGACGCAATCAGTGATCAATGGGATACACTTTGCATACAAAGAATCCATCATGCCTCTCACAAGATCAATCTTTTTCTGAATGGAGAAGTTGATGAAGTTTGTATCTATTAGAACTTGGTATGGGGGTTTGATGGCCTCGTTGAACTGGAAGAAAAGAGCGGATGACACCTGTGGGATGTTTCTTGTCAATTCTGGATCATCTTTAGATTTGCTTTGTTTCTCCTGGTTCTTCTTAAGCTGTTGGCTCTTGTTGGATATTATCCGCTTGGTGGCTGCAAATTTCCTGGTCTTTTTAGCTTTACCCATGGCTGTGTTGTAGGCGTAGTACTTCTTGTCTTGAAGCTAAAAGTGCACTTAGTTAGTTGAAATGAAGGGGATCAAAAAAATTCGTCGGTTGGCGCAACATCTCATTACTGTCTCTATCGTTTGAACACGATTTCAGGGCCATGAGGCATACAAAGAATGAAATTGGAGATTTAAGATGACAACAATCTGAGAAACTTATTGTGACGCCATAGTAGTACTACAGTACGTAAGTAAAAGAGAATTTGTTGAAATATGGTGTGTTTCAGATTTAAGAGTACAAATCGTACCAGCAGTTACACACATTCCTTCACATTCTTGTAAGCGACGGCGTATATTTCAGCACGACTCCTCCTTCAGTAAAGTAGGTTAACTGCCAACACCAATCGGTGAACAATAAATATATAAATGAAAGCGGAATCTGTTTCTAAATGCCCGAAAAAATCTCTTAAAATTTGAATTAGTCTCAGTCTTGAATGTTCCACATCTAATGGAGCGATCTGCGGGCCAGAATCCCAAGGGATGTTCAATGTTCCTTTATTAGACAAATTCGGGACCTGGAACCAAATATGGATATCGAGGCGACTATGGAAGGCTAAGCACGGATTTAAAGTTTGTTTTGTTACCAGTAATGATCCATTGCAGATCACCAATGAGCATCAATGCCTTAATACCTTTGCGCGGCCGTTGTTGGCAACCATGATGTTGATATCGAACTTGAACTTTGAAGTTTCCTTATTAGAATGAAGTAAGGCGTCAACACGAACCGCCTTTTACACAAATAGCAGAGCTCCGGATTCTGGAATCTGTATTTGCGATGATATATATTGTTGACTGGGAGACTGAAATTAAGCTTGAAGTGCTATCGGTCATCCCAAATCTTTAACAATAGGAAGATAATAATCGTTTCTAAGATAGTGACATTAATAGATAGCTGTACCCAAAAATCGATAACATGGGTGGCGCGCTAAGCTTGCTGGAGCCTTATTCATGAGGGGAAACATTTTTGCAACCTCACAGAATATACCAGATTCTCTGGCTCGAAGCTAACTGTTGTGAAGAAATAAGTCAGAGAGAAATCGATTCACAAAAGTGGAAATTCTTAAAAATAGTATTGGAAATATTAATCTCATACACGCCTAAAGGAGAGCAACGCATTCAGATCTGAAGTAAACAAAAAGTCTGGGTTTGTTCTTGTAGGTGAATCTATGAGTGTAGTTATGTATATATGTGTATCTGGATTTCCTGAATCGTATTTGACGCATCACGGTCTGCATGACATGGCATGACATGATTTGATATTTTTCTATCTACAACATCTTTAGAGCTTGATCACTAATATGGCTAGTATAACAGAAATATTTATATCCAGTTAAGCCGCTGAAGCGCTTTCCGGTGAACTTCCCAAACTCTTCGCTGGCCTCATATTTCTAAAAGGTTAATATCCAATCCTCGATGAGATAACTCAGCCTTTTCGAGCTCTAGTTAAGGCGCTGTAATTAGGTAAGGCAGTTTTGTTTGAAATCTTTGGATCAAAATTATTCAGTTCCAAGCGGTTCATTTCCACCTCGAAATAACACAAGGCCGACCCCTTAGACAGCAACCAACAGTCATCAAAGCCACCAGGCGTCGGGCGCTCTTTCATTTAGCACTTAGAAACGCTCACAAACACTCATAAACACTCACAAACACTCTAACAGTGAAACAAACTCGTTTATTCATGTATACAACCCGAGATCCATTTTTCAGATGGTTGTCAATTGTTAATGCCTCCATAAATAGAAAGGGATTAGTGCATCAAGGTTTCTCTCAACAAATGGTGTGCTCTATATAGGTTGTGAAATAATTATTACACGTGTGAACTGCGAAGAAGCCTTAAGACTACGATTTTCCTTTTTAGGATTCTGATAGAACAAAAAGGGTGCTACTTCTGGCCATTTCCCGGCTCTGAAGGTTTCGAGCTAGCAGTGAAACACAGGATTATACAGCTGAGTGCAGTATCTAAGGCAGAAGTGCATGGGCAGTGTGCATTTCTGCAAGCAAGATTGGGATGTGATGAGGAAGATGCCTGATGAGGCAAGCTAGGTTGCATTTGATCTTTGGCGCCACAGGAAAGTAGAAGTCTCGACCAGCACTCAGCTGTTAAGCAAGCTGAGCAATCGCAATATTTGTTTTTTTTTTGCTGATAGTGATTAGATTTCCAAGCGCATAAAGTTCAGAGAGTTGTTGTCAAAAACGGTTGTGAACATACATATCTGTCTCTCCATTCTTCAAACTTGTCAACTCAACCTCAGTGGCGGATATGGACTACATCATAACGCACTTCATCCCTTATGCTTCAACTGATTGAAAGGCTGTTCAAGGATGGACAACACCCGTAACTACGCGTACCACTGTCCCGGGTTCTGACCCTAAGTGTTGGTCAATGCACGAATACTTCAGTACATACAAGGCGATGCAGTGCACTTCCCAGGACATCGACAGGTGGCATGAAGGCGAAAACACGTTCACTTTCAAACGCGCGATAGGCAGCCCATCTATAAATTAGACAAGCTCCCTGCAATAATAGTTGTATTCTGTAACCTTCATCTCCAGGGAATCAATCCAAATCAGCTCTTCAACGATGAAGTTCTTCTCTACTGCTGCTGCTTTTGCCTTATTCTCCGGTGCTTTGGCCCAATACACTAACTCCACCACTGCTTCTACCACATCCTCTGATGAGTTCATCATCTCCTCTACTTCTTCTTATGTGACCCCATCTTCTTCAGCTGCCGTCTCTCCAGTCTTCTCTGGTTCTCTCACTAACGGTAACGTTCCTCAATGGACTGTTTCCATTCCAGGAGCTCTTGGTCCATGGATCTCTATTGCCATTAACATCACCAAGTCTGGTTCTGGTGGTGCTTTCGAGTTTAACGATGCTGAAGTCCACATCAATCAGTCCAAGAACACAGAGGCTACCATCAATTTGACTGCTGATGAAATTGATTTCTTGTACGATCTTGTCGTCCTTGATACTGACACCGTTGACTTCACTTTCGGTGGTGCAATCACTGGTGCTGCTGCTAAGTGGACTACCAGTGCTCACATTGTCATCACTCTTCCAAACTTGAGCAGATTGGGTAAGAGAGATCGTCAACTTGTCTATGACTTGACCTTCACTGTTGAGACTCCAAATGGTGAAGTTGTTCAGCCATCCAACTCTTCTTCCTCCTCTGCTTCTGTGATTTCCTCTTCTGCCTCTGGCTCCGCTTCTGGCTCCGCTTCTGCCTCTGGTTCTGCTTCTGCCTCTGCTTCTGGTTCTGCTTCTGCCTCTGGTTCTGCCTCTGGTTCTGCTTCTGCCTCTGGTTCTGCTTCTGCCTCTGGTTCTGCTTCTCGTTCTGGTTCTGCCTCTAGTTCTGCTTCTGTCACTGGTTCCGCTTCTGCTTCCGCTTCTGCTTCCGCTTCTGGTACCAAGATCACCTCTACCACCACCAAAGACAACCAATCCACCACCATTCTCACTGTGACTTCTTGTGATGAGAACAAGTGTTCTATTGGCCCAATCACTACTGGTGTCACTGTCGTCACTGAAACCAAGAACGGTGTTGTTACCTCTTACACCACTTACTGTCCATTGACTTCTGCTACCACCGTTGTTAAGCCAACCGGTACCACTGTCATCACCATCACCTCTTGTTCCGCAAACAAGTGCACTGAGGTCCCAGTTACCACCGGTGTTACTACTGTCACCACCACCTCTGCTGGTGTTGTTACCACCTACACCACTTACTGCCCATTGACAGGTTCTTCTACAGCTTATGAGACCACTAAGACCGAAACCAAGTCTTACACAAAGATTGTCTCTTCCGGCTCTTCTACTTTCACCACTGTCAGCAAGACCACCGAGACTGTCACCACTAAGGTTACCCCAGAGACTTCAAACCTTGCTTCTACTACCAAGACTGTTACAGAGCAGACTTCTAACCTTGTTTCTACTACCAAGGCCACTACTGAACAAACCTCCCACTTTGTTCCTACCACCTTCATTCCAACCTCAAGCTCTCTAACCACCTCCCTTTCTCCAAGTGCCACTATCCACACCACCTTCACAGGTGCTGCTGTCAAGGCTGCTGGTTCCTCTGCAGCTGCTTTGTTCCTTGCTTTCTTGTTCATCTAAGTTACTTCCTTGTTCATTTAAGCTGGAGCCTCAAGCTGCTTCCCATTCGTTGCTTATTTTTAATTCGTTCATGCTATTATGATTTGCTTTACAGTGCTCACTTCCTTCATTCGTTACACTATTTATTTGACCTTGTTGGTCACTAGTAATATTTTTTGATCAATCCATCGCTATGTCTTACAAAAATTTCTCGTTCTTACTGGTGGATTTCACGGATCACATCGAAAGGTCTTTCTCTTTCAGCATTGCTTCTGTTCTGTTCTATAATTCTCGCTTACATTTATGGTTTTCCTAATGATAAACACATTGTAGCAGGGATTTATCAAAGTTTCGAGCAGTATGCTAAGCTAAATTCTGTAGGAAGCTTGACTGGGATTGAGCCCTCTTAAAGATCTCTAGCATCTGTTTTCCGACATCAGTCGGCAACTCTTGAGTGTCCCTAGAGCTTGTAACCGGCTTCCACTCATTCTGTGGTACCTTGAGCTGTCTGAAATGGTTATTATAAATGTCCTTAACGTATAACCACTGGACTTTGAATTCACCTCTCCATCTTGACTTCTCCATCCAGATCGGGGATTCCTTAGTCTCCAACAAAGGTGAGATCATTTCCGCTATTCCACAGAACTTACCAGATCCGTTAACAGAGAAAAAGAGGAAAATTCTTTCATTAGAATGACGTGAAGCATAGGCCTTATTAAGTCGCTTATTCCCCAGATCTGTAGATGACCACACCTTGTGCATGAAGCTGGTTTTGACATCAGCTTCTGTAAACGACTTGATCACAAAGAAGCGTGAGTCCTGTGGCACATACACACTTTGTGGTGATAGGATAAGGTCTGAAGTCTCAGAGTTGATGGAGCTTCCCCCATTGTAAGTTAGATGTGCGTTTGTAATATATCTGACGTTATCTGTACAATGTTGAACGCTGGTCGTGGAGCTTTGTTGATCGGAAGCGGCATTCTTATCAGCAATACACCAGTTCGAAGTAACGAGGTTAAAAGAGGAGTTGAACTCAAGCCTCATAGATCTAGAAGTAGCTTCACACTCAGGAAGATCTTCGTGCAGAGCGGTAATGCTTGAATCCTTTAATTCAGCCATCTCACATCCAACCACACTGGCAACAACGCTGTGCCAATCCAGCTCATCTTGTGAAAGCATTGATAAGTTTGTGAGGCGTTGGTGAAAGAGGAGGCGGAGGAGGAGGATATGACGCCTTTTATATAAATGACATATAAGAGACGCCAAAGAAAAATCACACAAGGCGGCTAGGGCTGTGACTAAGATCAGAAAATGAAAGTTACATCATCGTGACGGGGGTTAAGAAGTGATCATATCTACACCCCGTAGGCCAATCATTTTTATGGCATAACATTACTTGCCCCAATTGGAAGGTAGTTTCGACTACATTCATGGCTCTGATCCCAACAGATAGTGGAGAGGAGAGTGTCGCGAACCAGCTGCCTTCACTGTAGAGGCACCAACTAGGCAGGTTAGGCCAAACAGTTAGCCAGAGATCCAACCCAATCCCGCAGCAATCTATAATGAAAAGACTATATGGACTTATATAAGAGCCTCTGGACCGCAACCATGTTAGGTTTCCCGATTAGAAGGAATTATTGTTTTTTTTTATCCATCTGGTCTCTCAATTGTAATGTTGCTTGTGACTCCCGAGAGTTTGACACAATCCCGCAACCAAGAATCTCAACACCTTCAACAGAAACACAGAAGGGGTTCGTAACCAGTTTTAACGATTCCATAATCCATCCGTGCGGCAAGCATTCCAATACAGCTTGTAAATGGCAGATGTTCAATTGTCTCACAGAATGCTCAACTTTTCCATTTTACTCTCTGTAATCCTCTTATCAACAAGTGCGCAGATACCCCATTCACATATCAGCCAAGAGCTATATGATAGCCTCACAGTATTTGCACATCTTATTGACATATCGTATGTATGATTCGAATATTCTATCCTCCCGTTACTAACAAGAGCAGCTATTGCATCTCACCGATCTCAAGAATCACTCCCCCATTTAGCTGTGATAACGGCTGTGATGCATTCAACGATACCGAGGTTGTATACCAATGGTGCCCAGAACGGGACTTAGGTGATAGCACAAGGTCTTCTCAATTTGCCATTTCGGGGTATATGGCTCTTTGGCACACCGAAAAGACCATTCTCATCGTTCTAAGAGGGACGAGATCCTTTAAGGATGCCCTCATTGACTTGAATTCTGAAATGTCCCCATACAGAGAAAGCTCTGTTGTATGTGAGGGTTGCAGAGTTCACAAGGGCTTCTATGCAAGTTTCCTACTAACATGGGATAAGTTAAGAGACTTCATCGCTTACTATAAGGATGCCTTTAAGGACTATGAGTTCAAAGTGATGGGCCACTCATTAGGCGGATCCGTAAGTGTATTCATTGGGTTGAAGCTAAGGCAGACATATCCAGATATACATCTACAAGTCATCACGATGGGTCAGCCCATGGCTGGTAATAGCCAATTCGCCAAATATGTTGATTTAATGATGCGTTTGGATCAAGATAATCCGTTCTATAATGGTGACGTGTTACGAATCACGCATAAACATGACCCAGTGGTGAAATTACCAATCACTGATAGTTATAACATTATCTTAGGTGATCGATACACTCATTCAGGCAACGAAATTTTCATTAATGACACCAGAATAGACAACCATGAGCCCTTGTTGAAAAATGTCATATATTGTGATGGTAATGAAGATTATCAGTGTGCAAGTGGCATGAGGTTCACCCGAGATAACAGGCAGCATTTGAATTACTTTCGAAGAATGGGACGGTGTGGGTTTGGATTTATATGAATGGGCCATTAAGATCTGAATCTAAACCTTGGCTCGTCATTATCGTCATCACTATCATTATCGAATGGAGCAGATGTGCTTCTTCTCATGGATGTCTCTGGTCTTGCTGTTGGTCTCCTGGTAGGCCTGGTAGGTATCACGATTTTAGCATCCTTATTGGAATCCATTCCGTTAACATCGATAGATTGGTCATAGTTCTTTCGGAACTCAGGAACTCTATCTTCTTCTGCAATCCTAACTGGCATTCTCAACCCATCTCCTCCTCCAGGAATCATACTGAACTGGAACCCCTCATCTTGGTCTTCATCTGATTCAACAAATAGGTTGTTAACCTTGCGTTGCGGTTGAGGCTCAAGATATTCCTCCTGCTCAGTTTCATGAGAAGCATTTTTACCTCTTTCCATGCCATCCAACATCGATTCATCCATCTCTGTTGTCTTAAAATCCTTTGACGGATCAAAAACATGGAATTGTACGTATTCTTTAAGACATGAAAAGTTTGTATTGACACTTGGTGTCTTTCTCTTTGTGTTCTTAACAAAGACCTTAAAATTCTTTCTTCCTTTCCACTTATCGACACTTTCCAACTGCGTAGATGTTTTTATCGATAAGTCACGCATTGGGATCTCAGACACTTCGATGATTGCTAAGTCACGTAAATGATCGGCAGACTCTGTATTTACGCTCCTGTCCTCTTTAAACCGTTCATTAGCACGCCGTTTGGCTTGAATAACCGCGGAGGAGAATGACTGAGTCTCCAACTCTCTTTTCGTAAACTCAGTACGTCCCTCCAGAGGTCTTTCTTCCAAATACGGTACAATTTCATCCACAAGATTGGTCTCTTCAGTATTTGGCCTGACTTCGGCACTCTCTGCTCGGGGTCCCGATGGCTCATCTTCTGGAGCTCCTTCAGGTGATAACCCGGTCACATCAGATTCAGCAAGAATGCTCATAGTCTGCGGGGATGGGGCGAAGTTCGAACCAATCATCATATTGTCCAATTTTGCGATTCTTGACCTCGGTCTCTTTCTTGTCTTCTCATCTTCTGCAGGGTTAGGGTCTAGTTCAACAGAGGATTGAGCTTTCACATCTTGACTTTCCACCTTCCCACCTCCAGCAAAGAAGTCTAAAGAGTCTAAGGCCTTGACACGCTGTCCGCGCCTTCTCTTAGGCTTCGGTTGTTCCTGAATAAGGGATGGGTCCAATCTTCGCTTTACAGGGCCCCTTTTGAGAATCGATTCATCCAAGGATTTGACTGCTTCAAAGATATCATCTGTACTGACGATGAAACAACCCAATTGCGAAGATAACTCGCTCAACCTGAATTGAAGATCACATTGTTCGGTGTATGGTTCATGAGATGTGGATTTCAAGAAAATTGTATTCGACGTAAATGGTTTGATGATGATAATTTTTTCATAAGGATAAGATAATGATTTGATAGACTGGATGATATCACGTACCGGATCATTAGGTTCTACTAGTTTTGATTCAGCTTTGGCACTTTTCAACACCGGCTCAAGGTACTCAAACTGATCAGCATCTGCAAAAATGAACATAAAGCCATTGAAAATCTCTTTCCTTTGGTATTTTGGCATGAATTGAGGATCTAAGAGGTACTCTTCAAACTTCGGAAAGTTTTCCTCAAAATCATCTTGCAATAAAGGAATACTCTCAATAAGTCTTAACACAAATGTTTCAGTGACGATTGGAATCTGCCTTATCATCGCTTCAAGCACAGAGGAAGATCTTATTTTAGCAAGAGTCGTCACAAGGTGTGTAGTGTCACTGCGTAGATCATAAGAATACTTGATTCCAATTCTGGTCAACTGAGGCTTATCAATGCGCAGTTCCCTGGATATCTTCAACTGTACATCTTTCTTCACCAGCCATATTCTTATACCGTTCCTTCCAACGATCAATTTTGCTGTCCTATCAACCACTCTGATGTCTGGCCTATTCTTTATGTCATCCTTCATGGCACGACGGTCAATGAGTTCATCATCCACAGTGGTTATACCGCCTACTATGGATATCTGTAAGGTTTCCTTACTTACCGTGAGTGTGAGATGCTCCTTGGAGACCAAGGCAGAGTTCACGACGAAGTTCTGGTTGGACCGGCGCCCTAGTGTGTAATCCTGAAGCCATAGCAAAGAGCACCGGTTGATGGTCTCCTTCGCTTGGTAGATTGTTAATTATCGCTGGACAGCTATTCAGATAGAAGGTACTCACATTTTGCGTCCTCAAAGGAGTACCGGATGTACCACATTGTTGTGTCTAATGGCGGAAGCTTCTGCTGTTTTGTTCTTCCGATTCTTTGTGCTTCCCAACTGTTGAAGATCGTCATTTTGTAGAGGGAGAGGGTTAACAAGAAAAGATCAATGAAGTTCATCATCTACGATTAAACTTTACAGGCTATGTAGTTAGCCTATCATTATAGTTCCGTTCATATTTGAAGATTCACCAAGTCAGCCCAAGGATCCGTATCTGCGTTCCTTGTCGTCTCTGTCTACTTCTCTTTCCTTCTTCTCATCTTGTCGTAAATAATTGACCTCTCCAAGATCACCCTCCACAAAGGCAAATTCAAGCTGAATTTTTCTACCAAGAACTTCTTGCCCATTACCCTCTTCAATGGCTCTCTGAGCTTCCTTTAAGTCTCCGTACTCCACCAAAGTATATCCCTTCACATAGCCTGTCTGTCTATCTAAGTTGAGATGCATCGACTTCACCTTTCCAAACTCCGAGAAGAAGTCATCAAGATCC
This sequence comes from Williopsis subsufficiens, assembly GCA_017948575.1. Taxonomy (NCBI): domain Eukaryota; kingdom Fungi; phylum Ascomycota; class Saccharomycetes; order Phaffomycetales; family Wickerhamomycetaceae; genus Williopsis; species Williopsis subsufficiens. The sequence goes on from JACVEX010000029.1 coordinate 209,490, forward strand.
TCCTCAGTGGCTTCTTCATGAATGTTAGTTCCTATGAGGACGTACCCTTCTATAGACTTCTTCGCTGGGAAACCCTGTCTCGTCGTTGGGATTTCTGTACTGTCTACTTAGTTTTTAGTACATAAACTTCCCAAAGGGCAATCTTTGAAACTTACTGGTGGTATCAATATCCATGATCACATCAGGATCGCTCATTTTATATAGTGTCCTCCAGACAGTATAATCGTTATGCCTTGGGTGACCAGATGCTCACCTGTTACTCTACTGTTTCCTAAATCACACAGGGGCTACGTAACACTATAAGAACTACAGCAATCGACATACTTTAGTACCATTTTATAAGGGCGATAGTTTTCTATATATACATTACTTAAAGCTGAGAACAACAGCGAATGAGAGACCTGGCTTCGCAGTGTCCTGGGATCTGTTGGATAGCGGAATGTTATACGACAGGTCCAAGGTGGCATTATCAGCCTTGTATGAAAGTCCAAGACCAGTGGCCATGGCACTATTCTTGATCATATCACCGGAGAAGAAAGTCTTTTTTGCTTGTTCCAAAGTATTGAAGTCATAGACATCACCGATATTGAAGTAGTTATACATTCTCAATGGAGAGTCTTTCTTGGAGTTTGGCAGTCTTGTAAATAATCGGAAATCGGCTTTGAAGTGAGATAACCCACCAACATAGTCATTACCGCTCTTGACACCTACACCGTTAGACTGGAAACCTTGCAATGAGCTCAATCCACCGAGAAAAAACTTGTCAGAGATATGAAGCTCATCAGTCTCCGCAAGGGACTTTATAAAGCCAGTTTGCACGTTATATCCCAGAGTGAAGTTCTCAAACAAGAATGAAGAGGCACCTTCCAATTTCAGAAGAGATTTCAAGAATGGCTGTAATTGTAAACCTTGTTGAGAACCTGAGTAATCCACAGAGTTATGTCCAGAGAACTCATTGTCCAGAGAAATACAAGAGCCACCAGAGGTGAATCTACCAATGTGTTTCCTGGAATCATGACTGAAATGGGTCTGTAACCCCAATTTCAGATCACCGCCAGCATAGGTACGAATCAAATCACTGGCGTTATTCGAGATATCTGTCACTTGTCTCAAGGAACCACTGAGGCCCACAGTCCACACAGTGGCACCACATGTCTTCCAGCACAAATTCTGCAACCCGATAAGAGCACCAGCGCTGAACTGCTGATGTGAGGCCCAATCTTGAGCATCAATTGTAGAGATGGTTGGATTAATTACAAACTTTCCAGAGTTTGAGCGACCCCAGGTTGGACACAAGTAGGACAAGTCCCAAACCTTTCTGTTGATGCTTTTAGAGAAGGGGTCGTAATTGATGTTAACGTCAACAAGTAAAGAATCACCATTCTGGGAGAAATTCGGATTGAGGTAACGGAACCCAGCTGCGACGTCATAATCAGTACTCTTAGAGTATGAAGCATATTTGAACAAAGGCATCTCAGTCAACGAAATAATAGCCTTCACAGGTAATGCGTTCTCACTGAACTGTGGTTCACCTTTCAGAAGGGCTGGCACTTGTGAAACACCATCCAAGTCCAGTTTGATTCCAATTTCTTTAAATAGACCGGTATATTGCAATTTCTCACGGATTGATATCAACTCAGTTTGCAGTTTACTCAAGCTCAAAGTGGACTTGGAGTTTAGAGCTGGAGAAACGAGCTTATTGTAGAAATCATTGGAGAAGTCACCGCCAGTTATCTCAATCTTGTTCAACACCACTGGCTTTGTGGTCTGGTTTCTGAGCAACTCAACTTGCGAATCCTTCGAGATTTGTTCTTGGAGACTCATTTCGAATAGTTTCGGTTCTAATACTCACTCAATTACCCTTTTAGGTTCCGCCAGCTCCTGAACCTCTTCCACAGAGAGAGTTCACAAACTGCTCCCGCCAAAACTGGCTGCCCCGGCGCTTGACCGATTTTCGCGAACTTTCCAAAAAGAAATCCAAACACCACAGTGGCATGGGTGGACACTAGTGAAGAATTTTCGGGTGATAAGAGAGGACAGAGTTAGCCTCTAATTAATATGTCGATGAGTGGTTGGATCACTGTTAAATGGTATCGTCATTTGTGCAGTTCTAATGGTTGTACTAAATTATAAAAAAAGCAATGAAATGATAATCTCATATGTAATGTCTTCTGTAAGAAGATCTAGTGATCTATGATCACAGAGCTTTCCTCAAGAAAGCAACATGGAAATCTCTAAGGGCATACACCTCATCCTCCAAATTCCCATCTACGACTTTCCCTGTTTCATCAATTTTTTGTAAGAGCCTATTGCCATACTCGACAAATCCAAACTTCTTATAATACTCATTTAGCCCATGCTCATAGATCACAGAACAGAATAGATGATCTTTCCCTTGTTTTCTGGCCAAGTCAGAAACGGAATCAATCAGATATGATCCAACACCCTTCTGAAACGAAACAACACCGGTGAGTTCCCACCCCTGACCTTCAGATATGGTGTCCTGTTTCCCACCGATCGTTCCCAACACATCTTCTAATCTAAGATCTTTAGGATCAAAGTTTTGACCCACATCCTCAACCGATACGCCATCTCCCAATACCTGAATGAGCGCGTCTTCTTGAATCTCGCCAGTTTTTACCAGCATCAACAAGAATGACTCGTCCTTATATAGACCAAGGTCCTTAAGAAACATTGATGTGTCTTTGATTCTTGGTGAGTCAATCACTCTATACTTCTTGTTGTAGTCATAACCTGTATTAATAACATGCGTAAAGAACTCAACTAGCGCATTGAAATTTGGTGATTCTGGAAGAAAGAGTTCTCGCGAGAACCTCAATAGCTTTACCTGACAGTCCCTGGTCATATCTTATTCCGGTGTGATCACGGACTTTATAGAACAAATGCATTCTTGTTTTTTTGCCGAAAGCTTACAACCACCAGCGCCCATACAAACCTCTAGTTACAACGACAATTAAACATAAAGCAATAGCTATTAAAACACTAATTTACAAAGAAATAGAAAGGAATAATCACAAGTAAGCCATCCACAGAGGGTCACAGGCAGCTAAATGTTTCGGATTTACGGCCTGTTGGATCTGGTCCAAGATATGCTGTGTAGTGACAGAGTTCGAATTATTGACGCTGCACAGTTGTTGCACTTTCTTGATGACCAAGTCAACATTCACACGGACAATCTCACGTAATTGGGGCTCTTCAGGAGCTGGACGATGTTGTTGAGTAAACCAAGAGATAGTCTCATCACGAACAAACAACGGCAAATACGTCTCCAACTCAGGTTCAGGTTCAGTAAGGGCCCTAGCAATAGCCAACATGTGGACAGACAAGATTCCTTCCAAGCCGGCTTCACCAATCAATTTCTGGATGTTTGGAGTTAATCTGAAAGGAACAGTCTCAGGATTGAAGAAGATTGGAGCAGCACGCTGAGCGTTAACATCTAACGCTGTATTGGCAAAGAAATTCGTGTTGGTCTTGGAACTTGCTAATTTAGATGGAAGCATCTCAAAAGTGGACACTGCACCAGATCTCTGATCTATGCTGATCTTGTGAGGGAGACGGTTGTTAATGCTCATCATGTAAGTCATAAATAGGAACGACGCATACTGAGATGTGAACTGCTTGCGGAAAAGCCAGAAGTCCTCAAATTCAGTGAACAGAGCGGAGAAGTAGTTCTTCATAACAGAGCTTGGAACAATCAAAGACTGAATAGAACTCAAAATTTCAACCCTAATACTCATAATATCTGGCTTTGGCAAATGCGGATCAAATGCATCTCGCAACTTCTCGTTATAAAAAATCATTGGTTGATCACGGTTCACATTCATTTTCTTGCAGTAGTCCTCGTAAATCTCTTGCAGAGTCACAGCAGACTCGGTGTCATTCATGATTCTGATATGGGGTGATAACGGAATGGCAACTGGCAATGTCAATTGAATGTTACGACGGCGTGTTTGAACCTTCTGGGACAAAGCATCATTGAATATACGATACAATTGGAAGATTCTTTCCTCACGTCTGCAGTGACGAGCTGCTGGAAATTGCACAGCAAACTGGTGCAAGCTCCCATCATGACCACGAATCTTGATACGCTTATAACAAGCATGAGTACCTCTTACCAGGTCCAAAGTCGGCAAGAAACGTTCGATCTTAACAAAGTGTTGGTTATTATCCTTATTCAACAGATACTGGCCAGGAACTTCAATATCTTCAAATTTCTGATGATGAAACTCACTCAGATGAGGACAAACACTTTCAAGATTGACTTTCGAGAATCTTCGATCCAGCTTGTCTTCTAAGCGGTCTCTCCATTTTCTTAGCTTAGAGATATAGGTCTCCAAGTTTGGTTTAGTCTCAACAAAGTCATTGTCGAATTCAGCTCTTATATGCTTAGGCAAAACCGTATCAGCAAATCTCGTTATATTAGCCTCCGTTGTAGGCGGAAGCTTAGCATCCTCTCTCGGGTTAGGAAGACGGCTGGAATACTGAATACCATCGTTCAGCAAAGCAATGACCAATCTATAAGCATCTTCGTCGGCAGTACATTTGAATCTGTGGTTGATTTGATCTACCAAAGACTCAAGAGAGAGAGCCAAAAGAGGGTATGCAGTCTTCAGAATACCCATAATTTCCTCTACGTATTCCCATGGCTGGCGGATATCATTTCCTGTAGCGCCTGAAGCAGGACGCTCAGTACCACTTGAATTGGTACCATTTTGGGATCCCTGGACTGGTTGAGCAGCTCCTGGACCTTGGGAATTGACGCTACCATTCTGTGAGTTCTGACGGTTGGCAGTCGCAATTGCTTGTCTTTGGATAACTGCAAAGTCTTCCTTCGATGTGCGGAGCTGGAAATGTAAGGCCTGTGGGTAGGTCTTAGCAATTCTTATCAAGACTTGACGAACCAGTTTTGCTTCCTTATGGGACAAGGAAGTCAGCAATTGCGGGATAAATGTAATCCAATACCACACAGGGACCTCACCTCTGTAAGACTCAAAGGCTTGAGATAGAGCACCAGAAGTATCATCAAGACTTATCAACCACAAAACGCGACATAGTAACTTTCTGGACTTCGCATTCTTGTAAAGACCAGCAGCCTGCAAGTAACAACTGATGGCATTGTTAGCATAAACCATCTCGTTAGGAGATTCTTTGAGACGACGATCATTGAAATGGCCCCATTCGGCCCATGCTTTGGCAAGGTTAAGATCAATCTGAACTGCGGTTGCGAAGGCTTGGTTTGCCTCATCCTGTGCTTTGAGCTTGGCCAAGAACATACCCTTCAAAGTGAAGAATTCAGCTTTCTGCTGAGTGGCAAAGTAAACGAGATTGGTATTGCTGATCACATCAAGACCGGTATTCAACTCGTTAACATTTTGGTAATGACACTTGGCTTGCTCTCTGAGTTTGAGAAAAGCCTCTTGAATCTCAATGTTTGGGAGAGTGTAAATTTTAGTTAACTGACTGATACAAACATCTGGCATATTGTGCTTACGCGCGACATGAGCAAATCTGTTGATGACCCATGCAATCTCGTGGTAACCTCTGTAAGCATAGCTGTTGGCGTTACTGTTACCATTGGCTTGTTGCAGCGAAGGAATGAATGGCATATAAACCTTGTTGATAACACCAAATGCATGTTGACGCCAAGTCACAAGATCGTTCCATATATTGATGTCATCCCAAATGTTTGGAAGGCGTTCTCTCCAAGCCTGTAAAATTCTTTTGAGTTCCTGAGACTTGTTGTCCAGGTTCTGTGCATTCGTCGTCAAGAGAGAACCATAAACCTGAGAAGCTTCCATGAATTCCACATACTGCTGAAGGGTGTGCAATAACGGAATATGAGCATTTGTAAATCTCTTAGGCAAGGAGTGCCACTTCCGAAGAGCCAATTGGATACCTTCATCACACAGCTTCGAGAGATCCTGGAGGTTCTCCTTTTGTTGAGAGTAAGCTTGAAGAGTCAAGAATGTTTCAAACACCTGACGGCGAGGAGTTGGAACGTCCATCACAGTCTTAACAGATTGTTCTAGTGGCTCCTTATCAGCAGTCCAATCGGCAACACGCCAACCACATTCTAGTAGTAAGTCTGTAAATCCTTCATGCTTTGCAAGTTCAGTCAATATATCCCAGTGTTGTAGCTTTTCAGCACACAAAATCCAATTGTCTTCCCAGAGAGAATATTCCGATTCGCCATACGGAAGAGCACCACTGCGAGCCTTGATCTGAGCTGCCTCATACAACTGAAGGGCTTTATCCCATAGACCAATTTGCTCATAAGACAAAGCAGCATTGGTTTCGAGATATTTGGCTCTTCTTCTCCATTGTCCATAGAACATATCGTCCTCTTGAAGAGAAGCATACAATTCGATTAATGCATCTTGATTTGCTTCACGTACCAGATTATTTTCGACAAGAGGTTCCTCATCAATGCCTTCTAAGATCTTAATAGAAGGATACCAAGCATCGAAGCTATACCCGAGGTATTTGATCAAGTGAGGCGGTAATTGAAGATCTGGACATTTACCAATACCTTCGAACAAAGACTGAATAACATTAGGACGGGCATCAGCCTGGCGAGAATGATAGTCTTTGGACAACAAGGCAACAAGAGCCTCTTTGAATGTTTGCTTCTCACGACGATGAATGAAGCTATAAGCAACTGGGAAGACATCGATCCATGTGTTATGCACAACTTCTGAACTTTTGTAGAAGAGATCAGTTAAAGGAACAAGAATATCTTGAGCTCTGATATTGGATGCGTTCTTCAAGAAGTCGCTGTGGTGGCTCAAGAGCGTCTTCAGACCATCGTGCGGTTCATCGACTGTTTCTCCAACGATACTGTTAATTTGGTCAAAAGCAGCAAATTGGTAGCTTCCTTCCAGCTTTAGGAGATGGTCGCCATCAAAAGCACCATAGAGCAACTGAAGCGCTTGATTTAACCAGCAATAATCACTCAAATACTCCCAATTTTGTTCTCTTATAACATAGTACAACCTCTTGTTGATATCTTTCTCGAGACTATCATTGAGGATTGACATCAAGCGTCCGCGGATTTCGGAGTCTGCAAGACGAGTTCCAACCAAGAATGGTTGCTCCATTCTGACAGTTAACTCAGTACATGCCAAAGATTTATCTTCAAAAATGTCGACTATGATCTGATAAAATTCCTTCGAAAGAGACAGCTCACCTCTGAGCTCAAAAACCAACATTTTGATAAGAATGGCAGCTTTTTCTTTGGTTGTTGGAAAAAGATCAGTTGTCGAGAAGACCCAGCTTCTAACAAGAACTATGATGTTCTTGAGCAAACGAATATCAAGGGAGCGGTCTATCAACTGAGCCAATAATGTCAAAAAGATACGACGCTGGTCAGCGAGTGTTGAGATTCTCATCGAAGATATGCATAAAATCTTTTCAAGAAGCTTCGTAGTCATTTTCTGCTCGAACTCTGCTTGTGGCGATGTTGAATCGGTCTGCGAAATAGTTATGTGATCTTTACAGATCTTAGCAAAAGTTCTGATCAAGCTCTGAACCAGATTGTCAAGGGCTTTGGGATAATGATTGGCGAGTGTCCATGCTAAAGTCACTCCAGCTGCCACTGAATTGGTGTTTTGTAGATCCTCCCCGACAATAGCGCTCAAAAGTGACAAGAACGTTTTCACATCCTCGGATTGCATCTTGTCGTCAGACCCAGTCTCCTTGACAATTGCTTTCAATATTGTTCGGAGGACACGCTGAAGACCCTCCTGGACATCATGATTATCTGATCTCAAACACTTATCCAGTAGGTTCTGTAGGAAACTGATGTTCTCCACCATCCATTCAGATGATTTACCTTCCAATGCAATTCCGAGAACATCTAAAGCATTGAGACAATAACCAAGAACATTGGCACTTGAAAAGTCCGCTTGAACAAGGAATTTCTCAAAGAACGCCAATTTCACTGTAACTTCACACCAGAACCCTGGACTAAGAATCTTGTAGAGGATATGAAGAGCTTTCTGGCCCAAGTCACTTTCTGATGCTCTCTGAGAACTGATGCAAATAAATCTAATCAAAAACGTCACACAAGCTTCTCTCTGTGCAAATGGAACGGAATAATTCTTTGGAGTCGTGATATCTGTTCCCAGAATCTCAATAGAACCTGAGGGTTCCGAGTCAAGGAGCTTCTCCTCTTCCTTCTCAAGTACAGCAGAATTCAAAGAAGTTATGGTTTCGTCAACAGTCTCAACATCCGTCTCTTCTCTAGCCTTGATCTCCCAGTTAAGGATTAATTCTGCGAGCTCAATTGCCAGAGTCTGATTCTCGATAGCAGGATTAGCCATGGATGTCAATTTTCCCATATATGTAATGATGTTGGGAATAAAATGGTCTCTGGCAATGTAGAAGATATCTGCATGGTGAATCAAGAACTGATACACAGTTAAATTCTGCTGGACATTGTTCTCAGAAAGGACACGTCTCACCCATTTGATCCATCCCGTAGATGAGCCACTTGGCTCCATTCGTTGTGGCATCACCGGTGCCAACAGGTCAAGAGCTTGCCTCACCAAATATCTAGTATCCATCGAGTGGGTTCTTAAAAGAGCAACAAAAACCTGTGTCACAAGTTTCACCGGCGTATCATAAACAGAAATAAAGTACGAAGTCACAACATAGGCAGCCTGCTTGGTAAGGGAATCCTCTAGCTTCATCAAATTCCAGCTGAATTTTATAACATCCTTTCTCAAGTCAGTGACCAGCTGTGGGGCATATTTAATCAACAAGGCGGAAAGTTGAAGAAGCTCAAATCTCAAATTGTCAATAGAACCAGCCACATGATCCGTTACCATTTCATTTGAGGCTCTCCAAACCTTACCATGGATTAAATCTAACCATGCTGGTACCTTTGATCCAGGTCTTTTGGTCGCCAAAGCTTCCAAGTTGTTGCCCTTCAAGCCTTCAAACAACACAATTGAGTTAAAGATGTGTTTTAACACAAATACCCTCGACTTGAGTGATTTGTTGTCTGTAGCAAAGAGAATGGACTTGTTCAAATACTCCTGGCGTAGAGTGGAATCATCAGACTTCACAATACGATCAAAAAGGAAATCCTCCAAACACGGTGAAACAGGAACGTTAATAGCACATAGAAGGTCAATAAAGCCTAACACAATATCACACTCCATCAAGTTACTTTCGAAGTAAGTTACAAAAAGAACTTGCAATTTTTCAATACTCTGTTTAACACAGAAATGAATTGGGGACGTGAGAGATGCGCTCTGCTCAATAGACACTATCTCCTGCGAAAGAGAGAATATATCCAATAAAACGGACCTGTGTTCCATTAACCACTGTCCGTCATCATCTGCCAAACTCTTGATCAAGTCAACGAAGTTCGCAAACTTAATACACTTATTCTCTGGCAATGTCTCCTGAGAAACGCTGTTGTAGAAGCTACTCAAGTTCTCTTTGATGTGGTTTCTCAGGTCACCACATTCCTCCAAAGACACAAAGTAAGCCAGCTTGGTACCCATTTCTCTTATAATGAACTGCTGGAGGAAATACTGATAAGTCTCTGGTGGAAAACGGTTCAAGAATTTCGCAATCGGTGCTCTGAATGGCGATCCCTGGCTGCGCCTCAAGTTCTCTTCAAGGTAGTTCAGCGTTCTAATAATTTCTTCCATGAAAGTGTATGCCTTAGGTGGCAGAAGATGGAAGATATTCAGGATTGCAACAATGATCTTTACCGTTGGGTTGTGTTCCAGCTCCTGCGAAGAAATAGAGTTCAACACGGATGGTTGCGCCCATGCCATCAAATGATCAAGAAGCTTCCTACCAATTTCAACTTTAAAGTAGGTTATCAGAAGCTCAAGTAGTCGAGCCAAGGCCTCAAGACCAGAAACAGTTAACTTTTTGTGGTCCGAAAGATTCATTAACATAGGCCGTAGGCCATTTTGTAATAATTCCTTCGGAAGCTTTGCGTTCTGTGATAGCACCTGCTGAAGTCCTTGATGAGAGGCGTTAATGATTTCGGTAGACTTTGCACACAAAGTTTTAAAGAACACGGCAAGAATTCTGATTCTTGTATGGCCCTGTTGATTCAGCGTGAATTCCGGCTTGGTTAGGGCCAACGATAAAAGTTTGATGCAGACGACTCTAAGTTTGACAAGTTGCTCAGATGTTCTATGTTCTGAAACCTTATGGGCACTAGTAAGAGATTCATCCTCAGCATCAACCAACGTCAGTGCTTCCATCAACAGCCTATTTAATTCATCGTTGAATGTTAAGAAAGAATTATCCAGGCCGAGACAGAAAGTAATAGCATCAATGTTGCCAATCTGCATCGGAAATGGAAGAGCTCTCAAAGGTTTACCAAAGATTGGGGTCAATAAAATGCTCTTGCACTTCTCAATCATAATTGCAACAGGTACACCAGTGGTGGCCGAAAGGGCTTTCAATGCCTCCTGGGCAGTCTCTCTGACTATTGGGTTGGCATTACTCAAGTCATAAACTAAAGCACCGACAACAGTTTGGAATGGCTTCTCTAGTACTTCATTTTCAGTGGTTCCTTTATTGGCTTCAACAAGAACTTTCAAGATTAAGTTCTTGGCAGTTTCACAAACTTCACTTGGTGCCTCTGGGTTTGTATCCCTCAAGACGTAGAACATCGAGTGAACCAATTCAAATTGGCGATTCTTATACCAAGAGATTGGAATACCAAGATCTTCTACCATGCTCTTTAGCCCAATTGTACTGGCAAGTTTATTGTAGAAAGCTTCATCATAACTTGAGTGTACAAAAGCATTAAAGAAAGAGCGCAACACAGGGAACTCCAATGCTTTCTCCTTAGAACCAAAGACAAGAACCGATGTATCAAAGATAACTTTGATGGCTTCAAGACCAGCTTCTCTAACTTCCATGAAGTATGAGCTCAATGCGTAAATGATAGCATCAAACATGATACGTTCTGACAAGACAACCTTACCTTCATGGTCACTAACAAGGAAAGGACGTTGGTTTTTTACCTTTTCAGTGAGAACCTTCCCAACACCAATCAATGTAAAGTGCTGTGCAATGCCTCTTATCAAAGAAACAGCTTCATGCTTAAAATCTGGAACAGAAATTGCATAGAAGAGAGCTTTGTAGAGACGAAGGGCCAATTCTTGTTCACGGTTCAACTTCTGTTTGGAAACGATGATCTCGTTGACAACCTCAAACTTGTTATATTCGATCTTCTCCTCTAACATGAGTCTCGCAGCAGTTGATAACTTTGCAGCATAATTCTCTGGGATATCATGGGTAGGAATAAATAACAAGAATACTTTCGAAATGTATTGAAAGGCGCTCAAACGGTAGTTCTTCTCAATCGACACATCCTCTAAGATATCTATAGCCTGCTTGATACCAGATGTGACAGACAAAGATGCTTCTTCTTGCACACCCTCTATCTTGAACTTGGCATAGACATTCTGGTCTAAGCTAGAAACAACTTTCAAGTCTTGATGTGGCTTAATGAAACGTCTGTTTCTGCCACCCAATTTACCCAAGATTCTGAAAGCAGTATGCGAATGCTGGTGATGGTATGGTAATGGCTTTAGGTGTCTCCAGAGGGCCTCCATCACTTCATTAATGACAGGTTCGATGATCGGATCAAAATACTCCGCCGTCAAGTTATCAACACATAGTTCTAAAGTCCTCAAACCTTGACTAACAAGTTCTTGAGTACTGTTCAATGCAAGAACCAATGGTCTCATAAGATAGTTCAAGTGTGGTACAAGCACACTTAACCTGACAGGAACTGTAAGACACAATTCCACATAAATGTCACTTTCCTGTGGGCGACGAGAGTTTAGGATCATTCGGTTGAGTGACTCTAAAAGAACTTGAAGAAGAGGCATGATCTCCTTATAGAGATTCTCAAAGCGACCACCTCCAATAGATCTGAATAGTGTTCTAATCAAGTGGAAGAACGCAATTGGCTCCTTAGATGTAGTGGTGAGCTTTAAAGACGTCAATATCAAATCATTGAGATGTGGCAAAATAACCTTTTCATTTAGCGCTGGGAAAAGATTGACAGACATGAAACACAACTTGAACAGACGGATCAAAATATTGGTCTTGACGATATCTGATGAACCCAACTCCTCCAATTTACTTTTCAAAAACGAAATCAGCAATCCAGAGAAGTTTGGCGAAGTGTTCTCATTTGCTAAAAAGAACTGAGGAATATGGAGCAAAGCCGAGTCTCTCAGCATGGCTTCGTATAAGAAACCAACCTCACATTGAACAATCTCATTGAAAGTAGCTGCATCGATATGAATGAAAATAATGGCAAAATTTTCCATCAAATCTTTTTCTTCTTTTGATGAGCTCACCGGCAACGAGGGACCAGTCAATTCCAGAACTTGCTTGTTAGGTTTTGTCTGCTTATTCTGAGCAGTAGAAAAGAATCTCATACCGGAAATACATTCACGGAACAGTTGTCTGAGAATATTCACCTCCTCGTTAGAGAATACTCTAGCAAAGTCATTCCATTTTTGAGCTTGAACCTCGTCTTGAGAAGCCGGTGGGGGTGGGTTGAAATTCTTCAAACCATAACTAATAGTCTTCAAGAACTGCAAAAGGGTGCGGAACAAGTAACGTGCATCCTTCAACGGATCCTGTGTTGATGCAGGAGCTATCGATATTGGAACCTCTCCTTGAAGGTCGAAAATATCATACACTTTCTCCTCAGTCTTCTTTTTCTCCCCAATGTCCTTGGAGACCTCGGGAGCCTCATCCATATTCACATCACCATCTGCATCTTTCTTTTCAGGTTTGTTCTTATAGGCAGCCTTCCTCACATTCTCAAGGAAAATGTTGATTTCATCGTCAGCATCAAAGGATTGTAGGTTCTCTTTCTTGAGGGTATCTTGTTGAGCATGCTCCTTCTCAAGTCTCTTGAGCTCGATCTCTTTATGGTGATTCATAATATTCGGAAATTGTCTGTTCAATGCTTGGAATCTCTTGGTGAAGGCATCGATGATCAACATGAACAATTCACGGCCTTCTGCCTTAGAGTTCAGACGCATGATTCTTTCAACCAAATTCAATAATAATTTGGCACTCATGATTTGAACTGTCAATGCTAATGAGCTGTCCTGAAGATGATTACAGTACATTGTAATAGTTTGCAGGATCTTATCCGTGGACAACTCATTTCTAACATTGTGCACAAAATCAGCGACAATACTGTATGCAAGTGGACGGAGAGTTTCATGAGCAGTCAATCCATCACCAATGAGTACAGTTTCATCAAACAACAAATCAAGTTTTGGAATGAACATGTTTCTGTATGGAGTGGTCAAGATGTGTCTTGTTGCATGCAGCAACTCCTTCCTGGCGGGGGATAGTTCACTGGGACAATCTTGAAGAAGTCTCATAATCAAATCTGCAATGATATCGGTGTAGTCCTTCAGCAATGTTTGCGAATATCCCCGAATAAAGATATAAGCCAAGAAGGAAGCAGCTTTGACCTGGCCCAAGATGAAATCACCATATACCGCTCTGTTCTTGATGGCTGGAATCACAGATGTGTATCGCTGGCCCTTCTCTTCTGCAATTCTTCTTGCCTCTTTCTGCTGAGGCACCTCTGCCTTGAGGATATCAATGATATGAGGAATGAACTCGGGGAGAGATGTATTGACAATCTGTTTGTATGAAGATGTCAGTGTCACCATAGCTATTGGACATTCTGCAATCGTCTTGAACGAGAACATGGCTCTCGCCAACTGCTTTGGTTCCTCTTGTGTTAACAGAGGCGATGAAGGATTTGGAGAGTTGAAAGATCCCTGGTTATTCTGTTGGCCTTGGTTGTTCACGAAAGTATCACTGATCAACTGATCCATATTCTTGTACATCTCTATGATGAGCTTAATAAAAGGATCCGCTCTATCTGTGAGGATACTCTTATAGCTCTTGAAAAAACTAGTCATTACCTTCAAGCAAATAACACCATTCTCATCATTCTCTGTCAGGATAAGCTTCTGTAAAAGATCGGCAGTCTGGAGACAATAGCTTTGGAAGGTATCATTCATCTGAGATCGATGGATGATTTCAAGAATGGAATTTCTGAGCTTATGCTCAAAGCTCTGACTCGAGAAGCTGATAGGCACAGTCTCCAACAAATTGATATAAATTGGAATGAAGTGGGACAAGTAGTATTCATAGTCATTTGGAGATGTGAGTGCTTCAATCATGTCAGACAGCTCAGAAAGAACAGAGTGCTTGGTCTTGTAGTCAACATCTTCCTTTAGCCGCTGAGCAAAAGCATCAATTTGTGTAGTGTATGCCATCTTGTTGAACTGTTATCTCTAATAAACCTCGCTTCCCAGTTTAAACACCACTGTCACTCACGACTACAACAAACTGCGTGTAACGACAAAGTAAGATAACAAGTGCGCGTTGCCAAAAGAGCCGTGATTATGTGCAGAACCAGCTGAGCTATGCGAATGGCCTTCTATCAAACGCTCGCACCTTTTTGTGCTATTGTTTTGGGGTGTCTTCGCCTAATTCTAAGTACTGGACTTTTCCACTTCTCTAGGTTTTCGTACCATGAGGGAGCTGTCCCCAATGCGAAAGAACCTGTTCACGTGATACTCATGTGATTATTCCTCAGTCATGATTGCATGAAGTAATCCGGTGGTCGGAATTCCTGAGGATCTAGCTGATGTCCGGGTGGCGGAATTAGACGGGGAGATGCTGCGCGGCCTTAGTCGGCCGACTTCAGCCAATCAACACTTGTAGCAACCTGTCACCACCATCCGCAGTTGCATTATACCGTCCGCAGCAATACTACAGGCGGTCATGTATGGAGGCGAAGCATAAAGGTGAAGCATTAAATTATTCTATATGTAGACCCTAGATTTATGCCTTTGTTAGATATCGCCCAATTTTTTTGGGGCCAACCAAGAGACTGACTAGCCAATTAACCGTTGTGATACGCGACATTTCAAGCCCTTTAACCTTTCCCGTTCATTAGCGAATACAAGCCTTCAGAGCTGGTTATGATCTTATCAGTGACCAACCTTTACATTTGCATGCTGATGCGGCAATTCATCATCCACTGATAATTAATTAGCACGTTGATCGTATACAAAGAGGTCACGAAAAGGAGCTCAGCCGGAATTTAGTGAACAGTGTTGCCAAGTTTAATTACTGAAAGAACCGTCAGTTGTATAAATTGCCTAGTATCTCCACTTAATAACTGTGGGGGTTATTCGGATCAAACAAGCTTTATAGATAATGAGTGCATACCAGACTAACCAATTGAAAGGACAAGAATCCCAAACTCCCCCTTCCCATTCTACTTTCCAACAGCAGAACTACATCAGTGATGAGCCGAGACAAAGTATCAAGATGTCTTATGGTAAGGTCTACGACACACAACCGGAAGGCTTTTATCAATCCTGGGTGAACACAATGGGTAACCTCTTTGGTACTTTGGGTATGATTCCATGCTGTTGTTGTCAAAACCCTTATCACGACGTGAAGCAAGGTAATGTTGGTTTGATCACCAAGTTCGGTGAGTTAGCTAGAGTTGTCGATCCAGGTTCTTCATATGTCAATACCTTCTCTGAGAAACTTTACACCGTATGCATTATGACTCAGGTCCAAGAAATTCCATCTCAGATGTGTATGACGAAGGATAACGTCAACATTGGTATCAGATCTGTTGTCTACTACAATATTATTGATCCTCAGAAGGCTGTTTTTGGTATATCTAACATCTCTGATGCCATTGGCGAGAGAACTCAAACCACTTTGAGAGATGTTATTGGTGCTAGAATGCTTCAAGATGTCATTGAACGTCGTGAGGAGATTGCTGAGGCCATTCAGGATGTTATCAAGGGGATAGCCGCTGATTGGGGTGTATCCATTGAATCTATTCTAATCAAGGACTTGCAATTGGACGCCAGAGTTAACGACTCCTTGTCTCAAGCTGCCCAGGCTAAGAGAATAGGTGAATCTAAGATTATCGCTGCTAAGGCCGAGGTTGAGAGTGCCAAATTGATGAGACAGGCTGCTGATATCCTAGCGTCCAAGCCAGCTATGCAAATCAGATATTTAGATGCTATGCAGAATATGGCTAAATCTGCTGGTTCGAAGGTTATTTTCATGCCAAGTTCTGGTGAGGTTGACAGAGCTGCTGCCGATATCTCTGGTGAACCGGTTGGTAAATTTAAGGAAAATGAGAGCAACAATACCAACGTGATCGCCATGAACGAAGCTCTCAAAGAGAAATGAGAACTGATCTCTTCGGCATTTCCAAATCAATCTGGGGTGGCTTCTAATTCTATTTTTGTTACATGACTCATGAATTTCTACGTTTGATGTTGAGCTCCTTCTGAGCCACTGTGTCTTCGACGGCACTGCTTTGTTTAGCAACTTAATTACTTGATCATGATTTCTTTTCCTCTCTTCCCTTGCATCAGTTGTAACAGTAACGTGAATAGCAACTGTCACAAAATGGAGGGGGCTCCAAATCATTAAGCAAACTCATCCCTCTCTGCTTTCTATCGAATTCCCTCTTGAGCAAGATACACCCAATACATCGAGGATAATCAGGATCTATAGTAGAATTGGCATATGTTGCGACATTGTATGCATTTTCAATAATCTGACTTATCTCGGCGTCCTCATAGGTCAACTGGAATGTCGACGTATTGGCTTGGTACGAGTACTCCGTACTTCCAAAGTATCCGACAATTGGTGGTAAGTAAGTATTAGCATTTCTGCTCTTTGGTAGGGTATCTGAACGTTGCCTGTACTTTTCAAGAAAGCATCCAAAGAATGTAGGCCTCTTGTGTAATCCTTTGGCCACAAACTCCTCTGATTCCGGAATCTCAGGGAACATGTTGATATTCCTAATCTTTCCATTTATAGAAACAGTGGCTGCAGAATGCCTTGTGGCATTATACCTCAAGTATGTGTTCTGAATGATAGATCCATTTGGCCATCCTTGAATATCTGCTGTAGAATCTATGGAAAAGATAACATCAACTTGACGAGCTGGTTGAAGGAACGGTTGATAGGGAATATTTTGACCATCTTCTCCTCCATCAACCATGTAGAGATTTTTTGAGTTGAACACCTGAATATGCTTTGGGTCGCCGTATCTGTAGAATGGATTTGGCGTGTAAAGTGCATAATCCGGATGTTTCTTTGGGTCTATTCCATTCTGTGTTGATGTGAGTCCGAAAGTATTCAAAACGGCTTTAATAGCTCTAAACTTCTCTTTGGAGGATGATGCAGCCAGTTGCCATACATATATCAACACATTATTAAACAATGAGGAAGATGTGCCTGTGATGAAACCAGCGTTGTCAAAATTAATGTAGCACACAGAACGGTTATTGATATGGAATAATGGCTCGCCACCTTGAAGCAGGGATCCCAAGTATTTCAATTTCACAAACATTTTATAATCCCAGGATCCAAATTCATAAGGAGTAAACTCGAAGACACTTGAATTGACACTTGTGGTTTCTAATCCAGGTTCACGAAGATTTGATAAGATGACAGGAAAAGGCTGTTGAAATTCTTTAAATGATTTCAAGTTCATCACACTGGAGAATGTGATGTTAGGTGTGCGACCACTTTTTGGGAAAACACGTCTGGATAATGCCCTTCCCCAATAATCTGTGAAAGATACAGGGAATCCTGCAGCTTTCTTAGAGCGAACCTCAAGATGCAAATTCTTGTAGAAGGTGAACACCTTCTTCATGTTCTTGAGAGAGATGTCAGAAGGAAATTCAATGTTTGGAAGTATATCCTGCGCAGAGAGTTTTGGTTCTTCCTTCTTCTTGAACAACATATCTTTGAAGAAGGTTTTGAAGGTCTCCATCCAGACAGTTTCATTCTTTATAGACTGGCCCCTTTTTACAATCCAATCAGATTCTTTTTTGTAATTTTTCACCTTAACTCCAGAGTCGTGATCTCTCTGAATTCCATACTCATCCTCGCTATCCTCGAAATCTTGAAAGAATTCCAAGTTCTTATAGAATTCCTCAATCACATCATAGTCATCTAAACCATCATCCCATTCCAGCAAGCTCTCCATATCCATCCAATTCCTCTTATGGTTATTCAATCTGTCATAGAAATCTGGATCATCATCTTGCATGCCAGCAGGCAAGACCTGTATATCAGCACGAGTAACCTCCATCTGCTTCAAATTAGGTATCCCTTCCAACAAAGGTTCATACATATCCCATTCATTTCTCAACTTCGCCACTGGGATGAAATCGCTGAGTATAAGGGACATCAAGGTCCATGATCCCCCAGATATAGCACCGATATAGCTCATTCCTTGTAGTAAGCCGCCGAGATGTCCTGGCTTCGTAGCGTTGAAAGAACGATCATCAAGAGCGGCAAGTATCCCAGCCCCGTTGAGGAATGCCCTATAGCCTCCTCCAGAGATCCCAATGGCCAATGTGATTGGCTTCTTTGTGGATACAATAAATTTCTTCACGTTGAATCCTGGTATGCCAACTCGCTCCAAGAACTCCTGAATCGCCACCTGAGTGAGTTTTTGGCGGTTGTTTATATACTCCTGCTCATTAGTATTAATATCCTAGTTATCGTCAGTACACTATGGTGGCGTTTTCCTCACAATGGTCCATGGTATCACCGTACGATTCCTGATCTTAGCATGGGGAAATTGGGACATTCCACAGCGGTTGGCGCATAGGTTGCCCAAACAGCGAACAAAAGCCAAAAGATGATGATCATGATTTTAAATAGTAAATGGTCACAATTTGGTTCAAAGCTTTTTTTTAAATTTGTTTGTCTGGTTCTCTTCTTTGGATACTGCTGTTCATTGTTTATATTTCTGAATTCGGCGTTTTCAGTCTACAACAAAGCAAGGAAATCAACGTTCATATCAATTGGCATCCAGGGCGCTAATCACATTGCTTGCAATACTCGAAATGAGATCTAAGCTCTTCAATATGAGCTCTGGTTTCACGCTTTTCGCATTTGTGTCATTCAACTTAACATTTTCCATAGGAGAGATTGGTTTTCCATTGAACCAACTAACAATCAATCCATTATCACTAACCTCCATCTCTTCAGCATTTGGATCAATGATGTAGTTCTGACCAATGATGACCACAGTGAAGATTATCGGAACAGCGACTTCAAGTTTGACAAACTCGTAGTCGTGAAAAGTTGGTTGTTCCTCAATCTCCTTGTCATCAACACTCGATGTGATCTTTGGTAAGTATGTGTTTTTCAATGCAAGGTATGTGGCGAATGACATCAGTGTTAATGGATGCGAGTAATTAGAGATGACAAGAATATCAATAAAGATCTTGAATGCAAATTTGGATGTAAGATTGAGAGCCTCGCGTGGGATATGTTTGGAGTATAATGACTGTAATGTTGACGTGAGGTTTAAAATGAATGATGAGTCCTCTCTATGACCAGCAACTTCGAGATCCACAAAGATTAATTCTGACTCTAAAGATTTTTCGACAACTTTTGCCTTAATGCTCACGATACATTCACTACCATCACTGAGTGTTATCTTTGCTGACCCATTGGATGATTCCAAAAAGTCAACTTGAGATTGTATAGGTCTAAATTGTTTAATACTTCTTCCATCAGGCCTTATTGGTGGGGTGCTGCACAGAGATTCATACAGATAGGATCTTTCAGTGGCGGATAGGATCATTGCTTATGGCTTTCGTTGGACGTAAATTGATGAAATCGATGTAAAGCCGACAGTTGAAGAGAAAGTTCCAACGCAGAAAAGTTTCACACTCTTTGCGCCAATTTGCGCAAAATGGCGAAAGCTCCAAATTGGAAAACAAAAGAGGAAATTGCGAAGAGGAAAAACGACAAATTCAACTTGTTGAGAGAGTCCTCATTCAAATCTCTGAGCTGTCTCTCTCTTCTTAAAAGATACCTCATCTCTTTATCGACAATGAGGAGTTGCTGTCTTATCCGTGATGTGAGAGTTTTGTGCGATATGTCTAATCTTCTCTGCATGGCCATAAGCAGCTGTGGATCAGGATATTTGGGAGCATCATCAATCTGCTCCAATGTGAGTGATATCTCTCTTGGCATGGGCTTGTATGACCAACTGGCATCAATGACAACGTTACTGAAGCATATATCCACCACTGCTTCATAGTCTGGGGTGAAGACGATCTTTGTCATTTGATCACGAAGGTTCTAGTCTATGTTAGCAAAACGAGCATCAACGCGACCAGAAAGACTCACCTCTTTCGCTCTTATCACGTTATCCATATGATCTGAGATCCTCACATTTAACCTCTGCTTCGGTATGAACTCGTCTGTCTCGATCTTTAGGATACACATGTAGTCCTGTAGTGCATATCGTATACACGTCTCTCGTAATTGCTCAAATGATTGGATATTGCCTTGTCCTATAGGATCAACGACGAAACGTAGAGCTTGTGAGAGTTGCATGACTGAGAAGAAACGTAAAAAGAATCTCATAGTTGCCTTTCAATAACTTTCTTGGTATATAGTGGATGTCGAAAGACACTGGACTTCCAGTCCGATGTGGAAGATGACACAAAGACGAAAGTGCGAAATCTACAGCAACGAAAGAACATGAAGACATAAAATTGGTAATTCATTAGAGCATTAGTAGACATAAACAGCATCTTGGTAATTCTTGAGACAGCTCTTACAGGAAGACACTGTTTGGCGCATTGGCGTCGACATCATCATTGTCGGTGTCAATAGGGATGACCTTCTTAGAAATTACATCAGGAGAGATCTGAATCTGAGTCTTGACCTCCTTAGACAGTCCACGGTGTTGCATCTCATCATTGACTCTGTCGATTCTCTGTTGTTGGTTGCTAGCAACCATGGTGTTCTCAGTGATGATCTCTTGGAACAGGTCCCTGTCCTCTTGGCCGATATCATCGAACTCGTCATCCTCATCGCTATCGGGTGTCTGTCCCTTGATGAGCTTCTCCAATTTGTTATTGGTCTTCTCCAATTTGGCAATGGACTTGGTCAGCTGTTCCTTCAAGGTGTACAGTTCAGCATCTGGAACCTCTCTCACTGCAACAGTGAACTCTTCAATCTGAATTGGTCTATTGATAGCGGACATTTGGGGGTGTTTGTTGCGCTCTCTTGTCAGCGAAAGTCTTCTTGCGGTATTTCAATGGCTACTATTCTTCCTCTTTGCTCAAAGTTGACTGCAAAAGTTCTATGAGACTTTTGAAGAGGAGAAGCAAACGTCTCCGCGAAGAGAATTAAAAACAAACAGTAGAGATCATCGTACACCGAGAGAAAAAGAGTATACCAAACGCAAAAAAGCCGCAGAAAGATGACGGCGTTGGAGGACTGGTTTGCAAGTGTACAGAATGTTGAACAGGTGAATGAGCGTATCAATGAACTCCAGGCGCAGAGGGAACAGCTGCTGAATATCAACAATGACGACGACACTAGAACTCGCGACCTCTCTAGCGCCATTGAGATGGCCATCAAGAATGAGGATATTGCTACTTTGAATGCACTGGTGGTTTCACATGGTGATATTAAGTCCCTAGTTGCTGCAAAGAATATGGTAACCACCAGAAGACTGTTGATGGAACAGAGGAAAGAACTTGTGTTTTATGAAGACATGAAGGTTAGATTGAGTACTCTAACTGAATATGATTTCGAGAAAATCAAGGGTATGAAGAATATTATTTATCAATTGAACAACCAAGAACTTCGAGATGACCTGTTTACTATAATTGAGGCAATTGTGTTGTCCTACAAGGATAGCTTTACTCAGGAGCTTGCTGGATCACTTCACGGTGCTAAATGGCTCAATTCAGGTACCATCTCGCCAGAGATGACAGCTCTGTTCAAAAGACTTGTGAATCTACAATCGTTATTACAATACCCACCAGCATATCCAGAGCCTCTATGGGCATTTACGGTCATTTCACAGAACTTCAGGGTGAGTTTCTCTTATCACTTCAGCTCAGATAAAAAGACAAATAGAATTGATAAGCCGGAACTGTTCTTCAACTATCTAATCAGCTATCTTAACTCAAACATATCAAAAGTGAATAGCCTCTTTTCATTGGATGATACTGAATTTGATGATCGTTTTTCTCATACGGAATTTATTACGAGTGCATTGATGCCGGTAAGAGAAAAATTACAGCAATACATTAGCATCTTGAGATACAGCACCGGTGAGCAGTCTACAGAAAATGATCTCTGTCTGTTAATTCATCTTATCCGTGAGACCTTAAACTTTGATGAGTTCATTGTGAATGAGTTTTACTATGATCCTTCTAACGACGGTCTTTGGCCAGGCCTTGTCGCCAACTTTGACTACTCAGATCTTGAGAAATGGCTCAATCTGGAGATAAAACTCAGTAATTCCAACTTCACGACTATCGTTGATTCTCCGAACGTATTCCAAATTGATTATACTTCTGTCAGTAACGATGAACTGAAACCAACAGTATCTGCTATCAAACTCAAATATCTTTTTGAATCGACAACAAAAACTTTCCAAAAACTTTTTATTGCAAATTATGATAACAATGGGGCAATACAGAAGTTTAAGCTTAAGTTGTTTTCAAAGACTTTCCTCAAATTTCTGGAGATGTACTACCAGAGGCTAGAAGATGGCACTATTGCGTTCTCTGATCTGTTCAAAAGGACTAAATCTCTTCTTCGCTCTGCAAAGAGAAGTGAAGATGAAGTTGATATCACTAGTACGAACGGTCTTGATAGAATATTCCGTCTTTATTGTTCATTGAAGTACACTATCCAATCCATCAACATTTGGAACCATGAATTTATTTTCATCGAGCTGAATTTACTATACAATAGGTACTCCAACACGAAGACGACTTCTTTGTTTCATGCCATCTTGGAAGACTATATCTCCTTGGAAGGTAAAGTATTTGAACTGATCTTGCAATTCCATGGTAGAACCATTGACTCGTTGATTAAGAGCTATCTCAACTTGAACAATTGGACAACTGTTCATCAGGTAGGCTTTTTTGGGATGTCTAGCGAGCTGGTTCCATTGCTGGATAACGTCCAGGAGCTCTGCCTCTTCTCATCCAAGATCGTCACTAAGTATGACTACACAAAAATCAAGAACCACGTGTCACTGAAGATTGCGGATTATTTTTTCACATATGTGATCAAGGCTAATCATTTTTCCAGTGCAGGATTGAAGCAGCTGACCATTGACTTCACAACTATATGGGAGAAGCTCCAGCTGAAGAGTAACTTTCCTATGTATTACAGACTTGTGGAGGCTTTCAAGGTCTTGAATATCACTGATGAGGAGATCACGCAATATGGGGCCTTCACTACTGTCTCTCAGTTCGCAAAGGCTGGTGAGTTTGACGCCATTAGAGAGGGCTTAGATCTGCATCATTTAAAAGACGGTGATTTACTGGATATTTTGTTGAGAATTCATTAGATCTGATAATGCAAATATGTTTCATATCATCTTAAGAAGGTCGACTCTATATATGAATCCTGTGGATCGATATCACGTTCTTCAACGACCTGTGTAGCACTGTTTTCTGTTGTTTGTGGTTCTTCAAAATTCGTGGTCAAAGACCAATTGCGAAAGTTATCCAAGAGATCGTTGAAATTTGTCATCATTCCTGTAGCTCCAATGTCAAAGATTGTCTCTTCAGATTGCCTGTTGACCCAGTGATTCAACATTGATTCTTCTCCAAGATCCATCTCAGCATTATCACGCTGTAAAGTTTCACGATCAACAAGAGAGTTTATCTCATCAAGATTCTCCATTTCATCACTATCTTCACACTCAGGCTGTCTTGTCGATGAGTTATTGCCGCAGAAATGGTTTTTTACCATATGCTCCACGACAGGCCATCCAAAAGCGTTGGCATATCTACGCCTCACAATCATGTTATTATGTGCATCCGGTTCCAGCTTCACCAACACTTTCCTCCAAGCCATCCCCTTGTGCCATTCTCTTGCAATATCTTCCTCCAATTCTTCGAATTTTGCCAATGGGTCAAGATTCTGCATGAATGTTCTCTTCTTGATAGTTTTTGGTGGGATATCTTCCTCTGTGTATATTCTATCATGGATGATGACATCTTCACGACTTGCAGGGTCAGTAATGAGCTTCATCGGTGGCAATGGGGGGAGTACTATGGATGCAGCGGATTCGATCATTGACGTCTTAGGGAACACATTTCCACGATTCTCTATCTCTTCTGCAGATCTAGGAGCTGAAACACTCGGCGTCAATAGGTTTATTGCCTTCTGGAATGGATTGATGAAGGACTTGGTTGCACTTGTCCCTATATCTTGGTCTTCAGAGGGAATCTTCCCCGTTGACTCCTGATGGGAGCTGCTATCTGCACTTTGTGCCTTGTGATATTTGATATTCGACACAGTCGTGAGTCCCTTCCAGTCGAGGTATAGCAATGCAGCAGTGTATAACGGTACAATTCCATCATTGATAGCATTGGCGTACAAAGTTCTTCTCTGAAACGATTTCAGGATCTTATGAGTAGGTCCTGTTGGTAGTAGCTTGAGTAATGGTTCTTCTCCCTTAACTGATTCTAATCCTAAATCTTGTCCTGTTCTCCCAACAAATCCGAAGGACAATGCCGCCTTTACATATGCTGGGTTGTCAGTTACGATTCCAAGGAGCGGAGATGCCATAGTGATGAAATTTACCGGTTGAACTCTTTTAAAGAACCAAGAGAAATTTACTTGGATGTAAGCGATGGCAAAAGTTTGCACCAATCCACCTAATGAGTGGCCAATAAATGAGATTTTCTTGACATCTTCGTTATAGAGCTCCTCTATAATGTATTCACCCAATCTGCTCCCTAAGTATTTCACACCTCTTTCAGTCTTGCAGCTATTACCATGAAATCCTCTTACAATCAGCTGCTCGTCCTCCGTATTTAAGGCATCCAACCGTTCCTTCATGTAGTGTAAATCAGCGCCAGTATTACTATGAAGTCCATGAGTCAGCACCACTAAATGCACAGGTTTACCCTTGATGGGCATCGGGAGATTCCACAAATCAATAGTGTCTTGTCTGTTGACAGTCAATCTCTTGTCAAATGATCCCAACTTATCAACGTGTTTCGATAAACATTCCTTATTTAATCCGATCATCAGTTCAAATGCGACATCTGTTGTAGAACTAAATAGAATTTGGCTCACGACATCCACCGTCCACAAGTACTTCTTCTTTATCATATGAAGTGATAATTCACACAAAAAGCTCTGAGAGGGGCTCAAGTTTGGCTCAAATTTCGGTTGATCCAATGTTACAAATGTAGGTTTATCCATGTGGTATTCCATGGGCGTCACGTCGACATATGCTATATATGGACCTCTCAAAAAGGCAGCCCTCATCGTAACGGACTCAGTATTGCGTATCTTCAGCCATAAAGAGCCCAGGAAGGGACTTTCACCTTCTGGCTCAAACGTAATGATATACCTCTGAAGCTCTCCGATCTTCAAACTTTTGCTCGAGCGGTAGATGATCCCATCCTCGTCCATCCTGATATTTCTGTAGTCCTTACCTCTTTTGGGCCTAATGATGGTACTTTTGATATCAATTGGAGCTCAGATGAAGGTTCTTCCTGAAGTATATGTAATTTAACGTTGTCCTCTGGCTCACGACCTTAAATTTCCCACTACGGTTTGGCCCACAACAGCTCTTGGTTTGACACATAAATCTTAAGCAATTTCTACACGTTTTTCTCTCTATCTAGAATGAAACACTATCTATGTATATTTTTGTTCATCCTAATCACTTGTTCAACTCCTCCAGAAGCTCCTTCGATTTCACTTGGGCTTCGTGCTGTTCAAGGACATCAACTAGTTGATCGAGCTTTTCACCACTCATCACTCCTTGAATATCATGGATGGAGTAACCACAACGATGATCCGTTATTCTGTTCTGTGGGAAGTTGTATGTCCTAATCTTATCGCTTCTATCAGTAGATGTAACCTGATCTTTTCTCTTCTTTCTCTCCTCTTGTTCCTGCATCACACGCTCCAACTCTGCTAATCTAGCTCTTAAGATCTGAAAGGCCTTTGCCTTGTTCTTATGCTGCGATCTCTCATCTTGCATGCTCACAGTTATTCCAGTTGGGATATGAGTAAGTCTCACTGCAGACTCAGTGGTGTTGACGTGCTGGCCACCTTTGCCACTAGCTCTCATAACATCAATACGAACTTCACCCGCCGCAAATGATCTCTCATCAGCGTCTTCAGCTTGTCCTTTAGAACTCATCTGTGGCAGCACAATAACTGCACTCGTAGATGTCTGTGTGCGACCCTTATTCTCTGTTTCTGGTATTCTTTGCACTCTATGCACACCAGCCTCAAATCTTAACCTGTCATACGCGCCAGGCTCATCAATAGAAATAATAGCTTCTAGTATACCGTTACCTTGTTGATTAACGGACTTCGACACCACTGTTGCAGGCCATCTATGCGAATTAGCATATCCAATGTACATGTTGAATAAGTCCTGTGTGAAGATCATTGCTTCAATTCCACCAATACCAGGTCTCAGTTCCAATATTGCCGGTCTATCAGCAAATGGATGTGGTGGTAATAGTTTTGCTTGTAGTTTCTCCGTGATGGCGATTAGTTGGGGTAGCGTTGATTCCAACTCTTGTGAAGCTTCCTCCTTCAACGACTGGTCTGACAACAACAATTTGAGTTCCTCATACTCTGCTACTTTACCTGTATACTGCCTGTATACATCGACTATCGATGCTAGCTTAGAGAATCTCTTCTGCTCATTGAGATCAAATCCTTCGCTCATGCTCTGCTCGAGACTTTCATGTTCCTTCGTCAAAATATCTGCCCTTTTCAATAGGAGTGGATGAATGGGAGTGAAAGTGGACTCATATCGAAGCCCACAGAGTGAGATTCCCCTAGAGCTTCTTCCTAAGACTGCCCCAAACATGCGAACCCAGCTGGTGGTATTATTTTCGTTTCGTCTTGAGGTCCCGCGAGAGTTGAATTTTTCCATTCCCATACATCAACTACGTACGGATGAAAGAGGTATCAACAAAATGTCAGCGTACACAAAAGGTACGTCCACTTTGAGACCCCAACGTAATCCTCAAGCACTAACATTTAATAGCACAGAAGGTTGGTGAAGGTACTTATGCCGTTGTTTATTTAGGAAAACAGGCCTCAACACAGAGAGACATCGCCATCAAGGAGATCAAAACTGGGCAATTCAAAGATGGGTTGGATATGTCTGCGCTTCGAGAAGTGAAATATCTACAAGAGCTAAATCACGTTAATGTTATTGAGCTCGTGGATGTCTTTGAGTCCTCTAGTAATCTCAATTTGGTGCTGGAGTTCCTTCCCTCAGACCTGGAGATGCTGATTAAAGATAGATCGATACTGTTTGGACCTGGTGATGTGAAGAGCTGGCTATTGATGACGCTAAGAGGTGTCCACCATTGTCATAGAAACTTCATCCTCCATAGAGACTTAAAGCCTTCTAACTTACTGTTATCACAGAATGGCGAGTTGAAGATTGCGGATTTCGGTCTTGCCAGGGCGTTGGGTTCACCTAATGAAGATTTCACTTCGAATGTGGTTACCCGTTGGTATAGAGCGCCTGAACTTCTGCTTGGAGCTAAGCACTATGACGGTGGTGTCGATATTTGGGCCGTGGGTATCATCTTTGCTGAACTGATGTTGCGCGTGCCCTATCTTCCGGGTGCAGATGATGTTGATCAGATCGAAGTAACATTCAGAGCGTTGGGTACGCCGAAGGATGATATGTGGGACTATGTGTCTAGCTTGCCAGGGTATAATAATTTGAGCATGTATCCACAACCGACGAGACAAGAGTTGCGTAAGAGATTCATCGCAGCTAGTGAATTGGCGCTGGACTTAATGAATGGAATGCTTACACTCGATCCAACAAAGAGATGGAACAGTGAGATGTGCCTGCTGAGTGACTACTTCTTAGAGACTCCTGCTGCTACACAACCTGATAAACTGCCCAAGATCAGTTCATAACTCAATAACTTTCATTTATACATATTTGCAACGTATTTACCGATGGCCATAGAGGCTGTCAACCCAGGACTCTCAATCCCCAAGAGGTTAACGAAACCAGGGAATCCTTCCTCTTCTCGAATAACAAAATCTTGGAACTCTGCTGAATCAGGACCAACCAGCTTAGGTCTAATTCCGCTATAGCTGGTTTCCAAATCACTCAACATGACGTGTGGTAGATACTTCAAGATCTCCTCATATGCTGCAGCCTTGTTCTTATCGCTTGGTTTCAGATCTGTTGGAGAGTCGACGTACTCAACATCAGGACCAAACTTGATTTGGCCATCGAGTCCCAAAGTCAAATGCGTACCCAGCCCTTGAAGATTTTTTCCGGGAACAGGATAGACCAATCTTCTTACTTCGGGAAACGATGAGTTCAAGTTGTAATAAGTGCCCTTGGCATACCAGTAATTGACATGGCGTTCCTCAGGTAAAAGCATATTGGAGATCCTATCAGCGTATAAGCCACCAGAATTGATGACATTATCCACTTTGATATCCACATGTTCACCATCGATGGAGTCCACCGAGACTCTGTAGCCACTACCATCCTTTTCTAATGCTGTAACCTGAGATCCAAGCGCAACCTCGCCTTCATTGCTCTCAAAGAGAGTCAGATAATAGAGCATAAGAGAGTGTGCGCTCAAAATTCCAGTAGTTGGAGAACTCAAAACACCTCTCTTCACCTCCACGGCAGGTTCGATATATTGACACTTCATGGTTGAGATCAATTCGGTCTTTATCCCGAGATCCTTCGCCTTATAGTGCAACTGCTCTATGTACGCGTCTTCTTTATCAGTCTGAGCCACGATCCATTTACCACACTTCATCATCTCGACACCCGCCTTTTGAGCCTCTGAGTAGAGAAGTTCCTTACCTTCGATACACAGCTTAGTCTTCAACGAGTCTACTGGGTAGTAAAGGCCGGCATGAATTACCTCCGAATTTCTCGAAGATGTTTCCTGTCCCACCTGTGTGTTCTTCTCAATGAGAAGGACCTTGTTGTTCTGCTTAGCCAGCTGGGCAGCGATGCTGAGTCCAACGGCGCCGCCACCGATCACTGCATGCGAGTACTCTGAGAGTCTGCTGGAGGATGAAAGGAACCTGCAATGCCTCATTGATATTCCAGATGGATCGAACCTAACTCAAAAAGAAATCTAGAATATATCTTAAACGTTGATCCCTTCTGGACTGGGACTCCGTTCGGTTTCTGTGGGGGAGTCATGAGCCCGCAGAAAGTGTGCACGCAAAACGAACGAGTAAGTTCAGCTCAGGAGATGAACAGAGCAGGAAGAAGTTCACCAATGAGACCTCTGATCCATAGGCGTTTCCTTTCTCACAGACCTCCTTTGTATGAGGTGATCCCCAAAAAAAAGATCATGAACAGGATTCTCTTCGACTTAGATTCCAAACACCCATTCACAAAGCTATACCCGGTATACGAATCCATTTACAAGAACCTTGATACTCTTGAGAATGCAGAGATCCCGTATAAGATCGATGCCAGTGACCTAATGGTCATGAAAAGGGCTTTGGAGACCATCAGAACACAGACGCATACGACGAATAAGCACCTCCTGTCACTGGAGAACTCACTGGTTGAATATGCAGCCGAGCGTGGTAATAATGATGCTGTTTCCCTATTGGCTTACGAAGCTCTGTTAGGAAATGATGACGATGATAAAAAGCATGCAAAGAAGCTCATATCTGGATTGCTGGAGTTGGAACATCCACTCACGGTGAAGCTCAGTGGTGATCTATGTTTGAAGAATGGACTTCAACAGCAAGCTGAAACGTTTTATCTGCACTTTATCGAACTGGAAAATGATACCTTCTTAGCATCTGATGTCTTTAGGCAGTTGGGGATTCTCAATTTCCAGAAACCTGACTTGATCAAAGCTCGACATTGGTTTGAACGTAGCGTGAGAACAGGGCCGGTGGATAAAGTGGCCGAGTGTCATTTCTACTTGGGTCAACTACATTCTTATGATCCAAGGAGATCAAGATATCACCTTGAAACTGCAGCTTCACAGGGATTCAAAGAATCTTTTAAACAACTTGGATTCCTCGAATTGAACCACTTCGGTGATATTCTTAAGGCCAAAGAATGGTTTAAACTCGGTGTAGAACTTGGTGATTATGACTCTGTCGTTGGTCTCTTTGACTGCTTTATTAGATTAAAAGAGTATAAGAGGGCATATGGTGCCTATAATATTTTGAGACAAGATGAAGCTACTTTCCCGCAGTTTGAAAAGTCGAGGGAGAATGCTATTGCCCTTATGCATACCAACTATGCGCCGCTCAAGGAAACTATTGAGAAAATTAAACAGTTCAAAGAGACTTTTACAACACCTAGTGATAGATGGAATGCATAAGGCTAAGAACTTGGCACAATGTTCATCCTGAGCAATATATGTGACATGATAGACTTAATGTTAGGGAATCTTCTATATTAGTGATCACTCCCATGGCCATTTGCAATACACAATGACATCTCCTTCTCTTCTTTTGTCCCAGTGAAAATAGGAGTTGAAGAACCTGTTGCACTCCTCGTAGGGAGAATCCTCCAGGTATTCGCTCATTAACGGCTCCAAAGCTTCAAAAATCACCAGATGTGTAGGCCACTCATGCTTATACTTCCTCCCAGGGGTTCTGAGTTTTTTGTTAAATACAGGAGGGAAGTTCTTCCTGAGGAATGTTATAGGATCTTCATAAAACACATCAGATTCATCCATATAAGCCTCGATCTCCTCTTTGGTATGATCACCATCTAAGAGGTGTAGCGGTGGTTCGCATGTGAGGAACCATGCTTCATCTAGATCATCTCTGTGAAGGTGAGACTGCCAAGGCGTCGAATGACATGGTGTCAAGAATCCAATCGAGTGAACATCAGGATCTGTTCTCAAGTAATTGATGACATCGATGACACCACGTTCGTGCCACTGCGTAAAGAATAGTGAAATTAGTGTGTTCACCACTATAGTGATATATAGAGTCCATTTAACCAGTGTGATATGATGCAAGTGAAGATGGTACGCACCGTATGCCGTAATCAGAAGCATAATTGGCTGCAGCGGCAACAGAAACCTGAACTCTTTGTGATCAATAGTAGAAAAAACTCCAATGACAAACACGAGCACTGTATGCAGGTTGTGGTAAGAGATCTTTGTCAGTCCGTAGAGGAAGAAAGGTGTATAAAGCATGAGCATAAGAGGGACACTTTGCGTCAAATGGAAATGCCATGGAGCAACACCATAAAATCTCGACAAGGAAGCCAGTGCATTAAACTTAACAAATTTCCATATTGGGAATATAAGTTCATTATAGTACCAATAATCAATTCCTAAATGGAGAATACCAACTGTGATGCCAATTGTGATTGAATTCACCACAAATTTGAGCTTTTGAGCCCAGTTGCACTTCCATAAAAACTGCGAGCCTAGGACAATCCATATGAGTCCATTCGTAGGTCTCAAAAAACAACTTAGAGCAGCAAAAAATAGACTGATCTTCATACCTCTCCAATCCACTTTCCTATCCCAATTCCAATAACTCAAGGCCACCGTGGTCAGCGTCAGTTCCAACGTATTGCTAAACGTGCGAGTGATGCAGAACCAGTTAAAAGCGCTGATCACACTCAGCAAAAGAGTACCACACGCAACGATCTCATTCTTGGTGAATTTTAGGGCAAATCTGTATAAATACCACTCACCAACGGCACTCAAAACACCCTGGGTCAGCTTCGGTAGATATATAACCCCAATATCACCCAACCCAAGTAATTCACCTAATTGATACGCTATAGAGAATATCAAGGGGTGTATGAATGACCGTAGGCCTATTCGCCATTCCCATGTGAGGTATCCGTACCCATACACCAACGCGTGTGCTGGTTCCAAAGATTGCCAGTATTCATCTGCTTGGAAATAAGTGTTGATCACGAGAGCATTAAGACATCTTAGGATGATCAGGTAGGGGAGAACAATGTCCCTGGGAAGGTGTTGTAGCCTTGACATTGTTTTTTCAGTTGTTTGCTGATGTCCGATGAAGATGTGAACATTTCGAGAATTTTGGGTCAACGTTCTTCGATGAGGAATTGGCTTCCCAAATTCTCAACTACAACAGATATGTCCTGGTCAGAGAAGTAGTAATTCCATATACACGTCATATATAAAAGGAAATATCCACCACAAGCGAACTGGCTATAAGATAAAAAGGACAAACAGCCAGATTATAAACATGGTCTTTTTCGCTCTCCTTCCAGCCATTTGTGCATAACTAACACATCTGTGACCTATAGAGCTCCCGCAAAGGAGGCTAAAAAGGTCGTGAATACGCTGGTAATCCGGAAGTGAAGTAAAATATGTTAAAGAAAGGGGAAAAATGAGAAAAGAGTAAGAAATTGAAAATTTTCGGGTTCCTTTGTTATAGCAAAAATGGTTAGGAAGCGCTGGTGAAGTTCTAACTACAGTTGTTTTGAAATAGTGTTTATTGGGTGATTATAATTCTTAATCAAGGCACGTTGGTGCACTCCCAGTCCGTTGGCTCGTGGACATCTGGGTGACTGATCTTTTCGATCTCCTCATTGGTCAATTCGAAGGAGAACACGTCCAAGTTTGAACGCAGTCTCTTTGCGTTGCTCGACTTTGGGAGGACAATGTTACCCTTTTGTAGGTTCCAGCGGATCAGGATTTGGGCTGGTGTCACACCGTACTCCTGAGCCAATTCTGCCACAGTATCATCAGCCAATTTCTCACCATGAGCTAATGGCGAGTATGCCTGGATCATGATACCTCTCTTCTTACAGAAATTGCTCAATTCCTGTCTCATGCACCAAGGATGCACTTCCATTTGATTCACAGCGGGTTCGATCTTGAAGCCACTCCAGGCATACAAGTCTTCGATGTGATGCTGACCCCAGGAGGAGATGCCGATGGATTTCACTTTACCAGTATCAACAGCCTCCTGTAGAGCCTTCCATGCATCTCTTCTTGCCTCGGGACCACCCATAGGAGAGTGTAACAACAATAGATCAATATACCCCAAACTATCCTCAACAGCCTCCAATGCAGTCTTGATCTCTTGCTTTGCCCTGGCGTAGGTGTCAAAAGTCCACAGCTTGGAAGTATAGAATACATCCTCTCTTCTTCTCGAAGAATCTTCGTTCAACCATCTAGAGATGCCTTCACCAACCTCATGTTCATTCTGGTAGTAAATGGCAGTATCAAAATGTCTGTAGCCGGCGTTCAAAGCATCATAGATAACATCTGATGCAATTGATTGTGAAAGCAACCAAGTACCAAGGCCAATTGAAGGAATCTTATACCCAGAGTTGAGCTTGATGAAATTCTGAGCTGACATTGAGATTGATCAACAGAGAATGTGAGATTTGGTTCGACAGGGCAGAATGCCACCCTTTTAATAGAAAATGCTAAACAGTCAATTTTGTCCCAAAGGGGTAAAGAAGTACCTACACCCCAATGTGCGGCGCGTACCGTGGGATTGCAGCAGTGTTTGTCTACTCATAAACATCAGGATCAACATTAACTTCTCCTGCAGCTGTTAAAAGGATCCATAGATCATAAGAATATCAGGTTCATGAGTCGTTATTGCACTAGATATACTCTGCAATTACATCATTTTCTGTGATCACCTCATCCCGAGGAGACATTCCTGGAGTACTTGAACCAGAGCTCAAGTTACTCTGTTCGTATGCTCTCAAGGTTCTGTGTCTCCAGCTATGGTCATTCAAGAGCGGTGGGGAAGATGAATCGTCTCTTTGGCTTCTAATTAAGTGCGAAAGTGAATGTTGTGATACGGCAGATATTTTTGAACCTTGTCTTCTCATCTTGCCTTGTAATGAGATAAGTGAGGACCATGACGACTTCTTCGATACTGGTGACTCAAAGCTGAATTCCAGGCGGTTTGAGTAGTAGGAAGTACAACTCATTGGTACAGTAAAGTCTTTGAACTCTTTATCGGCATCTAGGGTATCCTCCACACTATGGCACTCTTTCTGCGATGGATTACTAGACAGAGAACTCATAGACTTCTTTCCGAAAAGTGATCCGAGTCGAGATGGAGTCAAAAGTTGTGTACTATCTCCTCTTCCTTGCACTGGAACCCGAAGCGACTCTTTGTTTTGCTTGGTGGATGCAGGAACATCCCCAAGCGCCTTCGCCAGGGTATTATTCAGAATTGTAGATTCCTCTGCCTCGTCACACTCCTTAATAGTATCGGCCATAGGTGAAAGAACATCTTTACGTCTCTGCGAAGAATTGAAAGGTTCCATTAAAACCATATATTTCATCTCTGAAGCATCAGTTGCCTCATCCAAATCGAGTTTAGGCCTTGTTGGTGTCACTGGTGACCTTGGCAATGACAAACCGACATTGGCCTCTTTTAACAATTGCTCGGGAGGTCTAGAAGGATTCATATCAGCATCTCTTCTTGGGGATTGTGGAGGTGTAACCAAAACGCTCTTCTCAAATTCATCTGATGAGATCGGGGTCAACGTCGTTGCATCACAGCGCTTTGTCTGATAATACAACTTCATGTCAAGAGGTGTCACTCCAAAATTGATTGAAGTATTTTGGACCTCGTTGTATAACTGTTTCGCCTTGTCCGCTTTTCGGAGCTTCCTTTTGGCTGTGAAACTGGCATGAGAATGAAAATTCTCGTCTGCGAATTGGGCGAAGTTAACAGCCTTGGTAGGGGAGTGGTCTTCAAGAGTGCTGGTGAGCTTTAACAACTTCTTAACATCAACAGGTGGTGGAGTTCCCGAAAGTGGGGTAGGTTTTCTCTCCTCGATATTCATCTTGGTGAAAATGGCTGCTGATTTTGTATATAAGGCGTCCATAGCCTTCTCAGAACTCTCGATTTCGGCAGTCATTCTCTTGCTGTTCCGTATGAGACTTAATTATTGCTACTACTGTACGTTAGGAAACTCGAAAATCGGAGGAGCTATATCTACTTTATTATTTTTTTTTACGAATTTCATGTTAGTTTGGCAGCAAGTTTCATACAGCATTACACATTAGTCAACATCAAAAGGAAGTTTCTTATTGGTATTTCATGTTCTCAGAACTTTGAATCCTCAATCATCATGAATCAACACATGAAGAGTGCTAGTGTCTAAGAATGAACCTACCGCGCATTACAGATTACAGCCACCTCAGAAGGAAGCCCGTCTCGTTGAATTATTTTCAAGACATTAATTGCTATTGAAACTCTCTCTGATCTAAAAGTCTTAGAACTTTAACCCAAATCAAAGCCTTTTACCGTTTTCGGAAAACTACTCTAACCTGCATTTTAAACTTCGCTCCTCAGCGTGGACTCAAATAGTTAATTTCATGAATAGACAGAAAATAAATAGAGTGTCGCTTCGGAATGCATCGTTAATGTAAACAGTATTCTTTGTTATATTTGGTGAGGAATACTGAAAGACATAGCCCACCCCCTCCCTGCTTCCCATTGTCTTGCCTCCTTGATGGATTCTAAAGTGGTATTTTCTTTCAAGAGCTCGAAAGCTGCCAAAGATTTTCAGTATCTATTTAGCAAATATTTTATCTCGGATGCTTTCTGAATACTCTGGCTTTCCTGTGAATTTGAGATAATAGTAATGTGTACCTGTACAGTGCTCTCCAGTGTGAGTAAACAGCGCGAAATGGTAGCTTCCTTACTTTATGTTTCCATCACTACTTCAGTTACATACGGATATTGGATGTATGAAGAATGACCTTCTAACTCATGTCCGTTAATAACAATATTAGCTGTTATTCAAAGAATCTTGGAGATATTTTTCTTGACTTTTCCTGAATTTGAGCAAAACGCTAAGTCTTATTCTTCAAAATAAGTATCATCAAGTCCGAGATTATATCTACCATATTTCAAAATTGTCAATTTGTGGAGCTAACACTAAATTGAATCAAAGCAAGCAATCTTAGGGGCTCAACGAACTGAAATTTAAGTATTTGATCATTATAATGCTCTTCATGGTGTATTTGAAACTAATAAGAAATCTGCCATTTCTCTGTGTCAGTAACGAACTTCTTTCCCCATACAACTCACGAACTTACAACCCCAATTTCACAGGTTTCTCTCACAACAGCAATAATTTTACAATGCCACAAGCCGTGATCCCACTTGAATCTAATCCAGAGATTTTCACTGAATTCGCCCATAACCTTGGTCTGTCTACGAAACTCGCATTTCATGATGTTTACTCCCTCACGGATAAAGACCTTTTATCATTCATCCCACGTCCATGCCAGGCCATCATTTTGCTCTTCCCAATAACCGAAGCCTACGAAGCGCTTAAGAATAATGAAGAGTCAAAAAGATTTTCAGAATATACAAATGTCGTTTGGTACAAGCAGACAGTGAAGAATGCTTGTGGGTTATACGCTTTGTTGAACGCCATCTCCAACTTGAACGACGACGAATACGAACCTAATACTAGAATCGTAAAGTTCAAGAGTGCACAAGGCCAAATTACTCAAGTGGAGTCTCTCATTCAAGATCTGGAAGAAGAATACGCAACGGCAGCAACACAGGGTGAAACTGAAGCACCAGATGCAAATGATGACATTACATTACACTTCATTACCTTCATCACGAAAGATGGTCATCTTTACGAATTGGATGGAAGAAGATCTGGACCCTTGGATCTCGGGCCAGTAATTGATGGAGACGTTATTGATCAAGATAGACTAGTACAGAGATTCCAGCGCTACATCAACCTTGCAGATGATGAGAACAACCTGAATTTCTCATTGATGGCACTGTCCCCTTCTTTCGACTAGTTATATATGGTTTAAGTTCCGATAAATGCACGGGTGTATGAACGAGTCTGTAGTTGAGCCCAAAGATGGTCTTATCGCGTAGATCCTTTGAGGTGAAAACGAAGCAACCAGGAGGACAGAGAGTCTAATCAGAAAAGGAATTTGGTGTGAAAAACGATACTTACTTCCAAACTCCTCAAACTTGTCCTTTTATGTCCACCTTCTTCACTCTCTGCAACGATTCAAACACGGCAGATCTGGCCTCAGCAGCCTTGAGAATGATACTCTCACCTTTCAGCTCAATGTACTTATCGATATGCTTATCAGTGATAAACTCCATACACTCATTCTCCTCTTGGAAATGGAACTCATTCAGCAAAAACTCTAGACTAATCTGTTTATAAGCAGTACAAATCACAGAAAGTGCACGCACTCTCTCATCGTTGATAAAACATTCCAAAAGCATCTTCATTGTACCTTTAGTTAGAGAGTATAGTCTGAAAAGAAGATGATAATTGTGGGATATCTTAGCTTTCATAATCTCTAAAGCTGGGGCAATAAAGGTGCTCTTCTTATCTTTAGCATTAAATTTCAACTTGATCGACGTTATTGAGTCGTAATTCTTTGTAAAAAGATAGTAAAGGATTCCATAGCTCATAAACTCAAGTCTGTTAGTAGAGTTTGTGACATGGGGCAGTTCATAGAGCTTTTGCAACACAGATTGACACTGATTAAACTCTCCCAAATCCTTGTTTTCAATAGCAATACGAGCATGTGTCTCATAAACTTTCACAGTGAACTCATTCTCAATAAGCTGGACAGTCAAGTCTTGTCTAATGGCTTTAAACTGGTCACAGATATAGGTGTACTTGGCTCCATTCTTGTACTTGTTCATAAGCATGCTAAAAGCTTGGGTCAAAATGGAAGCTGGGCGAACTTTTGATGGGTCTGGGGCACTTGTTAATCTAAGGTAACTCTTCTCCAAAGCTTGGCTTGTACCTTTGATAGGCTGATTCTGGTCAAATTTGTATTCCTCAAGATTCACATGAGATCGAGTAGAAATCTCCTTATGGTTTAACTCCCTCTCAAATCTCTCTGCACGTTGCTTCTTTCTATCTAGAGAAGACATTTCATCTTCCTCAACCAAGCCGCGCTTGATGTTCAGTTTCTTGGTTTTTAAATGCTTTTGTGGCGGTAGGTTACAATATAAGTCAAGCACAGCACCACTTCTCAACATAGGTACTTGTTGTTTATCCCATTCATTAGCCCAGATCTTGCCTGTGTTATTGGCCTTCTCCATCAAGACCTTCAACTGATATTGGAGTTGTGCAAGTTGTGTCGAGTTAAAGCCTCGTTGTGCTGCTTTCTCATGGCACAACTGAACCCATCGCGTGAGGCTTGGAGGCAGCTGGTTCTCATCATTCGAGACTGCTTGTTGAGGAACGGTCTTTTGAGTTTGTGAAGCTGAACGGCCAAATGCTTTAGGTGTAACTTGATTATAAGTGTTCATTTGTTGATGTAATTGTTCTTGTTAAAAGGGGGTGAGTATCAAAAAAGTCGGGGGAAGTAAGTAAAAAAAAAGATCGCTTATCGCTCGTTAAAAAGGTTAAATTTGTTATACTGTACGTTAAATCCAGTTTTCTTGTTCAAACGTGTGTTTCTTAAGGCTTATTGAGGCTTTCTCTGATCATCTCGTTTGTTTGCTCTGGATGGAGGGCGGACATTTTTTTCAGAGCTTCCTGTGGTGCATTACAAAAAAAAACCGCGAATCTCTATTGAAGCTTTTAATGTCAGAGCTAATATAGGCCACGAAAATTTCCCGATACAGATAGAAACTCTACATTCACTGCCAATTGTGTATTGTGTGTTCTGCAGCTTGAAACTGAACAAGCGAGATTGAGGGTTCAGAGAAGGTGAATGATTAGACAGCTATTATTTCTCAAATCCTTTAGCTATGCTGCTGACAACTTTCACTTTAGAGTACTCAGAAGTACTTGAGCATTTTAGAGACGTTTGGAAAGATGTCAACAGGAGGTACCACAGAAGAGACATCTCATGAATAGGGGAAGTATCGCCTCATTTCCTCTTATACTTGGAGCGCTATATGTCTTTCGCTGAAGATTCTTGGACTATTACCTGAAAATTAGATCCGTTATGATAAGAGATAGTTGAGACTCTTCAAACTCGATGACTGCATGAAGTTGGCGCGGAATATGCCAGATGATATGTTGCGGGAACCAAGGAGATTGTTTATGGACAGGCCCACAACATTGACACAAAAAAGACAGTATCCAAAAACCATGAAGGGTTTGTTCAACTACTTCTCTTTAGATAGACCAGAGTTTCAATTTCTCTGTATACCGGAAATATGATCCGTTTGACATAGGTGTGGGTACGAGATTGGAGTAGCAAAAATGAAGTGGTTGAGAAGAGGTCGAACAGCCCAAGCTACTGTTTCGCTCAGATGTAAAAGCTCTACAGGACTCCTTGGATTGCTCTTAAATACTTGAATCATTATTAGCTGTCTTTGCTTAAGCCATTATATGCATGTAAAAGATCTATGAATATATATGTGTAAAATTCTTATCAGTATAAGAGAACCCTTGGAACACATCTCCAAAAGATTGTGTATTGGTTGTATTGGTGTCCTTGATATCAAGACCTGCTCGATGCGACCCAACAGGTGAGATTGGTAAATCCGTAAACTCGGGGTCAAAATTTTCAGCCAATTGTGGATCAGTGATGATCGGAACGATTGGTGGATCGAACTTACGTTCTGTGATATTCTTCCAGTTGATCTTACGGAAGAATGGATGCTTCTTTACAGATTCAACATCGGTCAGTCTCTTATGTGGATTCTTTTTCAAAAGACGCAAGAGAATGTCCTTGGCTTCTTGTGAAAGATAGAATGGAATCTTGAGTTTATTGGCAACGATCTTATCATAAATCTTCTTGTTATTGTTTCCAGTGAAAGGTGGTGATCCGGTAAGCATATCGAACATCACGCAACCAAGAGACCAGAAATCGACAGCATAGTCATATGGAACATCTTGTAAGATCTCTGGAGCCATATACTCAGGTGTTCCGATGAGTGAAGTACATAAATCCTCATCATTTAGACCAACTTTACTCAATCCAAAATCTGTCAGTACCAAGAAGCCATCAGAGTCCAAGAGACAGTTCTCAGGCTTCAAGTCCCTGTAAACAATGCCAATATTATGCAGATGCTCCAATGCAAGGATCATCTGCGCCAGATACAGAGCCGCATTGGTCTCACTCAAGAACTTCTCTTGTTGTAAGTGTTGAAACAACTCACCGCCTTGAAGGTATTCTAGGATTAAGTATAATTTAGAGTCATCCTGGAATGCATAATATAGCTTGACGATAGAGGAATGGTTAACACTTTCCAAAATGGACTTTTCATTCATCGTTCTCTCAACTGTCTTAGTCTGAATAATAAGCGACGCTTTTTTCAGCTGTTTCTGTGCAAATAGCTTTCCCGTCTTCTTTTCTCTAACAAGCAAAACCTTACCGTACGATCCTAAACCTAGAACTTTGATATACTCAAAATCTGTTGGCTTCGGCTTCCCATTTTCAATGGCTTCTTGTTTCGCTGGGTTGATATATTCATTTTCGATGCCAATCTCAAAACTGGTTCCTAAACGATGCTGCGGAGTATTTCTGTTAGAGGCGGAGCTCTTTCTTCTATGTCTCATTTGTGGAATGTCTAGTGGCTCAGAGACGGAAAACTTGTTTTGAAAGTCCTCATAGAGAGCGGACTCCTCTTCTTCATCAAGTGTGAACACACTCATCTTGAATGCACGTGTGGATGTGTGTTTCAGAGATGACGATGAGCCCAAACAAATTCACAGAGTTGTGGGATCAAAATATCCAAGCGCCTTCAGATCTATGAAAACGCACAAGGAGTCCTGTCTCACAAAATAGCCGTTATCTGTGTTTCAGTTCCGTGAGTGCTATGGGTTCTTGCTTTGACCTCAGGGCTGCCGCGAACACATTCTCTTTGATAAAAACCTCACAAATTTCTTGATTGGGAAATATTGGAAATTGTACACAGCACCTGTCTCCACCCGGTATCATTCGCCTTGTTGGTTGAACATTAATATTAGAGTGACCATTAACTGCTCTATACTTTTTTTTAAGGGAAGCAAACATTTTTTTCGCTGAGGGTGGGGGGAGTGAAGGTTTTGCCAACGAAGGACCAGTAATCTTCAACAAATCAATGTACCGAATGAGCTTGATCCGCATCCTCGACCATAACAACTCT
This sequence comes from Williopsis subsufficiens, assembly GCA_017948575.1. Lineage (NCBI taxonomy): Eukaryota > Fungi > Ascomycota > Saccharomycetes > Phaffomycetales > Wickerhamomycetaceae > Williopsis > Williopsis subsufficiens. The sequence goes on from JACVEX010000029.1 coordinate 250,644, forward strand.
CTCTACCAATCTAAACGTGGCTGCATGCTGGAAGTAGTGTATTAGCTTGCAGCACTAGAGCATGGTGCACAGAGAATTGTAAAGCTAGATCATCGAGCTTTGCGAAATCGCTGTGTGATACCAGGAGTCGACCTTAGCGAAGACAGGAACTACAAGCGAGATCTAACTCTCCACTCATTAGAGTCTCGAATGATATGGATGGTGTAACATCCGTTGTTAGAAACACTTCAAAAGTTAAAGTAAAGCTGTTGAATATATGAAATACATCACAGAGTTGGGTAAGGAAGGAGCATTACTGGAGGGTAAAGGGCTAGGGTGAATTTCCTGGCAAGTCATGAAGTTACGATTTAGTATTAACTAGGATTGAATTGGTGTATAGCTGCTCAATGCTCAATTCACGAACATGGCTTATTCAAGGGACCGTTCTCTTCATCATGATTTTCGACATGCAGGCAAATACTTCATGTATATGTGAGGCATAAGCCCCTAGGGTCTTATAATTTTAAATCTACTCGCATATGCGAGGTTGCCGCAGAACAGCTTCAAATTCTAATATCCCAATAGTAGATGTTCCCAGTGAGCTCAGTACAATACCAGTCACCAATTTGTTCTATTATAGAGCACTATTCTTGTGTTATATAATCCTTGTACGCAGCTTCAGCTCTCTTGGCAGGTCGCACGGATACTCTTGAAGAAAATTTAACCTCACATCGTGCTGCACGTCCCTTTGTGAAATATGGGTGTTTCCAAAATTTTCAGCGTTGGTGGTTGAGGGGTTTTGCCGAGTTTGACGAGAATTTGATCGATCAGATAACGTTAAATTCACAGGTCAGGGTCCGGGAAACGAGTTCTGAGCAACGAGTTTGCTATATTCCCAGGCAGTTCGTACCAGAGTTTACTTGCTATGATTTACTATTAGTGATTCATATTTGATGAGGTCTCATCAGTCCTTGCCGACTGCAAAGCAGCCACCTGAATGATCGCTGAAGATCAGTCGATGCTCAGAATCTATGTTTAGTGAGCTGGAAGTACAACTCCACGGCTGAAAAATTAATATCCATCGAGAAGGCTGCTATTGGCTGGAAATGTGTAGGTTCGCTTAGGTCCGGAGACTGATCAAATCAGGATAGAATTGATTTCGACCAAATTATGGTAAAACTTGATGATCAGAATAATTGGAGCTCGCCAGGAGTATTCTTGCAGTTAACGGACCTTATAATTCTACATTTAATTAGAAAATGACATTGCTGTTAGCAAATAAGCCAATTTAGCGGCATCGTTGTAGGCTTCGAAAGGCATCGATTCGTGTGCTAACTATGGTCACCACTAAGGAGCACGGCGACGCTCTTCGGTTGAGAAGACAGATCTTACAGAAAATTAGTTGATTCCTCCAAACTAAACTTGGATTATAAGAGTTGCAGAAACCTTCATACTCGGTATGATATACAGTAGTATCTGGGTCTTGGGATGATGGTTTGTATAGAAAAAAAGAGTTTTTCACCGGCCCGGCTTATTACTTTCAGTTTATCTGCTTCCCCACTAAATCCGTATACAAAGCTGTTCTGAGACATGGATGGTCATTCGTCACTGATCTGGATAAAATGTTGGGAGCCAGTGGCCTACATACTCCTCAATCGCAGTTATCTGATTGATCAGGAACCTGCAGCACGCCTCGCAGAAAAATAAGCTTAAAGGGCCGTTTGGAAAAGGACACATAAGCAAAAGACAAAAAATTCGAAGCCGATGAGGCTAGAACGTATATGCAATTCATGCAGTATTAGACCATGTTCTGATAACTAGCCTGCTCTCCAGCTTCAGGGTCTCAATGGTCTACACATAGGATTCTTGTATATTGACCAACAAATAAGGCTAATGAAGCAGTTGGTTCTGATCTTAAGTCGGACGAAAAATCCATGGAAACTCGAGCTTGGAATTTAAAATTCAAGCTATCTCAATCTATGGAACTCATCTTCCATCTTTTTGTCACAATCCAAAATTAATTTATTGTGGGCCAGCCCCGACTTGCCTACGTGGTGCTCACAACGAATCGTAAATGTACGTATGCATGTTCTCTCGCCTATTGGACCACTCAGAGACCTGGAATTGAAAGCTCACAAGGAGCTTGGTCCATGTAATTCTGAGATTATAAAAGAGAGGGCAAAGACTATTCATCGGCTTTGATCGCTACGGAGTGCGTCTGAGAAGAACCTAAAATTCAACTATGCTGTTTTCAGGATTATTAGTGTCATTCTTGGCTTCACATGCGCTGGCAGGGCCTTTGAAGACCACGAAGTTAGGAAAGCCATCCAGGTTGTGTATGTACGCCTGTGAGGATGTTATTGGTGAGCTTAAGTTCGACTATACACCAACTACAGACAACTATTATGAGACCGTGTGTAACTACCCTCCTGCTGTTGGTGCCATGACCGTCTGTGCCGCAGAGTTCTTTGGTGAATACAGTACAAATTTCAATAATACCTTGAAAGAAATGAGACAGATCTGTCAGCAGTACGGCGGGAATTTCGATGGAGTTTCATTTTACTATGAGCAATATGCCAACGCGACTGACTATATCGTTCCTACGGAAGGACTCAACCTCACTACATATGTCTTCCATTCACCATTCAGTGTTCCAAAGGAGGACGTTCAGACCTACTATGATTACTTGAAGAGCATCTACTATAACTGGGATATGCCAAACTTGTTTGCATCTTTCTTTTACTTTTACTTCATATTTGTGTTCATCATCATCGGTACTTCAAACTACTTAAAGAGATCGGGGTATTATAGGAAGCTCACGAGCAAGTGGATCGACAAGTACAGAAAGTATATCTCCATTCCAGCGTTGTTTAATAATTATCACGCGGAAGCACCTGTCTTCTTGAAGGGTTTTTCAACTTTGGTCCCTACTCGTGTGGAGAGTATCGTTGTCTTCTTCTTCTTCTGTCTCAATGTTTTGCTTGCATCTGTTAACTACGATGTTATTCTTTTGGAAGAGACTCATGCAGAACAGCTGAACGAGCTCGTGGCTGATCGCACTGGCCTTCTCTCATTTGGCTTAGTTCCTCTTCTTATCCTCTTTGCCGGAAGAAACAACATTTTGATAAAGCTGACTGGTCTTCCGTACTCAACTTTCATTTTGTTCCACAAGTGGGTTTCAAGATTGATGTTCCTGCATGCTTTGATCCATTCTTGTTGCTGGACTGCCTACGGTGTCCTCAGTGGATATTTAAGTTACTATGCATCCGAGGCATATTGGGTTTGGGGAATTGTTGCAACTACACTGGCTGGTTTGATTTGTTTCCAAGCTTTCCATGTTTTCAGAACA